>JBAJHX010000024.1:11826429-11838502 GCA_037176925.1 Amniataba percoides | reverse complement strand
TTTAGTACATTACACTTGTGTTGTTGTGGTGGTAAAAAAATCATCGCAACTGATCCTGTCAGACGAAAAACACTAAGCAGCACAGAGAAACGTCCTCCTTTCAGAAGATGTACGTGAAAACATCTATCTAGTGTCAAACTGTACACACACATGCAACTGAGTCCCACACCTCACACCCCACACACTGTTATGCACACACACTGTGATGGACAAACTGTAATGGAGACACTATTTAGAATTGACCTCACACACCATAAAGTGTCACCCACAGGCAGCTATTTGAAATCTGCTGTTTGATACTTGATATCCAGTGATAGTATCTTTGACATCTATGAGAGGAAAACACTCTGTGAACGTTCACTGAAGTATAGAGCTGTACTGTAGTGTGCACTTTTATGTCACAGAAATGTTGTTCATTGATTTGTTGTAGGTTTTTTAACAGCGTGGGCTGTGTGATAAAAGGAGTGCTGTCCTTACGCTACAGTTGATTCACGGGAGCCACACAGGAGGGGGTGAGCATTGGCCAGAGAGGAGGGGGAGGAAGCGGGGCGAGAGTCGAATCTGTTGAAGAACAAATTAACATTGTTTGCCCAACCCCAGTTGTCAGACTGGAACCCTCCCACCACCTTTGCTGTGATAGTTTACCAGTCCTCTCTAAACCTCTCTGACATTCCTCTGCTGAAGGTGTTCCTCCACCTTCCTCCTGCATACATCCTCGCATCTCTGTATCCCCCTGCGCCCTGCTCAGCTCTTCATTATCCTCAGATGTGAAGGCCCTCTTCTTTTTGTTTAGCAGGGCCTTCAACTCTACGGTCATCAAAGGTTTGTTGGTAAAGAAGCATCGTACCTTCCTGGTTGACACGGTGTCCTCTACACAGAAGCGTATGTAGTCCGTAATCAGACCGTCCATGTCCTCACGTTGAGGCCTACGGAGCCCACAGAGACTTCCCAGCCAGTCGTCTTGAAGGAGTCTCTCTGAGCCCAAGACTGCAGAGATGAGGAGGAGGGACTGGGGGTGTGATGTAGCAGCTGGGGTAGTATAGTGTGAATGTGCTCACAGACAGCCCAAGCATTGGCAGTAAGTTAGATGTACACAGTTGTCACAGTAACATGTGAGACTACTCCATCTGCAAGTAGTATGGCCGAATGCTAACAGCTAGCAGTTCAATGGTCCCCATGCAGCACTGTAGTATAGAAAGGAAATATTTACAATACTAAAAAAATACTAAAAAAAAAAAAAAAAAACACAGAAAGGGGATCAGAGCTGCAGTAGCAGGCTGCCACTAAAGCAGTGCCACCTTGAAAGCAACCAAAGCAACCAAATCTCTTTAGTAGCTCTGGGAATGTCATTCAGTCCTCCAGTCTGTAGAGTTTCCTCCAGCTTCTGCAAGACATCTTGTTGGTTGAACCTGTCCTTAAACTGAACACCTACACCATCTCGCATTTTGCAGAACTCTGTTCTGTAGTGCTCCTCAGGTGTCTTGGGAGTATGCTGGCTCACCTCACTTGAGTATTGTTTTGGTGGCTGTCTTTGGTGAGGAATCTGAATGGGCACAATCCAGAGAGAGTAAAGCATTGCCACTGCTTTGTCAAAAACCTCCCGAAAGCTGTCCTCATTCCTTTTGTCTTGTAGAGTGGTTCAGACAAACTCTATTGCACTTTTCATTCCTCCATAGCTCATGGATCCACTGAAAGGTATCACGTAATAAGGGCTTGGCTGGGTATGCAGACTATGTGCTCAAGTTAAGACAGAGACACATCATGGTCTGCATATCTAAAACATACAGACTCTTGCCTGATTCCTGAGACATCTTGTACTGTATAACTGTTAGAGACCTGATGGATAGTGCAATACTTATGATTATAGAATTTCCTAACAATTGCAAAATCTCATTTTGCCCTGGAGAAGAGGTATAGTCATAACAATGTGATCTCCAATTAGAGAGACAGGCATCATCCTTGGTTTTGAATTTCAAAAGCTGAAAGAAGTTCCCATCTTGTGTCTCATGGCCTCGCAGTGCTATAGCCTGCCTAGCGAGATACTGAACTAAACCTACAGTAGTTTGCAGGCCGTGCCCAGCATCTTCTTGCTCTTTAATCCAGGCACCTGAGAGTTGTGAATCTGCTGGGGTTTCCTCTTGGGCACTAACTGTAACTGCACAATGATGAGATGCGGGTCTGACTTTTTGGACGGTGCACTTTCACACTGTGAAAACAGAGAATTCCCTTCACAGTTGTGTTATAGTGAAGCCATGGATTCTGCTTGTACCAGCTTTCCTGAAAATGGAGGACCCTGTTTGACAGCTAGACTAGAACTAGGATGTATTTGGGGTGAGGTTGGTATCTCCAGTTCTCCACTGTTCCTCGCTGTCATCACTCTCACTGCCACTCTCTCTGTTGCTGTCTACAGCTGGACTAGTTTCCTTAAAATTACACCATAGTATGCAGATACTCTGATTAGATACTCTGCATGTGAAAATACATCTCCACAGTGATGAGGCTAGTCTCCATTTATTTTATATATACAGTACTTTATCAGTGAAACCAGTATAATACAAAACAAATATTTACAATTACTTTTATAACCATTTCGTCACAAGCCTCAGCCTCATCTGCAACACAGCCATTGATGCCAAATGAACCAGCAAGACAAGATGTGCCTCACTGGAGCTTTTATTTTAAACATACATTGATGAGCCATTGTTGTACAGTACATCATCATCCTGATGTTTGTCACTGGACTTAATCTCACTTCTAACACATTGCGAGCCTGTTCACCTGATAAAAATAACATATTGATGCCACATAATCAGTGAGGAAATCAGTTATGGCTGAGTATTATATTATTACCCTCGCTGTTGACTTTGCACTGCAGCAACTGAGACAATATTTTCTTTAAAAATCATTGATAAAATATATCATTAGTGTGTGTGTGTGTGTGTGTGTGTGTGTGTTGGGGGGGCTGTTGATAAGACATTCAAATTCAAAGTTCAGATAGCATCAATCGAATTCAATGACAATTCAATAAATTAACAAAAACCAATTGACATACACTAAACTACTGGCAGGTTGGAAGTGGAAGTGTGGGGATGCATACACAATGCACAGATAGCAGGAAAAACAGGGATCAGTGGCCCACTGGCTTGTTTTTGTTTTTATATTTGGGGCCCTGTGTTTTTGTTCTACTGAGAGCCAGTTATAGAATAATATTTTGGAAAGACTAAAATGTACTCAGGATTGGGTTTTGGATTAAAATTTGTTCAGGTTAAGATTTTTTTATTTAGTTTTCAATTAGGACCTGAGTTTGAGTTCATGATTGGGAATGTAATGATGAGGGCAGAGGATTGGCTTTGAAACAAATGAATAAGTGTGAGTCGCTCAAAGGTCCTTGCATGAATAGTAAAACAAAAGTGTGTGTTCACATGTGTGGTTGGGTCTGTGTGTGTGTGTGTGTGTGTGTGTGTGTGTGTGTGTGTGTGTGGGCAAGCATGAATAGCAGCTCTGCCTCTCCATACTGAGCCCCTCAGGGATAAACAGGTAGAAATACACTCTATCAGTTTAAATGCAGCCCTCCAATTTCTACCCTCGGTGAGGAAAAGATACCATCTCTGATTTGAAACTCCGGCTTCATCGACTCCACATCCCTCACTTGTGGCTAAAGCAGTGTAAACATTTAATGAAATGACTCTGTTTAATCCTGCAAGTTCTTTAAAAGTCAAGCACGTCCCTTTTTACATCGCCAACAGGTGATAGAGGCAGAAGCGAAGCGTGCTTGATGGAGGAGGAGAAACAGAGAAGAGAGAGTGGATGAGAGGATAGAAGAGGCTGTAATAGGGAGCTGGGTGCCGTTCGGGAGGCTGGATGGGTGGGTGGGATAGAGGGTTGACTGTTTAAACGCTCACAGACGCCCATGCGTGTCGAGACTGCCAATCCTCTGGGAAATCAGGGCCCGGGAAGCCGTCAGGCTCCCTGGAAAGATCCCCATTTCTAAGCACAGAGATCTGACATTTTGAAATGTGAGGCGGCCAAACCACCTGCCACATCCAAAGGTTTGATATGAGGCTCTGATGAGACAGACAGGGATGGGAAATGGGTCTCATTTGTTAAATTTTTAGATCTCATTGCTCCTTTTCTCCTCCTCCTTCCTCACCCTTTCTCTCTGCCTTTCTCTCCAGATTCATCATCATTGAGCCACAACTTTCGGAAGTGTCTGGGTATCTCTGTAATGAGAACAACCCCCTAGATATTATTGATCTATGTCCTCAATTACCTTCCAACTCTCAATTATTTAATACAGTTCCAGCTCCTTTACTTCCAGAAGTTGTTCAAAGGGAAGAGAGGATGGTTTAACTCTCCAATCATGCCTCTTCCTGGCACAGATAAAGTGTTTCTGTGCTACATGTCTTTTCTGATTGATTCTACACTATAACACCATCTCTGGGTTCTTGGTTTGTAAAGCAAGCATTTTCTAAGTTATTCCACAGTGCCAAGGTGACCAGATCTCTGCAGTTCATAACGTATCTGCAGCTCTACTTGAGCTATGTCTTTAAAAGCAAATTTACTGCACTGCCTGTGGAACAATTTGTATTATTATCCAATTTTACAGAGGCTATGTGACAGAAAGTAGGGCTCAGATCATGATGTGTGGTCATAATAAAAAGAAAATATGGGAAGAAGCAGTGTGAGTTGAGTACCCGCCAAAAGCCAGAGAGCAGAAAGAGGGAAATGAAACAGTTCTGTAATCAGCCAGGGTTTATCAGCATACTTGACTTTATTGAAATCCCCTGCACACTAAAGACAAACTAACTGAACTTTGTACGCTCAGTAATGACCCTGCAGCAGCGGCATCTCTTCCTAAGCAGTCAATCAAAATGTTACGCCCCAAAGTGTGAGCGAGCTCCTCTTCGCTGAGCTTTTATAGGAGGAGTAGAGAAAAACAAGTTTGAGCTGTTTTAAGTGTAAATGTCTCTCAGGCATTATTTTCTTAACAGAATTTTATAAGGCTTGTTTTCATCTCTTTCAACTACCTTGGGGTTCAGTATATCACATAGCAACTCAATTTCTTTTTTTGTGCGTACCCTTTATCATTTTTTAAATCTGTATTGAACTGACTCACATTAACATGTCCTTTAAAAAGCACTCTTACAGATGTTTCCTCTCCGTCTGCACAGAAATGTGAAACAGGTTGCTTGTAGTTATGAATCACAGAGAATATCTCACCTCTCAGTAGATCAACTTCTAGTTTCTTTTGGAGAATTTCTTTGATTTTGCAGTCGTTCGGCCACGCTGCTTATTGTTTGTTTCCAGGTGCAGCGGATTGCTTTTTTTCAGCGATCAGGCTCTGATAAACCTGCTGTATGTTATCTGTCCGGCAAAATGCAGCAGAGCAGCAAAGTTAGCAACTAACTGGTGAACAAAGTGACGTGGTGAACACCAAAATAGAACTAAAAGGGGCGTCAGTTATTTTACATTCATAAGATAATCAGAAACACGACTCTAAATGCATGTTTATGCTGCTGGATGAATGCAACGTAGCCACCAGATTTAAATGGTGGGATAATGTCTATGTTGTAATTTCAGCTTATTCTTTGATTTAACAATTGATTCAGTTTAGCTTTAAGTGAAACTGTTGATTAAAGCCACTATGTGCAGTATTTGAACATATATTTCCATCTGTGGCAGCAGCAATATCAAGGAAGTCACCAAGGCACGCAGTTATCCTCCCCCCGGCTGAAAACAACACACACACACACACACACACTGCTCCAGTCATCACCAGGATGGTTCAGCAAAGGCCATATAAAAAATGCTACAATCCAAAACCTTTACACAAAGCTGCATGACCTCTTGAACGTTTTGAACTACTGGGGGCATGGACCAGTCAGAAAACACAACAAAGCAGCAGTCTATTTACATGTCCAGCAAACACAGAGTAACATGAGCATTATTTGGAGCCCTGTTCCTGGCCACCTTGTCATGTTGTCTTTTGGGAACATTTCTGGCTCTGGAGATGAGATTGATGAGAGGGGATGTTGTTGGCTGCAGACCCAAAACAATTAGAGCTTAAAGAGGCTAAAAGGCTCAGTAGAACTGAGAGAACTGCCGAGTTGGATAATAATTTCCTTTGAGTTTGACAAAATAAGCAACACTTTTCACATTGCACATAGCTATTTGATATATTGCTAATATAAAAAATATGGATTAGTTCAGCTTTAAATTAAGACCTAACACACTTTCATGGGGGATATAATGATAATAGTTAAAGGCACATTTGTGGGCAGTATTCATCACTATGTAGACTAATCATTTAAGAAATGTCAACTTGGTCCATCAGACTGAAGTTGTCTAAAGGAGGCTGATGAGAAAATGACCTGTTAACATTAAACCAGAGGCGGCAGCATTGCTGCATTGCAGTGTATTAATGCAGAGTTAGAACTTTAACCTCAGGGACACACTCTACTGACTTAAAGTAACAGGCAATGTTTAGCAGCAGAACTTTGACAAGTATGTGTGTGAAGTGAACATATTCTCAAGGTGTGTGTGTGTGTGTGTGTGTGTGTGTGTGTGTGTGTGTGTGTGTGTGTGTGTGTGTTTGCATGAACAATCTGCCAAGAAATCTGTTGGAGTTTTTGTCATTTTCAACCAAGAAACCACAGCTGGGGATGTTGATTGCTGACTTGTCTCTCCGTGTCCTCTCTGTATGGATGAGGGTTAGGATGCACGGACATGTACAAAGCCCTGTATTAGGGAGAATGATTTGTGGATGCACCTAATCAGACATTTTTTATCAAAGTGAAACTATTTAAAATTAGCATTAGTTCTGTTTGACAACGTTCAATTAAAAATGTTGCTTTTCCAGATCTTTGCTCCTGTCCTGCTGGTTAAGCATTGCAGTGTATTTTCAATGCAGTGCTACAGGCAGGTTCAGATGGCTTCTGAAGATGACTGGCGCCCTCTAGCAGCCAAATAAATAAGCACAGATGCTGTGTGGGCCCATCAAAATGAGCAGATGCAGCCCAAAGGTATAGTTGTCAATTACACACACAAATGGTCTACTTAGCAGGTCAGGAATGGATTTGGTTTACATATAACTGTGTAGTAATCCTAAGAATCTTCTGTCTCTCTGCACTGGCTGTGCAGAAGACACCATTATCGTTCCCCATTTTACTCCTATTTTCTTGTCATTTTCTGCAGCATATGGCTGAAAATCACTTTGAGCCATGAAGGACTTCACTGAAGGAAATCCATGTAATCTACCGCGTCTTCCAGTTAATCATGGGGCTTAATAAGTCATGAAATCATTCATAGTGTGACTAGGTTGCAGTTTCAATAAGGTGGTGGTGGGGGAGGGGTCACTGAGCTGGGTTTCAGGAGGCTGCTTGAAAAATTCAATATGCCTTTCAGACATTCTGAAGTGCGAAATATTGCTGCGTAAGTGTAGGAAAGTCAAAGAATTTCAGAATTTCCACACAGAGTCGAGCCAGAGAAGAGATGAAGAGGAAGTGGGGGGCGTTCTATCGCCCCTGGCTTGTGTGACATTTCAGGCTGCAAGCATATTGTGAATAGTTTAGATGAATATTTGCATGTCTTGACACATCTTTTTCCATCATTACACTTAATTATCTCATAGCTGGAGATAGTTACACAGCCTCTTCAGCCGAGTAAATTGAAAATTCTCCTTGAATAACTTCTGCTGTGTGTGTGTGTGTGTTTAACTTTTAACTCCTTGTTTCACTTTGAGTTGCCCCACTTTTGTTAGTTTTAATGAATGTATTCGACGCCTGGCACACTGTATCTTCGCCTGATGAAGTAATGCTCCATTTTCTTAAATTCAGAACCACTAAATTACTTACAAGCAGGCTGCGCACATGTTGTACAGGTGACAGTTGGGGGAGAGGAAAGACTGCATGTCCTTTTCATTACAGCTTGAAAGTGTGGATATATTTACATTGTGAGAACTTTATTTTTAACATATTTTTATCCGCACGCCAAACATGACCTGCATCAGACACAACTGACTAGCGCTGGATGAAACTGAGAGATAGTGACTAATGTTTTTTGTTTTAAAATGCAGGTAAATTAACTGCACTGCTGCACGCGCTCCACTAATTATAATGCTAAATAGGGCCCAAACTCTTGAGCATATGTTGCTCTGCACCATTTCAGTACCAAGATCAGCACAATAATGTGGGGAAATTGATAGAGCATGCACACCCCTCCCTCATTAGCACCTCTGTGCTGGCTCTCAGTGAGGTCCTGAAACCTCTGCTGCTCCCGTGAAGCTGCTCAGTGGCCAGCAGGTCAGTCTGAGCAGCTTCCAGGTGTCAATGTGTGCAACTCCGTGAGTGTTAAGAGGGCGTTCCTGCAAGTGAAAGCATGGATCTCGGCGAAACTCCTTGACAAAGAAATGGTCGTGTACGGCCCTCTGCAGTGGATAATTCACCAAAACTGAATAACCTTTAAGATTAGCTCAAAGCTGTTATACCTGAACTTTCAAACCTGATGCGATATGTCAAAACATCACAGCAACATTCTCAGCCTTGTGCACACTTAACATACCTGCACTTCGTGATGCATTCAAGGTCATGTCTTATAGCAAACAAAGCGCAACTGCAGTGACATTTCACCGCCCAGGGGTGAAGGGTCAGTTCACATTTTCTCACTTCATCATTCAAGACATCAGAGTCAAAGCTGTTTGTCTTTATTTGGAGAAACTGGGTGTTTTAGCATCTTCAGGATTGTTCGTTGTATTATTCGAAACTTCAAAACAATGTTAAAAATGTTTCTCTTTAGAGTTTGATTCGGTCAATAGGATCTCTTTTTATCCTCAAGAATAGCTGAAGACTGATCTCCCACTCAGCACTTAGTAACCTCTGGGTGCTGCTCTCCTTCTCTCTCCCTGCTCTTTCTCAAAAGGCACTTGCCAAGCACTTACATGTTGCTTCACGCACCTGCAGCCTTGTAGCACTTGTGTCAGGTGGAACATGGAACTGAGTGTGGAGGCACTTATAGCTGAAGGCCTCTCCTTGATCTACAGGAGCTGGAATCATACCGCATGTCGCTTTAGATCAAAAGTCTCCCTGAATAAATGTAAAATGTATTACCTCGTTCTCCATCTTAGCTTTGTGAATTAGCGGCACAGCTGAGCCTGACAGGAGTGTCATTAGTTTAGCATGAATTTGGTCATAAATCAAAGTGTTGGACAAATGCAGACCTGACGATGACTCTAAATGAAAAGTTTAAAAATCAGCTGTTTGTCTATCCTGAGGAGGGCATGAATGTTGTTGAGACATTTCAGCCTCACGGTGGCACTGGATGAACAGTCAGGAGATCAGTAGAGTCATCTGAGACTCCGTCCTGAGGGGAACACGCAAGTATGGCCAACGATTCACTCACCTGCTGGAGTATTTCAGTCAGGCCAAAGTGGTGGACCTCGGATGAGTGAGAAACTCTCATAATTAAATATTCTGAAGTCTTAAAATACCTCCATCTGCACCTTTTGAGATTTCTCTCACCAGCCAGTCACTGACATTTTGTTTCTGTCACTTCAACTTCAGTGTGGACAGTTTTCACTGTTTTTCAGTGAAAAGTAGTTTTCAAGAAAACTTGCGTGACTTATATGGACAAAGTAGTCTCTTAAGATTTCTGATTTGATTAATATTTATCGATATTTTAATCAATATTGTGACTTCTGAGAGGAGTGTGTGTGTGACATAATGATGTCTGAGCTCAGAAACTCTGAGGTGTTCAGGTTGAAAAGTGGCCGTCCGAGCACTGAACTTTATGTCTTTGAATGCGGCACGAAGTGGGCCCGACAGAGGCGGTGACGTGCCGCGGAGGGGGCGTGGCCTGCGCGCAGGTGAGCGCCGCACAGGTGCGAGGTGGGAAATGTGCGCGCTGAGGAGCGCTGGCGTGCGTCGGGCCGGCTGAGCTGCGGAATGGCCCGCAGCTGCGTGGGGAGGTGCGCGCCGCTCTTCGTGCTCGCCCTGCTGTTCGACGCCGCGGGGCTGGTCGTGCTCCTGGTCGGGATCTTCGGAAACCTGAACCTGCGCGGCCGCTTCTACGGAGATTTCCTCATCTACACGGGCTCGCTGCTCATCTTCCTCAGCCTGATGTGGTGGGTGCTGTGGTACACCGGCAACGTGCAGCTGTACGCGGAGGAGCGGCCCGGCTCGCTGGACATCAGCTTTACGCACTGGGCCAGGAAGCTGTCCGAGAGGCTGTCCAAGGGCCGCATGAAGCCCCTGGAGGCAGGGAGGGAGGAGAAGGAGAAGAAGAAGAAGAAGGAGGAGGAGGTGAACGGGACGGTGCGCTCCGGGGCTCCGTGTCGGATTACGTGGGTTGACGGCGGCCACGACAACAGAGGCTTTGACGGGGAGTCCGAGCGCGCCGCCCCGGCACACAGGAGCGTGGAGCTGGGGGTGCTGAGGAGCTCGGACGTGGCTCTGCAGGCTGCGGATCACAAATCAGAGAGGCTTCTCTGACAGGAGCTGGTGCGTATTTCCCCTCCTCAACATCCTCTGTGCAGAGTTACTGTAACTGTCTCTCTGTGCCCTCTGACCCTGCGCCTCTGAAAAATGGATGCTCCTCTGAAGGTCTGGGTGAGCAATCATAACTGAGAGGTCGAAGTATTCAGCACCCTGCCCTGCTTTCACCCTTGCCGTCAGTCTGCTGCTGTTTTGTCTGTGGTGTCTGTGAACTCTTTCATCACTGCTGGCATCCTCACTGTGTTGAGTGTTGGCATGGCAGCCCTCCCTCAGCTCTCGCCACAGTGACACTCCTCAATTCAATGACACCCACAGGTGCAGCCGGCCCAGAGGAACGGGCACCCTCATGCAAACACAGCTCACGGCTCACTCTGCTCATGAATATCTGTATTAAAAATATATATATATATTTCCTCAGCTCCTGTGAAAAGATCTTCAGTGGCCCGTGGCAGCTTTTAATTAATGAGCCTGACCGTTTTCTGCTCACCTTCACAGTTCTGCATTATTTTAGCCGTCAGTTTGCTTGTAACTGGGTGGCGAGCCAGACACCCTTTGGGCCAAAAGGCGCAATTGCATTTTAATGGAAGTCGGCAGTGCTTATTGATCCGGTGGAATGGAGTGCAGTCGGTGGGTATGGGCATGGCGAGGCCTCCTCACTCAGCCACCAGACGTAGGGATCATATATAAGTCTGCTTCATGCACACGTCGTCCATCCACTAGTTCCAGGTAGTTAACTTTAATGGGCCCCAGCCTGATTCCCATATTATCTAACCAGGATAATGATCTTGAGATATTGAGTTGTGTGAAATGGTGTGGTCGAGAACAAACACTGCATACTGAACAATGAGGGTGGTTCTTCGCTGTAAAGTTACTGTGTCAAACGTCAAACCAAGAAGCACTGAGATCAGGGCTGAGGCCACTTCTTGGAGCTCACTTTGGAATTACTCATTATATATGATTGAGCATTCAGTCACACAGAATATATGTAAAAGCAGTGTAGAAAGTTATTTGAAACAGCATTTAGACCATCATAAAAGAATAATTTCAATAACTTAACAGTTAAATGAATTACTAAAATGGGAAAATGTTTTAAGAATCACTGGCTGCTGATATGTTTAAGAATCAGCAACTTCTTCATATGTCCATATGTTGTAACAGCATATATTTACTATGTTCATTTTACAGTAGGAAACTGTTCTCGCAGTTGGAACAGAAGAAAGGAACAAACTGATGATGTTATAGGAACCAGAAATTATACAATGTTTCCTGTATGACATAAATCAGATATTTATATTTATTTAAGTGGATGGATGAAAAGTGTACAACAACATCAAACTCAAAGATCAGATTTTTTTTGTATGCATGCTGATTTTTTTTACCGCACTTACACTTAGAAAGTGACTTACTTGGTCATTTTCTAAGTGAACAACACACTGAAAATAGTGTGAAGTATGGAGTTGTGACAGCTCAAGTTCCACAGGCTTTTTGGGTGTGGGTGGGGTTTGCACTAGGCGAAATTGAACCGTGTGTGTGTGTGTGTGTGTGTGTGTGTGTGTGTGTGTGTGTGTGTGTGTGTGTGTGTGTGT
>JBAJHX010000024.1:11805255-11821144 GCA_037176925.1 Amniataba percoides | reverse complement strand
GATGGAGGGGGGGGAGGGTGGATGTGTGTGCTTTTGAGCTGTTTGTGATAGAGATATATATATATATATATATACACACACACACACACACACACACACACACACACACACACACACACACATACATATATACACATACATATATGTGTGTGTAGATATACTAGGTATATATATTATATATATGTATGTCAGAAAGATAGACACAAAAGCATACTTTTGGGGGAATAATCCTTAAAATTGTATTTGAGTGTTTGAGTTCTTACATCTCTGATAAAGTCTATATTTAATCTTCCTGGTTCTTTTCAGCCACATGAAGCAGTTATCACATGATCAAATGGATTTCAGCAGGCTTGTTGTGGAGAATAATGCAAACCTTTTACCAACCTCTTTGCACCAATTTGACTGATTCTATCTGTAGAATCTAATATGGAAAAAATGTTTCTCTTGGCATTCAAAATTCACTACAGAACTGGTCAATTGTGTTTCCTGTAAATGAGCTCTTAGTTTAAAGATCTAATTTATCTCAGTTTCCCCTTTGCTGAATGGTGGGGTGTGCCCTCATGAGGCGCTAATTCACCTAAAAGAATTTCATTAGTCTGGTTTCAGTGGGAAGTCGCTGTGAACAAAGATGTTAGAAAGCTGTTTTGGAAAATTTTCACATTGGCAACAAACACTAAGTGTCAGCATGAGACCACCATTCAGTGATCCCAGTGTTTAAATACCTGAAATAAACTATATACATGCTGTAGGGAATACTTTGTAAGTTACAGGGGGAATAACAGTTATATGGGACATAAATGAACCCTTGTTTTATTTAATCGTTGTTTGCTCTGTCTGCTAGTAATGTATTACTTTTCTTTTTATGTACATCATTTACTCTATATTACCTTTTATAAATCAATTTATCAATCTTACAGTGCAGTTATACAAGCTCCAGCAGGAAGTTGGAGGGTTTCATACATATAGGTGATTTGCTTACTGTGTGGTAATTTTGCACGTGTTTGTTTTCTTCACCTGCCTTAAATTCAAATAAGGTGTTTACATAATTCATATTTTGGCAAGTTTCTGTACAAGTATAACAACACGAACTGCTGATGATGTGGAACTAAAAAGTACATTTGCATATTTCAAAGTCCCAAAGTACACTTCACAGAACACAGTGATCATGTCTGCATGGCAATAAGCGGACAGCAGATGGCAGCATTGGGCTGATGATTTTACTGCAGCTGAGGTTAACATATCCCATCATCTAATAAATTAGAGCTGCAGTGATGCGGACATTAAGGCTGGAGGCTCACACAGTTACAAACATCTTGAACACCTAATCCATGTGTATATCAAAGTCAAAGATGATCTATTTCGTTTGAGACAGTGCATTAACTTATAGGTAATATGTGAAGTTCTTTGTCAAAGGTCACCTGTTTAAATATTTTCATGATTTTTTTTACAATGATCAGTACTTATAGCCTTATCCTTAGAATTGACCAGATTTATGAAGAAATTAAAGTAAGTTTAAAATGCAAGTTTTAAATGAAATAAAATACAAAGATGATGGTCTAGTGATGTAGCTTGCTACATTTCATGTTTTGAATACTACACTTTAATGTCTTCAATTCATCATTTTAAGATTTTGAATCTGATTTCCCCATTTTGTTTTATAGAGTTAAAGTAGTAAGAAATCTACTGTAACTTGTTTTTCTGACCTATAGTAAGACTTTAAAAGTTGATTATACAATGTGAGTTTATTCTTGACCATTCTTATACAACAGTTTGACATATAATCTTAATTCAAGATCCACAGCTTCTAAACATCTAATGGCCTTCACCAAACAGTGGAATTTATTCTTTATCATATATTGTCTCTGATATGGTTGAGATAAGATATATGTGATCTGTATAATTACATTATATATACCATCAACTGGTCATACAAACTCTGGTGAAGACATTAAAATCATGCTGAAAGGGCTCATCAGGCCACAGAAGTGTGTGTGCACAAACACAAACACATCAGTGAGGTTTACAGAGCACTCAGTGATGATCCGAACTAAACCTACATGCACATCACCTCCCCTCTGTGGACAGAATCCACAACCTTCATATGCTCTGTCCGGCTCGCTGAGATGTGATTACGTCATCGCCATGGAGCACGTGCGGCACGGCGCATGAGATTGCTGAGAGCAGCACGTTCACTCCAACAGTGATGGAGGCTCAGACTGCACCCCAAACACAGATCTGCCAGCCTGAGGCTCAGGGGCTCATGGAAACACGTCTGCATGTGTGGTAACCGAAACACAGCATGCGAGACTTTAATCATTTAACACAACTCACACACACACACACACACAGCTCAAAGCGTGCAGGCTGCCGTACTACAGTTAGTAAACTAACCCGCTGCACAGAAACTGTGGGAGGACCTGGAACTGGACTGATGCAGCAGACAGCCAGTCAGCATGCTCAGTGCTGGTTTATCTAAAGAGCTGCACGTGTTACACCTACATGAAGATGGAAGCAAAGCTGTTTAGAAAAATTCGTATAAAAAGTGTGTGTTGTGAATCTTTGCAGTTTACAGATGCTCGATTGACACCTGAGAAATAAGTTTTTTTCAGGGCTTTCTCTCATAATATCACCTGACTAATTATACCATGAACATGCAACAAACTCCATCAGCTGATGAAGACCCTGAGATGTGTCTGTAAGCTGTAAAAAAAAAAGCTTTTAATAAGACAATTGACTAATTCAAGAATGAACTTTCCCCTCACATCTCAGATGTGTATTGATCACATGTTGATCACCATTTCATGCCTGATTCTTTTATAATTAGTAAGCTACATGTGATCCTCGGATATTTTACACAATCCATTTATCCATCCATTATCTATACTCCTTATCCAATCCCAGCTGTCATTGGGCGAGAGGCAGGGGGGCACCCTGGGCTGGTCACCAGTCAGAGGTCAACATATAGAGACAGACACACTCACACTCACACCTGTGGGCAATTAGAGCCACCAATTAACCTGCATGTCTTTGGATTGTGGGAGGAGGTCGGAGTACCACACAGGCACAGAGAGAACACAGGAGGGATCCAGCTGAAGGGTGGATTCAGTACACTTATAAAATGTTGCCAATGTGGGAAAAAGTCCTAACATGCTCTGCAGGAGGCCCATGACATGAGAGCAGTGTGCACATAATGACACTTTTTCATGGTTTGTGGTTTGAGTCACCTGAAGCTTTCCTGTGAAACATACAAATTGTAACAAGCAAAGGGAAACTTAAAGTGTCTTCATATGGAAATGCACAGTGGACGTCCAGAAAAGAGCTCCGAAACTCCTTGTGACCCTTCAAGCCTGTGCAACTCATTCTTTTTAAAGAAAGAGCAGCATTTTTCCAAAAGATAGTTGTTCATGCACTGTTTGGAGTTTGTCTTTCTGCTCATTGTTTTGGTCTCACAGCCCACACATGAACTGCCCTGCTTCACTCTCACTGCTCTCATCTGCACTCCATTCAGCAGCTGAGGATGTTTTTCCTCAGCTCGGTCAAAACCAGTGACAGACAGAAACCGCTGGACGAGCATCCAACATACACACACACAACTCCAAATAAAAATCTCCTGCTGCCCCGTGCCTGCTGCAGATGCCAGATCAACTTTATAAAGTGATAATATGTCACTGTTCATCATGGAGGTGACATTTTTTTCAAAGGTTACCAGTGTGCATTATTGAATTACTACTGACTCATGAATGGACCTTAGAGGTTTGGTGGTGGAATCATCTATTAAATATTTTTAGTATAATGATCCAAAAACAACACAGCAGGTTCTGTCCGTTTATAAAACAGGTGATACTCAGTACTCAGTGTTGGGCCCTCATCACAGCTCCTGATCCCCCTCATGAACTCCTCTCCTTGAAATCAGTGTTCCGCTTCTTCCAGCTCTCCATCCATCTGCGTGTCAGCCCGCAGTGCAACCGAGCCTATTTTCTACGGCTATTTTTATTATTGTTGTCATTGGTAAACACCACACATCTGCCTGCCCATATCGCTCTCTTATTGGTCGGTAAGGTTGTCCGTCGTGGCACTTCCGCCCGTTTGGCCGCCTCTGATTGGCCCCCGGCTCTCTTCTTTTCCTCTTCTTCGCGGCGGTGGGTCGGAGCCGCTGTGTGTCCCCGGTCTGGCACGTTCCTAGCCAAATTCTCCACGGTATAAAATTTGGATCCCACTTTTTCACAAAGCCAAAAAATATTTCCCCCTCTTCAACTCCCTGCAACCGCTCACACGTTTTCGCTCAACACACACCTCCAAATCTGCACCGGATACCTCAGAAGATGGCGGTGGTAAGCGGGATGTCGGGGTCGGCTGTAGCCCGGCTGGAGGGCCGAGAATTCGAATATCTGATGAAGAAAAGGTCGGTTACCATCGGCCGGAACTCCTCGCAGGGTTCAGTGGACGTCAGCATGGGACACTCCAGCTTCATCTCCCGGCGGCACCTCGAGATTTTCACCGCGGGAGAGGATGGCACCGGCACGGGAGAGTTCTACCTCCGGTGTCTCGGGAAAAACGGGGTGTTTGTTGATGGGGTGTTCCAGAGAAGAGGTGCTCCACCTCTCCAGCTTCCTCGAATGTAAGATTGATACGGCCGGTTTGTTGGAAGTAAATCATAAAAGCTGGGCGGTTTGGTGTGTTCGTGTGTTGTTGTTGTTTTGTTGTCCCGCAGCGGCGTTGCACGTGTTGTGTCAACCAACACCGAGCCTGCTGCGTGCCGCCCGCCCGCACGGCGATAACGTCACGCGAAATGTCCATGCAAAAACATACTACTTCAAGCGTGTCGTCGTTCATAGCAGAAAACAAAACCGCATTTAACGTGATTCGTGACCTCATGTTAATGTTCTCAGTTTCCTGGTTTATTCGGTATACGCAGGGTCTACCAAGAAGACGTCAGCGAGACGTCAGACAGTCATGCTTCAGCCACAAACTAGTGCACTGTTGTCTGCTGCTAAGTACAGGGCATTTTGTGGAAGATAGCTTTGTATGAAAGAAAAAATAAGAGTGAATGCATTTTTATCAACGTGGTGTGTGTCCTCTGCCGAATCGTAGAGTGAGCACTAACTATTCAAAACTGTCCTAATTGTGTTGTCCAGTGATTCCAATGTTTAAAAATTGCTAAATTGTAACAGAATTTGGCTTAAAGTGTTCTCAGAACTAGATGTGTTTTGCTGCTGTCCCGCCCAACATGCTAGCTAGCTAGGTGATGTTTCTCACCTGCAGCGACACAAACTGCACTGTAACATTACCTGACAAATTGCTGGTGCACAACAACTTATTTTTATTTTATGTTTTGCAGCTACAACCATTAAGATGAGATTATTACTGTTGTGAATGTGATCTGGCTCAGTGCCAGCTTGGCCTCATGTTCCCTGTCGGTTTGTTTACACTGCTCAGCTTGTTTGTCTTTTCTTCACTCACGTGTAACACTCTCAAAACTTACATTTAATACCTGTTTTGGTATCCAAACTCATATTTTACATTTAAACTTAATAAGTGCTATAAAGGATATTGCAATATTGTAACCACACCCTAGAAGTAATTCATTTCAGTGTGTCAGCAACTAGTCCAAATATACACTATTAATAATAAATACGCCATGTTAGACATGATCTGTTACATAATAGTCATGGTGGACGTCCATATTTAAACTGTGAGGATGAATCTCAGCTCCTGGTGTGGCCTCCTTGGCCTGCTTGTAATCAGGCAGGGGGCTTCACTGTCCCTCTGTACAATGACAATGTAATAAGAACTGTTTCCCACTTGTATCATTAAATAATCACATGCAGATAAATGTACATTTAGACAGAAGTTATATCCACATTCCAATTTAAATGATAATGTCTGAATTAAACACAGTTTACACGTTCATGCTTGTCTTTCATTCTCAGGTGTTGTTTCCGGTTCCCCAGCACAAGTATAAAGATCACATTCACAGCCCTGTCAAATGACAAGAAGGAGCCAAGGAACGTGCCGGAATCACCGGTCAAGCCCGTCCAACCCCAAATTTCCCCACTGACCATCAACATTCCTGACAACATCGCCCACCTCATGAGTCCACTGCCTTCACCCACTGGCACCATCAGGTGAGACTGAGTTGGTTTGCTCAAAACTGCAATGTGTGTGTGTTTACCGTGATGGGGATGTCTGCATTTTGCAGATGAATTGTTGTCTTGTCAGTAATCCAGATGTGAATTCAGAACTACGGGTATTTTTTTTATAATCAATTTCACAGTGCGGCCAACTCCTGTCCATCAAGTCCTCGGGGGGCGGGACTCTCCAGCTACAGGACAGGTCGTGTTCTGGCCTCCGACCTAATAGGAGACAACTCCCAATCAGAAAATGACAAAGAAGCCTCAGGTGAAGACAGCCCAAAGGTGAGAGATGCAGTCTGAAGCAGAAGACTAGACTGAGAAAATATGCTTCATTTTAAAAATGTATTTAAAGTGGATGTTTCAAACAAGACGGTGTGCGAAGGCTGCAGACTTCAGAGAATCTCAGTGGGTTCCTATTTGTGTCTGAGCACTGTGAACATCCCTGGTTACTCATTGAAGTCTAAAAATTGCCCAACGCTCATAACAGCATAGACTTTGGAGCACACAGCCTGGTTGAACTTTGCTAAGCCTGTGAGTGTGTATGTGTTAAGGCCAGGATATGTAAAAACAGGACTTGAGATTGCTTTGTGTTTCATAAACTAAACAGATTCCCTCCCCAAAGTACACTAATAGAACTTTCTCTTTTTGAACTTTTGTTTTCTGCAGGATGACTCCAAACCTCCGTATTCATATGCACAACTAATAGTCCAAGCTATCACCATGGCCCCCGATAAACAGCTGACACTGAATGGAATATACACCCACATCACCAAGAACTACCCCTACTACAGAACAGCTGATAAAGGCTGGCAGGTCAGAGTCTTCACTGTTTTATACTTACTGTCTGTGGTTGAAATGTTGGCAGAAACACTGTTTTTCTCTGCATGTCACTGTGTTTAATTGAACCCTTTTGGGTGCCACTGTGGGCACAGAGGAATTGTGCTGTTTTTCATTCATCTGTTGCTAATTGATTATGGTGTGCTGGTGAAATGTGCGGTTCTGCTCGGCAGTCTCTACTAACAGCAACGGCCGATGTGACGGCTGCTTCATGGACGGGTCCGTCAAGGCTCAAACGTGTGTTGAGTAGACCCGCGACATGAAACTGTCACCAGAATGTCAGTAGCTCCCCATAAAGCCTCACTAAAGCTGACATTCAAAGATGTGTGTGAAATCCAGACTGCATGCTATAATTATAATCAGGTTTTTAGCATACACTGTGTTCGCCCTGGAAATGGGACAAGATGGAGTACAAAGGAAACAGAGGAGCTAGTCACAGCTGGCAAGAAATAAAACCAAATAGTGGTGAAACAGTTTCATCAAGACTTCAAGGAAAAAGGAAAAGAAATATTCAAATGTGGAGAAAACATGTTGCTGTCTCTTTTGTAAAGTTAAACCAGTGGAGAGGTGGCAGATGTGTTAGTGTCATACTGTTAAAGCAGAAGTAGGTAACTTATTTAAAAATGACCTTTAGTCATATTTGCTAAAACTGTCTGTCCTGATGGTACAACACGCAACAGATAATCTGTGATAAAATCAGACTCCTCTGGCTCCACCTGCTGCCTCTAAAGCCATTTGACGAGAATCCACCACACCTGAATCAAAACAGCCAATCGGAGCAGAGTATCTGCTAGAGCTTCAGTCACACCACAATGCACTAACTTTGACAAGAGTGAAGCCAGATAAAGTACAACCAAAGGACCAAGCAACAAGAAAATAAAACTCAAGTAAACAGAAAAAATGAAATGAAGAAAAACTAATGAGAGACAATTAGACCAAACTACTATATTTGCTGTGTTGCACCATTTCCTGTGCTCACAGATATACTCTAGCAGATACACTCATCCACACTAGTTAAATCCAAAACAGATGTTACTGACTAAAAGATGCCAGTAATGTTACACCATCAAACAAGTGTTCAGTTCAGTGCTGTGTTTTACCATTGAGGTCATTGTTAGTGTTATACTGCACTCATGCATGTTAACAGGGAGGACAAAAAATTTAGAAATGTAGTCCAGTACAGCAGTTCAAACTGTTCTCACATATTTCCAACAATAAGAATGAGAAGTGAACATATTATACTTAAAATAATGAACCTATGTGTTAAGACGCCTCATCAGAGCCTAGGCATGCTGCTTCCACCAAACCAAAAAGATCTTGTGCAACAACATGGAAATACTCGTAACACAAATACTGTGCCGACACTTCCATCGTTCCAGAAACTGAACAGCTTTTAGTAATGTTTGTGGATTTCCTTGTATTCTTTGGTGTTGTAGAATTCAATCCGCCACAACCTTTCTCTGAACCGGTACTTCATCAAAGTGGCCCGCTCTCAGGAGGAGCCAGGTAAAGGCTCCTTCTGGAGGATCGATCCTGCCTCTGAGGGCAAGCTGATAGACCAAGCCTTCAGGAAGCGCAGGCCCAGAGGAGTGCCCTGCTTCCGGACCCCCGTGGGTCCCCTGTCCTCCAGGTAAAGAACACTTTAATCTTAGCATGTGTGTATTACTTCAGAGAGATGTTGTTAATGTCAGCAGACATTAATGTCTGAGATTGTACAGCTGCATTATATATCAGTAATCAATAATCAACAATGAACGACTCCTTTCCTGTCCCAGGAGCGCTCCAGCTTCTCCCAGCCACACAGGGGCACTGTCTGCCCACTCCAGTGGGGTCCAGACCCCAGACAGCCTGTCCCGAGAAGGGTCCCCAGTCCCCATGGAGCCAGAACCAGCCCCACAGCCAGCCCCCACCCAGACCACTACAGTCCAGCCTAAACTAGCTGTCATTCAAGAGGCCCGCTTCGCACAGAACTCCCCTGGTGAGACCCAACGTTCTGCAAGTTCTTGTCTCTGTAACCGAACAACTGAACCAACAAAAGCACCACAATAACAGTTAGACAGTGCCTGTCATCATCCATTCATTTTGAAGCACGTGTTGTCATTGTGTACAGTGTTTGTGTGAATCCGTCCATTTAAACAGTGAGGAATGACAGTGAAGTCAAGAGTTTGTCAGTAAACTGTGGCTCCGCCCTCTCACAGGCTCCCCCCTCAACAACCAGCCAGTCCTGATCGCCGTGCAGCGCCAGATGCCTCAAACGACCATGAAGTCTGTGACCTACGCCATGGCGACGCCAGCCATAGTAACAACGTCAGTTAGCTCCGCCCCCGTCATGCAGACGGTGCACGTCGTCCATCAGATCCCAGCCGTAACCATGGCAACTGTTGCCGGCCAGCCTACTGCCACAGTTAGCCCAGAACCTCAGGAGAACGGAAGTGGAGAACACAAGGAGATCAAAGGTGAGAGCAAATTCATGTTTGTAGCACTTAGTGGACGGCCCGAGGAGGCCTACCGGACGATGTTGTGACTGTGTGTTTTTTCTCTCTGTGCATAGTCAAAGTGGAGCCGGTCCCATCCATCACAGCCTCGTCTATAGGTGGAGTCAGTCGCATCATCCAGAGCTCTCAGGCTGCTCCTCTGACGACAGTTACCATTGTGCAACAAGCCCCGCTCGGTCAGCACCAGCTCCCAATAAAGGCCATCACACAAAATGGGACCCATCTGGTCCCCATTGGTACTGCTGCTAGTACAGGTGATGCACGCACACACGCACCAACTAAGAGTAAAACATGCCTTTGCATTGCAGGTCTGGAAATACAATTTCACAGGTGTCAGAGCAGTGGAGGTCCATTTAAAAATCAACCCCGAGGCCTTCTCCTCTCCCAGCAGTCACCTGTAAAAATGTTTTCTTGTAAACGTACAGTGGTCATGTTCACATTCAGTCATATTGTGTCTATCCTTGAGGGTTAAGGAACCTCAAGGACGAAGGTTAAAGAAGGATTTTTTTCTAAATCTCAACCGTGTTGTTTGCCTCCATGTTTTCCTGCTAGCAGCCTTTTCCTTATCTGCATTTATTAATATCTTACCTTGGTTCTTTACACATCAATGGAACAAAATGAAAATGATTGGCAAGAGAGTGGCTGGCATCACCGATGTGCCATGAGTTTACATTTTTAAATGTATGTGTGTATGTATGTTTGCAGTCTTGAGCCATTTGAGAAAGTCTTAATATTCTTTAGTCTTTCAAGGATCATATAAAAATGTGTTCAGTGCAAACATGCAACACAGAGAAGGCAAAGCTGTAAAACACAGTAAGGTTAGGAAAGTAAGAGCACAGTCATGTTATAAAAGCATGAAACAGAGGTCAAAGATCATTTCTTAAGTCATAAGCTGTACGAGGGGTCAGCATACGTTCTGTAACAGACCTCAGAGGTTTGTTTGGTCGCAGTTAGAGAAAATCAGCTGAATCAAACCTATACATGCAAGCAGGAGAGGCTGCTTTTTATTCTGTCCAAAACACCCCTATGTTAACATCATACACCAGCAAGGATCTATGTGATTGTGTAAAATACTATAGTGTGTAATTTCCCCTATAACTGCTTTAACTTTGTTTGGCAGTAGTGACACACTGAGATTGGTGTTTTTCTCAAAACAGTCACCTTTTTTTATCTTGCTGGAAAAACGACTCAAAGTTATAATCAAAGCATTAAAAAGTCAGAAAGTATAATTATGATATTGTCCAGTTGTATGTCCTCATTCTGTCTTCATTGATGAATTCATAATTGAAATCATTAGAATTACAAAATTAGATTGAAATGTTAATTTAATTTCGCACATCAGAGCTGCAGCCAACACTTACTCTTAACGTTTTATGTATCTCTGAAAGAACCAAAAAATAAATTATTACTTTATTTATTTGACCAAAGTAGAGTAGCTTTTATTTGACAGACACATGCTCATTTTAGAACCTGAGATCACAGAATGTTTGAAATGTTCTTATGAAAGGTGAAAACCATGAAGTTATTCCCAAAATGACTTCCAATTCAATTCTGTCATTTAATTCATCAGTGTCATGTTTGTCAGCTCAGATGTAGTCCACGTAGTCACAGGGGCTCTGATTGGCCACTTGTTGCATGTCACATCAGTGAGAGGTTCATCAATCTGCCACATCTTTAACTGATCATTTTGACACACTGCAGCCTCCATACAGCAGCACGTCCTCTCTGTGTGGTCGTAACTTCTCATTCATAATAAATCCTCTCTTCTCTCCACCAGCCGTTGCAAACCCTCT
The DNA here is from genome assembly GCA_037176925.1 of Amniataba percoides. Lineage (NCBI taxonomy): Eukaryota > Metazoa > Chordata > Actinopteri > Centrarchiformes > Terapontidae > Amniataba > Amniataba percoides. Next base: position 11,809,885 of record JBAJHX010000024.1, on the reverse strand, counting down.
TCACCTCCTGGCGGCTCACGCCTCCGCCTCGGCGTCCCTCCCCACCAAGAGGCAGAACGGAGAACTGCAAGACCAACCCGACTCAAAGAGGGTGAAAACGGAGGAGGACGAGGAGGGTGGCATGGCAACAGCAGCCGCCAACAACGGCACCACGGACAGAGCCGGAGAAGGAGGGGTCAGCGAACAGGTCGGGGATAAGTAGCCTCTCCCGGTCTGCGTCCTGACCCCGCTCTCCCATACGCATTGAGCCTCACCCTCTCCACACTCTCACCCCTCCACCCTACCTGGTTATCATCTACTCCAAGGTGCCAAAAAAGAGAAGAGGCGCGGAAACACCTGCGGGACTACAGAATGTTCAAAACCTCCTCCTCAACCCCCCAACCCCCCAATTCTCTTCCATATATTTAAGACCACGAAATACGATGCAAAAACTAAAGACCAAATTGAAAATGGAATCAAAGAGTTGCTGATGACTGTGAATCCCTTCAGTTCGAGACCCAGTTGGCAAGAAGAAGCACAGGAAGAAGAAGAAGAAGAAGAAAAAAAAGATTTGAGAATCCAGATTTCCAGATCAGAAGTGACTTATTGGACTAGCGAGGAGTCCCGAAACTCCCCGAAGACGGAAAGGAGCCTCATCCTGGTAGCATTACAGACAAGCGCTTTACTGTGTGTCGGATAGAAAAAGCAACCAAGTGAAATCACCAGTAGTGTATTCCGCAAAGGGAAGTGTGTGTATGTACGTGTGGACATTCCCATCTTCGGCAGCTAGCCTCCATGTCGACCTACCTAACCCCGTCGTGAGTAGATATGCAGTATTCTGTTGTACAAGTGTATCTTTGGATCTTTTTTGAGTGTTTCTCCGTTTCCCAAGGCACAGATACTATCTAGTAATAATTAAGATAACTAAAAGCTATAAGTGGGGTCTTTAAAGAACATTTAAACATCACAACATGATATTTTGGGAATCCTTTTTTTTTCCTTCTTGTTTTTGTATGTGGACTCTTTGTTCAGTGAAATGAATGTAGTCTCCTTTTTTTCCTTTTTTTGAAAGAAAACACTATCTATGGAGTGGATGTTCTTGTTTTTCTGCTCATTCACGCAAATGAAATTTCTTTATCACTGTACATCTACAGATTTTTTCATATGTTACAAATATCCTATGAGATAAAAGTATATTCCCATGCGTATTTGACCATATGCTTCATCGAGCTTGCATGTTACGGATCTAGAGACAATGTACTTGAGCAGATTATCTGAATATGGAACTGAAGAAAATTTAGACTGAATCTACGCTATATGATTCTGACCAGTGCTGCACTTAACCCTCTTAGTTGTTTTTCTTTTGTGTTCTCATTTGCTGTTTTTTTTTTTCTTAATTTTATTTTATTATTAATTTTTTCCCCCTGTCATCATGGGCCGTGTTTGTTACCTTTGTGTTGAAGTTGGCAGTCTCTTTGCTTGATTATTTTATTCTGTTCAGGCTACTAAACAGTCTATACAGATTGTATTCTATGTTACACGAGGAAAAACAAGTGATAGGTGTTTGTTCTGCTTCAGTGGGTAAATGCTTTTTTTATAAATTTATTTAAAACATAACCTCTTAGTTTGTATTTCTTTGAGTAAAAGCCTGCTCTGCTGGGCAAACCACAAACTCAGAATCTGTCTGTGTGGAGAATTCTTTCTTTTTGTGAGAGGCAGGATCTGGCTCAGTAAGAGTTACCATGTGGAGGAGCGGCATGCTGTGGAGTTTTTGTAAGAGAAGGCTTCGGTGCACATTCCACACGCTTTGGTCAGGCTGTTGGAGGAAGTGTGTGTGCCACAGGGGTGGAAATGCTTCCTTTTGGATGCTATTGGGACAAAAAGCAGCGTGACTCACTTTTCTCCAGAAATGGAGCAGAGCAGAGGAGTGTTGCACACGAGGTCAGATGAGTTCAGTAAAACGTTTTGTTCAAAGCGAATGGATTCCATCAGGGCGAGGCAGCTCCAGGTTTCTGGTCTTGGGACATGCTGGTCCACAGGGATGGCTCACTTCACCCGTCAATAATGAAATTTGTTTCACCTGCTATGATGAGTCTAAATGTTGGCTGTGGGTCTGTTACGTCAGGTACCAAAAAAATGTGCTCTCTTTTCCCCAAACCTGTGCTCCCCAGTGTGTAGAAATGATTAGGATCATTTTTATGGAAGGTAACGTGAGGCCATGAGGGATTACCGCTGCACTAAAAACTCCACAGCCTGCCGATACTGAATGAAACAGTCTTGCTGTGGCTCGTACCTTATCTGTTTAGTTCAGGTCAGTATATCAGATCAGTGCATCCCCGGTTCATGTTGACTGAAAAGGAGACAATCAAACAGTAAAAACATACATTTGTGAACAACCCCTCTTGAGGTAAGATCAAATCCTGAAGTGTCATGTCACACTCTCTCCTGCCACAAGAGGCTGCATTCAGTCATTTTTGCAGCTGACAGACAAGGAAATAATCACATTACTCTTTTTGCCACTGTGTGTGTGTGTGTGTGTGTGTGTGTGTGTAAATGGAACACCACAACTGGTTCTGTGTAGTTTATGTGTTTAGAGGATGTATTTAAGTGGTGAAAAAAATCAATCATACACAAACTGTATGTAGTACATGACAGTTTTGTGTTTTATCCACTGATAGGACACATTTTCACTCTTTAACACCTAACAAAAATCATTTTATTGAAAAGCTGATGTTTGTTTATAAAATTATTTTGATTTCTTTTACACTATATCTTTAAAAAGCATTATACTATAGACAGTACTGTGCAGTTTCTGTATGTAAAATGGAGTTAGGACACATGTCAATGCCTTAGAGAAGACAATGGCTGTCAGTATCATCATCATTTGTGTGATTCGTCGACTTAGGCCCACAAAGAGGCAGGAAATGTGTATGTTAGTGGGATGCATCAAGAGGAAGCTGATGACGGGCTTTTCTCACCACCTTCGTTTGGCCCGTCAGAGCAGGTATAAGCACTTTTGCCTTGGACAACACTGTAAGTTGTTAAAAGCATACTGAAACCTTTCAAAGGTCAAACAATCACGGAAAGCTGTGAAAAAAAATACAAGTGCTCAAAAAACTGGAGTTACATCCAGAACATCCTTACCTCACCGAGAGGAGTGGAAAAGGGTAAAAAAACATCACCGAACCAGGTGTTAGACACAAACACGAGCTCAAAGTTCAATTGAAATCACAGCTCTCTCTTTTTAACAAATAATGTCTGCCTTTTTAAATGTTCTATTAATAGTTTCTTATTTAACAAATGAGAAAAGCTCTTTGGGGAAATCTCTGCTCTGCTCAGCCAGCTGGAGGGCTGTGTTATCTGTGTTTGATTGACAGCATTTGGCAGGCCTAATACCTGCCACCATAACTACGTCCAAACAGACCCAAGTGACATCTGCAGGTACTTTACAGCCTGTTTCAGCTAATTAGATATGTAGCCTGCAAACAGACTCTAAGACACAGATCAAGATGTGTTTGTAAGTCAGATAAGGAGGGCTTAGTAGGAGAGATGAAGGGATGATGTTTAAAGTCTGAGGCTGTTGTTTCATTTCAGTTGGACTTCTCTAAATAGTTTATAGGGACCTCAAAACACGGACAAATCCAATTATCCGCAGGTTTGATCTAATGGAGTGGCTGCACTTTGTATCCACAGTGTAACATCAAACAGCCCATAAAGTTTAACTGTAAAAGCAGAGGTTCAATTTTATTCACAAATTTAAATGCAGGTTTTACAATCATTCTGAGTGTCAGAAACAAGTTGGCTTTTTAGTTTGTGCAGCGTCCCGTCGGTGGTCTGCAGCCGCCAAGTGCTGTGTAAGTTCAACAGAGTGATACCTGCAGCTATACAATCTGATGCAGAAAGCAACACTAAAGACGTGTTCTTGCAGTGAATGAACAAAAATGCTCTCGATTAAGATGAAAAGTGGAAAAAAAATTAAGAAGTCATTTTTAATAATCAACAGTTTCACCGTGGTGGAGCAGATCTGCTTCATGGCCGCAAGCTTCAGCAAAGCACTTCAGAGTCCCTGATTTGCGTGACTTGATCGATGCTGTTAGTGGTGTGGTGGAGCATTGGTGGAGTTTATGCAGATGCGCTGACACAAGACACTTTAAGTGACATGTGTGTCTGGATTTAAACAAAAAGGTATTTTGCTGCAGTGACCGGAGAGCCACACAGGCCAAAGAAAAAAAAAACGCAGCAATCAATCATCCTTCAGAAGACTTCTGACTGACCTGTATTTGGCTGTTGAAATAAGAAGTGCTGTCTCAAAGTTTAAAATGTAGTTCGTACTTCACAGTTGATCTGGGCGGCTGAGAAGAAAATCAATTTGGTTTTAGTGAAATGGAGACCGTGATTGTGTGTTTGGGTCTTTAGCGTTCCTGTTCAGGTAGGAACACACTCAGCTTTCACTCAGTCTTTAAGAAAAGGTTTAACATTTTGGGAAATGCATAGGTTTGTTTTTCTGCTGTGAGTTAGATGAGAAGATCAACTATAACTAATGTCTGTCTAAATATGAAGCTAAAGCTAGCAGCTAGCATAAGACAGAAAATGTGGGGGGAGCGTTAGCCTGGTTCTGTCTAACTGACAAATGCTTTCCATCGCGGTGACA
>JBAJHX010000024.1:11776790-11799639 GCA_037176925.1 Amniataba percoides | reverse complement strand
TAGTTACATCTAAACAGCATCTCCACGTGGCCGACTCCGCCCTCCAGGAACTCTGAAAGTCAACGTCATCGCTTGTGAACATCAATAATGATAAATGTAAGACTGCGAGAGCAGAATCCAGCCTGCATCATCATAACTGACTGTAAACTATACTTCAAACAACATCTGCACACAGCTTCTAATCACGACTGCTTACTCATCTCTAATGGCTCAGCTCTCCACAACAGACAGAGACCACAATGACAAGAAATCCTCTGCATTCCACACAATGAGACTGGCCTCCCTCCATGTGCACACATTACGTCAGTGGGAAAGAAAAGTGCTACGTGCTGTAAAAACACCATCAAAGACCTGCTCGTGGATTAGCGCAGGGATAAAAAAGATGAGAGGACCACACTTGAGCGAACAGTCACGAGTGCTCGGTCATCTCCTGGCCGACAGCAGCTCAGTCTGATGAGTTTACGGAGGACTCGGACTGTGGAGCAGGTCGTGTGCTGAGTCATATCCTCAACCCTCTTTAGGAGACACTTCCTCTTATATCCCTCCATATCGAAGATGTTGCAATTCTGTCACAATACTTTGTCGCTGTGTGTGGCAGAACTTGCTGGTTTGAATTATTTTCTGCCATGTCATTACCAGGGTGTTTTGGACATCAAATGAAGTGTTAACCACTTCTTCTCTTAGCACAGTGTGGGTGGAAATTATCAAATGGCTTTCTTAAAACATTGCCATGGTCAAATAGATTGTGCACAGTTCACTGGTCAGTCGCTCACTGTAGTTTGGACAAACCCCAACCAGCACCCTGTATGCAGCAACTTTTTCTGAGTCATGAGTGCTGTTTGACAAACCAGTCGCAGCATGTCGTAAAGCTACAATGATTCACTGAACATGAAACATTAAACAGTTATTTTGAACATGAATAGATTGTTTAAATAACTGTTCAAGGCAAATTACCTAAATATTCCTTCTGTATTTCAATCTTCTCAAATATGCTTCCTCTTTGTTTTAAATCACTGTAAACTGATATGTTTGGGTTTGACTTAAATTTCCCTGCTGAAAAGTGTCTTATCTTTAAGCTGTTGGCAGGACAAGATAAGCTATGTGAAGATGCCGTCTTGGGCTCTTTCTCCATATTCTCACATTTTGTAGACCAAGTGTGTGATTCATGTAGAAAATGGTGGCCAAAATAATCAATTAGTTTGAAAATTCTCCTAATAGAGAGGTAAACACGTACAGGCAGAAACTCAGCCTTACTATGAACTATTAACTGGAAGTGACTGACAAATTCAGCCTATCAACACATCTTCATTTGTCAGTGCCTTTTGAATAATAACAATGCCTTAAGTGTCGATATATTGCAACATGTCAGAACGTAAGTCCACACCCTGCTAAAGAAATGTGTGACCAACATGAATTCAGGACAGTGTTTACCTTGTTTTTCCTTTTCCTTGAGAGGATCTGTGTTATACACCCGGAACCCATTCTCCATCCCACAGGCAAAACATCCTGCAGACACACACAAAAATCAAACAGCTGTCAGAGAACAATCACAACACTAATGAAAAGTTGTGGTCATATCAGAGCTTTTCACAAACATCTGTCAAAATGCTATCACCCTAACCTTCAGACTTAAGTGTGAAAACACAACATGAGGACAGCTTATTTTAGTTGGACCTGGCACAGAGATAAAAGAGAAGCTCTCTACAAACACAGAGCTGACACAGAACATGGAACAAATGATTAACCTCTGCAGAGGTTCATATAAAAGTGACATCTGTAAAGTTCATCCATTTAAACAGTCTGACCGCTCACACTATTTTATCGTTATGATGTTGTCTAGTTTATATTTAATCTATACTTCAACTTTAAAGATCTACTTTCTCCCTTATATTTTTGTATATTATATTTTTGTACTCACATGCAAATATATTTGTACCAAAATGCAAACTGTGAAAAGCTCCCGGACAGAACATTACTGTCACCCAGACTGACACTGGGTGACAGTAATGTTGAGAGCTGGAGCTTTAAGGGGTCGTATGAGGTCTTTGGTCGCTTTACCGTCACGATGATACACATCCCTTAGTTCTCACAAAGCCACTTGACATCAGTTATGTCACTAAACCTATGTTAAAATATACGGATTAAGAAGAGTGCCTTAACTTTACGGCCTGTGGCGGAAAATGTGTGTGGGTGGGGAGCGAAGAAAAGGGGTGTTGTATGTAACGATTAACAACAATACGACCCGAAATCATGAAAAAAGGCAAACGAATAAAAGACTTGACTTCTCTTAGAAGTAACTAACATGATATTACTCCGATAACATTGTATTAAATATCTAAACTAGCGTAACGAGCAAAACCGAGCTAACGCTAGCGTTTTTTCGCCGTTGTCATATCAGTAGCTTTGCTCACATGATGGTCGATGGAGATTCAGCTAACATTAACTAGCTTTAAAGTTGGGCTGAGCTAAACATCACTCGTGTTTACACATTTCTTATTTAAGTAATTAAAGTTAAATCACGTCTAATATAACATCCCCGTTATCCTGATCTAACATTAGCTGGTTAATTGGCTGTAAACACAAAAGCTACATTAGCTGGCTAGCTGCCGTAACTAGCTAACGTCAATTTAACGTTTGGTACTTTATGGTTCATGTTTCTGAGGCGACAACGACGCAGCAGTTTTATCCATATACACTGTAAAGTACTGATTTGTATAAAGCTGATGTTGTTAAACACCGTTTTGCTAATTTATGCTCTTTGAAGACATCGTGTTAGCAACGTTAGCTTAGCATCTACGAAGCCGCTAATAGCTTTCTGGGAGAGAAAAAACCAACATATGACAGCGTCTTACCATGGTCCTGGTTAAATCCAGCATAAAGGAGCCCGTTCCCGTGGGGATTAGACGGTAGTAAATTCATTATTTTGACAGGACAGCCGACTGAAAGGTAATGTTAACTAGTAATTCCAACAGTGCTACTGCCTGGAGAACTAACCGGCCACCATCCCTCCTCCAGAGTCCGCTGAGAGAAGAAAACAACCGAGGCTGGCTCCCGGTCAGACAGCTGTCACCAGTAGGCTGCAAACTCTGCTCCTCTCAACTTAGTTACCACTTTCAGCAGATATTTAACGACGGAATTATTTCACTTTTTATCTGAATTAACTAAAAGTTAACATATGTCAATGATGGCGAGACGACTACTGGTCAAAGAAAGATTTTAATCATAAAACTCCGACTTCAGTGGCTGCTGCCGATGACTGGATCAGTTTCTCGTCATGTTAAACAGAGAGACGATCTGGTGAGTCTAATGGTGACGCTTTATGTTAACTTACTGAGAAAATGAATTTTCCAGCGAATTGAATTTTACTGTATTCAGTAATGAATACAGGTGAAAAACTCCGATAGGGACAGAGATGTCGCGTGGTAGTGACGTGATAAATCTTCATCAGTCACACTAACGTAAAGTAGAAATAATATAAATATCTAAAACATAGCGATAATAATGCAAATAGTCCAGAAAGTGATATTTTAGATTGACACTCTCCTGTAATATAGTTTATACAGCCCCAGTGGCCTAATGGATAAGGCACTGGCCTCCTAAGCCAGGGATTGTGGGTTCGAGTCCCATCTGGGGTGAGTCTTCTTTTGAAATCCCCGAATTTAAAGCTGCTGGCTGTGCCGTCCTTTATAACGGAAAGAAACACACAACTGCTTTGCATTCGCTTTATTTATTGTTACGTGATCATTATAAACAGTCAATTTGGCTTTTTATGTGTTGTTCATTCATTTGGTTTTCCATTCACTTGACACTGCAGTGTAACTTTACAAGAATGTTAATGTCACTTAATTCCTAAGGTTTTACCATCATGAATTACACTACCATTTCAACCACGTCCTAGTATTATACTGTTGTTTTAATGAGGTTCATGGTAAACATGTCATCTGTATTTTCATAGTGCATTTATGCTTACAGCACATTGCCATTTTTACATTTTATGTATAGTTTAGTTTAAGCTGTAAAAAATACATTTCCCTGATTTGGGATTGATGTGGCACTGTACTGCAGCCATTATTAATGTAATGAATTAAACCTGTGATTTTCCTGAGAATGCAGATGTCATTCAGTAACAACTTGAAGACCAGTCACACATTGGTTCATATGTCATTACAGCTGCACTTGAACAACAGCCAAATTTATGTACTGAAACACTATCTACCATATTCCTTAGAACATCTTCTGAATGTTTTCTCCCTGGATGACATCCAGCGTAAAACTCAACCAGAAAAAATGTGCCAGGGAGTCAAACCTGCTAACACTCATCATATCTTATGAATATCAATCATATGAATGACGTCACTTTTTAGTAAATCAAAATAACATTTGGAATCAAATGTTCATTTATTGAATAAAAAGAAATCAATTCCCAGAGGAACCAAGGTTTATATCATTTATACATACAAATCTTTTGTAGAACTACAGCAAACATTTCTGTAAAAAATACAAAGTTACATTTTTATAATGCACTATACAATGACGTAGTTCCTAACAATCTGAGCAGTGATGGCCGCAGAGACAGAAATGTGCCCGACTATTTAAGGAAAATGTCCTTCAACTGGGAAACTGGGTTTTAATCATCTGAGTCAACACCCGGACTGCAATCTGCAACAGTTCCTCAAAGTTGGGTTTACAGCTGAGCTGATACTGACTCCTGACATCCTTCTATAGGGGGGGATGTTAAACAGAGCCCCCCTGGTTGGAATTAGCATCATGTTAATATTAACTAGGCGTGAACAAGTCTCCTGTGTCTTTTTAGACCATGCAAGCTTGAAAAGCCTTTACTACACACTGTACAAACATATGGTCTTTCTCCTGTGTGTGTCCGCATGTGTAATGTCAGAAAACAGGACTGGACAAAACCTTTTTCACAGATGTTGCACTTAAACGGCCTTTCCCCTGTATGGTATCTCCTGTGTATCTTTAACTCTGCAGCGGATCTGAAAGACTTGTCGCAGTCGTCGCACTTGAAGGGCCTTTCCCCTGTGTGAATCAAAGTATGCCTCACCAGAGCATCCTTGCCAAAGAATCCCTTTCCACAGAGCTCACACGGAAAACGCAGGCCTTTGTGATGGAAATTGTCATGTTTCAGAAGGCATCTTCTGGAGGTGAAGGTCTTCCCGCACTGAGCACAGGTGAAGGTTGGGCTGGGTTTCTCTGTCACAGGTTCCCCGGAGTGATGAACGCGCTCCACGTGCCGCGTCAACGTAACGCCATGCCTGAATTTCTTGCCACATTCCCAGCACAGGAATGGATACGCTTTAGTGTGTTTTTTCTGGTGCTCCACGAGGTCAGAGTACGATCTGAATCTTTTACTGCAGTGGGGGCACTGGAATGGTTGGTAACCAGTGTGTTTCCACTCGTGTCTGATGAAACGCTTCAAGCTGGCAAAAGTCGTCTGACAGTGGGTGCAGGTAAAAGGCTCGGTCGGATTGTGGACGTCAATGTAGTGCTTATGAAGGGCCTTGAACACAGGGAAGTTCTCTTCACACTGGTTACACTGAAATGGAGTGTGGGATTCTTTGTGCATCGCCAGTGCCTCTGGGTCACGTACCAGCTTCATGCACACTTCGCAGTAGAGCGGGTTGTGGGTTTGTTTGTGGGAGTCCAACGTTGATTTGTACTTGAATGCCTTGTCGCATTCATTGCACCTGAAACAATTTTTAACGTCCTCAGACTTCTCAGGATCCACCTGCTGCTCATTGTAGCAAATGTTTCTTAAATGGAACCTGAAAGTCTGTTTGCACTTGAACTCGACGCTGCAGTGAGGACAATAAAAAGGACCCTCTATCACACTTTTGTTTCCTTCTGGGCTTTTCTGTTCCAGCTCCCTGGAAGCTCTCCCCTCCTCAGAGGGCGAGTAATCGGGGTCTTGGGTTGCGCTGTCCGACAACTGCTCTTCAGCGGCCGCCTCACAAGGAACTCCACTGGATGATTGCTCCCCTTCATCTGTGGCAGTCTCCGGTTCCTTTGCTTTCCCGCCAGCCTTTGATTTAGTCAGATTTGGACATCTGTGTTGCTGCAGGTAACGCAGGCTCTTATAAAACCTTTTACAAGCAGGACAAGAAAAGGGCAACTCCTCCGAGTGTCGATTCATGTGACGCTCTAAAAACTTTGCCTGACTCACCACCTTGCCGCACACTTTGCACGTTCTCTCATCCAAGTCGTTGTTTTTGGCAGAATCTTGGGATCGGGCAAACTTTCTTGTGCCACTGTTAGCAGTGGCACCGCCTTGTGTCTTTCCTGTCTTCCTCCACTGTGACAGGTACCGTTTCATCTTGAGTCCACGGTTCTTTCGTACCGGTCTTTCCCACAAGGCGCCAAATTCTGGATCATCCTGTTTGCGCCTTGTTCTGCCCTGCAAGGCAAAGTCTTCATCTGCGGGACGTTTCTTTTTCCTCCCGCGTCGACCCGGCTTCTTCTCCACACCATCAAGCACCGTCACCTGTCCGTCCTCTCCGATGATGAGTGTCTCAGACTGGTCACCGTGGTGCTCCTCCGCCATTTCACTCTCACTGGCCCCGGTGGCTTCAGCCGGCTCTGCAACCGGCTCTGTGTCCATTTCTGCTTTGACCTCGCCACCGAGACCAAACCACTCAGTTTGCACAGACTCCTCAGCGTTCCCACTTCCCTCCATGTACACCTCTTTGTTCTCAGATTCCACCTCCATCTCTGTGCACACTGTGTACACGAGTCCGCTCTCTGCATCCGTTTCCGTTTCCGTTTGTTCATTGACAATCACAACTCTTTCCACAGGAGGGAGACACAGGGCTGACAGGATGCCACTGTCAACAATAAAAGATTCTGGGGAAAAAAACAGGACATCACACAAGTAAAGATTCTGATTAAAAAAGGCACTTCACAACATGTTCAGGGCTCTTCTGGTGGATTTTACATTCAAATATAATGACCGCTTTTGCTGAATAAAAAAAGAACTGGTATGACATGTTACTGTGCCGTAGTGTGTTATTTAAATATGAAACAAAGTTGAATATCTCTTCATTGAACTTCTGAGATGCTCACCTATGTCCTCTAACTGGCTGAGGTCTTTCTGATTGTCCAGCAGGGTTTTGAGCTCCTGTGGTTGAGTCAAGGTTTCCATGCATTCGTTCAGAACAGAAGATGCATCGCTGAGCAGAGAAGCAATCTGACAAAAATGAAAGGCAAAATGAAAGCTAACATGAAGCAACAGCACTGCATTTACATATTCATAAATATATGAAGCAGGAGAAAAAAAACAACACACTTTTAAGTTTCACTATGCAAAGCTGAGACTGAAATTCTGAATACCTGCTCTCCTGTCAAGCAAAGGCACACATGCAGAAATACACTGTGTGCAATAACATATTTGTGAACTGATACTGATTTCTACCTGTTGGAGAGTTTGGGTGGGAAGAAGCTTTTCAAGTCTGGACAGAAACAGCCACATCAGTGTCTGGATTGCTTTGTCATATGTGGGGCCAAAGTCTCCTGGAAAAACATCCTGCAACATAAGGAAATGTAAGAATATCGAGTATCTGTCTTACGCATACACAGCTATCGGGGAAACAAGTGTACATTTGAAACATTTCAGAGAACTTACCTGGAAAAAGTTTCTTCTCTCTTCAGGATCTCTCAGCAGATTGTTTACAAGGCTTGTGAAATGTGAGTCAGACACCTCAGCATTATCAGTCTGCAATACATGATGGTTTAAAATGTCAGATGTTACCTTCAGAGCATTATCAAAAAAAAGCCACTTCAGATATCTCATGTTAATTGCAGGTTTAGACTCACCTCCACGTTCCACAAAGATCTGAGGTTCTGCATTCGGTCAAGATGTGGCTGAATAAGCTGGAGGTCAGCAGTCTCCTCAGAGCGACACAGCTCCAGGATCAGCTGCAATCAGAGGCAGCAGCAATAATCAACACGTGATTCTGAGGATAAATCATATTTCAGAGCTGCACTTCTGCCTGCTGTTCTGCTTCTATTCATAGGGGGTGTAAAATATCGTTCCATCTTGTACCAGGGGTGAGGAACATCCTTCTAAGTAAAGAAGCTGTCATACTGACATTGAGAACATTTTCGCTCTCAATGCTTCAGTTATATACTGTACAGCTCCGAAGCTTTGTCTTTCCAACAGTAGATCTATGACCAGCTCCTCGTCAACATCTACAGGTGAATACAGGGTGAATAATATTACAAGAGGTCTAGTATATTTAGAAAAGGCTGTTGTGTTTTTTTAAAGAAAACAACAAAACTGAAAAGATGATATGAAAGCAGGGTACATTTTTTAAAGAATGTGTACCAGTCAGTCTGATGATCTTGTATTAGGTAAGACCAGCTTGAAAACACTTCTGCTCTGTTGTTTTAAAGTAAACCATCCCAGTGACATGGCAAAAATCACCTGCAGTAAAACATGTACAGAAAGCTATAAACTTTCTTTGTGAAGGCCTAAAAAGGCTCCTTTTGGGTTTCTAATCTACCATATACTACACCATATCACTGTTTGAACACACTAATATTATCGTCAGTCTGAAGGTGTTCTATACTGTGTGACCACGATGATTGTTTGTTTCCTGCAGCATTCAGTGTCAAACTATACAACTATATCAGTCAGAGGCATTTAGTACTAGAATTCCACAAATGTTTTTTTAATTTCACCATAGGGGTTATTTGATGAAAATTTTCACAGAAATCAGTACATTTATGTTCTGTTCTGTTGGTGATGTACACATAGCTCAGTACCTGCAAACCGCTGCAGTCATACCATTATGCCCAACAAAATCAAGTCACTGTATTTTTCGGACTATAAGGCGCACTTAAAATCCTTCAATTTTCTCAAAAATCGACAGTGCGCTTTATAATCCAGTGCGCCTTGTGTGAATTCTGGTTGTGCTTACTGACCTCGAACAGATTTTATGTGGTACACGGCGCTCAAAAATCTGTCAAAATGTTTTAGTCTGACTTTGGTAAGCTACGAAGCTGCGCTGCTTGATGGATTGTTGGAGCATTACGGCCACCGTAGCCTCGCGGAGTGAAACGTACTGTGTGTAATGCGCCTTATAGTCCGGTGCACCTTATATATGAAATCAGATCTAAAATAGACCGTTCATTGACAGTGCGCCTTATAATACAGTGCGCCCTATAGTGCGGAAAATACAGTAATCATGATTGTGTTATTTTTCAGTGTTTTTTCAAAGAACAAAACAATAAACTCTTCCTCACCCGAGCTCTGAGACCAAGAATGAGTTCAGCCCTCTGCCTGGTGGAGAGGAGTTGAGGGACAATCTCTGTGACCATGAACACAAACTCCTCGAGCAGGCCATAGTCCGACACAATTTTCTGCTCCACTGTCTGCCAGATGGCTGCAGAGACCAGCCGAATGGGCGGGACCAGGAGGCGCAGAGCGGATAGGGGAAGAGAGGGACCTGCAAAGAGGCAAATTGATAAGATAGACATAACACTCAAAACTTTGATTTAGTCCTTTTTGCAGTTTTATAGTTCTCTCAAGGTATGTACCAAAAAGCTGCAAAGTAAAAACCTCAAACTCTGTTACACACAGACACACATGCACAAACACACCCATACACTATAGATGGTATGTTAACAGGTTTTCCTTAATCTGGAGTGTGTCTGTACTCAGCCGAGCCATCTTCACTCCACCTGTGACAGTTCTGCCATCAGATGCCACCGTAAAGTTTGCAGATGACACCACCATAGTGGGCCTCACAGCTGTGATGAGACCCACCACAAAGAGGAGATCCAGCAAGTTACTCAGTGGTGATCAAACAACACCTGAACACAAGTAAGACTGAGGAGGTCATAGTGGACTGCATGAGGTACAGGAGGACAGAGCAGAGCCTCCCCTAATCTATTCACAGATTAGTAGCAACTGACATTATTTTTTGTTTTAAAAGCAAGTTTAATCTATGTAAGGTAAGTCTTTGACCCTTGTATCAATCTTCATGAATCTAGACTATGAAATGTGTAGAGTGTATTGACATCACTGTTCACTAGAATGAGAAAAAAAAAAAAAAAGAATGCTGACAACAGTGACAGTCTGCTTAGAGCAGGGGTGCGCAATACGTTGATCGCGATCTACTGGTCGATCGCAAAAGGAGTGCAGGTAGATGGCACGGAACTCCCAATGAAGTTAGAAAAAAGTAGATCGCACGGAATAAAAAAAAGTTGAGGATAATTGTGATTGGCTATAATCCATGAAATTTGTCTTTTGATTGACATACCGGACAGGCAATTGGATGTCGCATCACCTGTTGGTAATCAGCCAATCTGACATCTGATCACCTTCACGTTGCCACCCTACACATGCGCATTTAGCCGCACTAACCACTTTATCAAGGTACCGTGTTGAAGTAAGGTAAGGAAAAATAATGTATATATACTGTGCAGTATGCAGTATGCAGGACACTCCAATATGTGTTATAGATTAAATTCAGAGTAAATAAAAAAAAAAATTTATCCCAAAAGCACAAAAAAGGATCACTTCATTGATGGTTTCAGTCTTTTCACAGGATTAGTTAGCAAAATAAAAGCTGTGTTGTTTTTTTTTTAGCCAGATCTAACTGAAACTGAATCTGACATTCTAGAACTCTACGTGTCATGAAGCGTCAAACACATTAAAGCCACAGAATTCTGCACTTAGATCCACAAATACCAAAACTGATAAGAGAACTGAGAGTCAAGGAGACGGTCAACTAATCACAGATTAGTAGCAACTGACATTATTTTTTGTTTTAAATGCAAGTTAAATTTATGTAAGGTAAGTCTTTAAAGCTTCTATAAATCTTCATGAATCTAGAAAATGTGTAGAGTGTATTGACATCACTGTTCACTAAAATTTAAATAAAAATGTACAAAAAAATCTCACTCTCAACTTCAAAATGTTATTATGCATTAAGGTTTTTAATTTATGCTTATCTTAGTTGTGTTGATAGCAGTTTGAGACTAAAACATAAATGTTCATGGTATGATGGAAAAAGCATAAGATAGCCTTTGATTTCATTGGCAGACTTATTTAGTCAACATGAATGAAAGGGGAGATGGTCCACACAATGGAAGAAATCGTATGTACATTTGCATTTCACACCTAATACAGTTATTTCAGAAAGGTCCCATTCTATGGATAGTAATGCTAACAGAATTTTCCAACGAATTTTACAGGCCAAAACCTTCACCTTCTTCTTTTCCCAAGAGGAGATCGTCCACCAGCCGATCAACTCAATGCAGGAGTTATTGCTTGGATGGACTTTCTTATAAATCATGGTTTGGACGATTTTGCTTTTAATATTCAACAAAATGAGCAACAGCCAGACAATATTGAAGACAACAATAACAACCACGGCGACAGTGACAATAACAGTGATGAAGACGAAGACAACAACGATGGCACTGTCAACGACCATCACGACACCAATGACAACCAAGACAATGACGACGTTAATGTGGTCGGGCGTGACGACAGTGTAAATATTAATGCTGACAACAGTGACAGTCTGCTTAGAGTCTCCAGAAAGAGGTCGAGAGAGGAGGACGATGAGAGCGATGAAGAAAGCAAACGATTCAGATGGTGGGATGAGTTTGCTGAAAGCAGCACAGACAGTGATACTGACAACACCGACTATGATTACACAGACAAAAATACTGTGGTTTCTGAAGAGAACCCTCTGCCTGGCCCATCAAGGAAAAGATCGAGAGAGCACGATGAGGAAGATGGCAGGGGCAGCAAGAAACTGAGACAGTTATGCGACTGGGACTCTGACTTTGCCAGAGCTGATGAAATTCATGCTATTGGTAACTACAGTGGTAATTTGGCTCAAAGTCCAGGTGCTACAGACACTGACTGTGACTATAACTATAAAGACAAAAGTACTGAAAATGGTTCAGTCGCGCATGCAGGTGCTGGTGCTGAACCTTTTGAAGAGCGCCCTAAGCCAGGCCCATCGAGGAAACGATCAAGAGAGCAGGATGAAGAGGATGGCAGGCCCAGAAAGAAAGCAACTCAGCCTGGTGACAGGAGCTCTGACTCTGCCAGAACTGGTCAAGATCGTGGTCTCAGTAGCCAAAGCAGCCATCCGGCTCACGGTACAGGTGCTACAGAGGAGACTGATGAGGATGTGAACCAGAAGGTAGAGGAGGACGACTGTCGGCCAAGGAAACGTAAGAGGAAGTCAAGGCTATGATGGAGGTGACAGGATTTGGTTCATCGGATTTGTCTACTGACGCAAACTGACTTTATGAGATCTGACTGTAGCCCCCTTAATGTCCCGACCACAAACCCTAACCCCTTACCTCCCTACCCACCAATTCTTAACCCCTAACTCCTAAACCCTTACTGCCCAACCCCTAATTCCCTAACCCTTACCCCCAAGTCCCTAATTCCGACTCCCTAGCTCTGACCACAAACCCCTAAGACAGAGTAAAAAATTGGTTGTTGACAAACTCATGGCACCTATTTGCTGATCGTCCTGGAGGGGGAACTCTCTCTTTGACTGGGTTTTTAGGGAGTTTTTCCTTGCCCTCATGGAGAGTCTACGTGGTTGTCTGCATGGTTGTCGATTTCTATGTATTCATTTTTTTTTCTATTAATGTCATTATATTTAGTTAGTTTCGTTATTTTCAGATTTTTTGTACACAACCATAAAAACAATAAAGTTAAATCTTAATATAACGTCGTCTTTGCTCTGAGTATTTATGTATTTGAAGTAGAGTATACTTTCAGAACATAAAGGCATGTAAACCACAGCTAATACTGACGTCTCAATAATAATGTGTACACAGTTTATGGAATAATGTGTGAGAGTATAGACTGTATTTTTGTTCTCTGTGAGATACGATACTTTAGGATTCTCGTATGATTTTTTGCTGTAATAACTTTACAGCATGTTTAAGAGTAGTTTTGTTTTTATTTGTTTTCCAGTGTGTACAGAACATATCTGTCAAAACTGGATGTATTGTAAGCTTCATGTTTGCTGAATCTACAACCAGCAGAAAAAAATGAAATCTAACTTAGATGAAGTTAGATTTTTGTTTGCCAAGATATTTCATCTTACCAAGCTATTTTTGCATTTCACTTGCTGTATTTAAGTGCTATGCTCCTTAACTATCTTAATTAAGTATTACAGCTTGGGTTTGAGATTTTATTATTATTTTATTCTTCTGAATACATTAATTCTCAAGGTAAGAAATACTATCATTCTAAAGGTGTTAGATGAAGACAGGTGAATACAGAACTGCCTTTTCAAAGTCAGAATATCTTAAAGCAAGCACTTTATCTTCATCATCTCTTAACCCTCCTATTCTGTTGCGGGTCAAATTTCCCATTTTAAAGTCTGGATTTTTATCAGTATGAAACATATGCTTGACTTAATATGTCTAATCAACTTACTGATCAGGACTTTTACATATCTCAGTCATATGAAGGGTCTGCACAGCTTAAGTCTTGCAGCTCCGTCTATTATCGGAGCCAAACAGCATTAAACATGATCTCTGATCTTGTTCCAAGTCTCTAGTCTATCACTAGTCATAAATCCACACAGTCAAAACAAAGCTGCACCCTCATATAATGTTACACTGTTTTTCTCTATGAACTCAAATCCTGTAAGCTAATAGCGGAGCTCCGTATCACCTTCCATTCCCCACTTTTAAGTTAGCCTGACATTAGATGCTGATATGAGTATACATCAGAAAATAAGTATACATGTATTGTAAACATAATCACAAACAGCCACCAAGTGAATAGAGCCGTTTAGTGCTTCCGTTTAGAGTTGTTATGGTACATCTAAAAAGCAGCAGAGACATTTTAGTTGTAGCGATACTTTACTCTAATGAGTTTAGCTAACGTTAGCTGACATATGCTAACGTTAGCATGCACCACAAAACTAACATTAAATGTTCATATCGGCATTAACCAGCAGCCCGTTAGCACCACAGGGCGAACAAAGGCTTATCACCGGCGGTCTGGATTATATACAAACGTGTGAGGTGGTGAATTACCTTGAACAGCTACAATTGTCTGGCAGAGTTAGCGCTGCCATTCCCGCGCGCGGGCAGCGTCGCGGCCTAACTAGACAAACCGAGTGTGCGGACTCACCAGCTAACTCACTAACACCTCCGTCCATCCTGGCCGTCACTGCAGGGACATCACACTGAGGGACTGCAAGGTCCGCGGCTCGGCTCGAGCCAAACTGAAGATTTTTGTAGTTGTTGCGTCCGAAGAGTCAAACACGATCTTTGTGCGTCAACGGCCGCCTTCGCTCCCGTCCGGAACAACAATCCGACGAGAAACAACAGCAGGGTTTCATTAGTTCCGCATCTTAGTTGTTCCGTCTCTTTCTCGTTACCATAGACACACACACAGAAAATCTTTGTACACAGTCAGTGTTTGATACCTGTCACATGGTGTATGTCTGAAACATTTAAATACAATTGTAGTTAGCACCCATAGCACCCAGCCTTGCTGCGTGTGGGAAAGTTGGATTTAATTTAATCAAAGATATCAAAGATATGTACAAGTCTGGCTTTAGTGTACTGGGGATATTTTCCCATTGTTACTCAGACAGCAAAATATTAAACATCCATGTGTTTGGTAAACAGAACTTTAATCTGCTGTATCAATAATGAAACAATTAAATATTCTTTTTAAAAAGAAGCATGCACACTTTTTGTGTCAAGCAAAAAACAAAAAATGTGACGACTGCTGCAGCTATGTTCAAACTATGAAGCATCAGCTGAATCTAAACACATAAAGCCTATATGAGCCCATCACATACATCCTTACACACAGGTATGTTTTTTTTTTAAAGTCACGTGACCTCTGCTGCATCCTCATGTGACACATTAAGAGCAGAAAATAAATGTATGCACTGCTGACAAATGCATTTTTATTTGATTACAATTAACATTGTAGTTGTTCTAAAACTACAAAATCAAGCTGTCAGGATGAAGAACAAATATAAAAACACAGACACTTCTGAAGACAGCTTGCCTTTAATTAGAATTAGGGGCAAGTCATTTACTTTTTTCACTTGGATACTACAATTTAGTCAGTGATATCTTTGTCAAAAATACAAACACAGTCAGTATGATTTCATGACACAAAGGCATTTCAATGATTTTACACATCAAAGTCAGTAAACAGGTATTTGGTCGTTCCTGCTGCATTTGAAAAACACAGCACTCCCCAATCTCACAATTGCATTTTGGGTATTGTAGGCACAAGGCGTTCATAAGGAAAAAGAGTGTGTGAAATAAAATAACACATCCTATTTTAAGATATCACAGAGCCCCTAAAGGGACATATGCAAAAAAAGTGGAAAATCTGAAACGTTGTCATGCTCAAGAAATAAAATTTCAGGTGGGCTGGTTTCAGTTTGGAGAGCTGCCAGAAGACAATTAAGTTCATTTTCCTAAAGAGAATGACAGTCTCAGATTCACAGCTTCCGAACTGATTAAAGGTTTTTACTAAACTAATAGCAGATAAGATTAAGATAAAGTTAATGCCTGACCTAAAATGCTCAAAGTGAATAAGAGGTACAAAAAAAGAGTATTTGTTTAATATAATTACAACTTTCCCCTTGGAAACTTTAAATGTGAAGCTAACTTACTGAAAACAGGAAATGTACCTGACAGTATCATCAATCAATAAAAATGATCAGGTAAATGATCTCTCCATTAACTCACTGCATGCTCTGAACCTGAAATGTAAACTTTACATGGAGATACGAGATATGAGAGTTTTTTTTGGACATGTCCCTTTAGAGACTCTGTAAGATAGATCTTAAAAGCATTGTTTGTTTTTTTGTCATTGTAAAAACAAACTGAACTGTCCATTATTGGCAACAGTATTTTTTACAGTGCAGTGCTGAATTGGCTCTCTTTGCAGTAGGTGTGGAGATGATTGCGGCACTTGTCCGGCTTGGTGCCGTCTCTTTAGGCACTCTCCTGATTAACGGAGCATCCCTACGGTGCACGGTTAACGTGTTACATATGTACAAGTTTTTTGTGTCTCTGCATGCTGTAGCGCTTGGGGAAAGCCTTGCCGCAGAAATGGCAAACAAACGGCTTCTCTCCTGTGTGTACTCTGGCATGAGTTTTGAGATACCACATTTTTACAAAGCCCTTCCCACACACATCACACTTGTATGGTCTCTCTCGAGTATGGTGTATAAGTGCGTGTTTCTTCACTTCCGAAGATGACCTGAAGAACTTGTCACATTCAGGCACCGTGCACTTAAATGGTTTCTCCCCCGTATGGATCAATTTATGTCTTGCGATGGATGACGCCGCCACCATCTTTCCACAGACCGGGCATGGATGGCGGAAAAACTCGTTCAGGTGTTTGCTCCTCTGGTGTTTCTTCAGGGCTCCTTTCTCTTTAAAGGACTTCTCACACTCGGAGCAAGAATGCTTCTTCTCATTTCGAGACTCGCCGTGGATTAAATTCAGGTGCCGCAACAGGTTGGACTTCTGGGAGAAGGTCTTGCCGCACTCTGCACACAGGTAGGGTTTCTCTCTCGTGTGGACTCTCTCGTGGGAAATGAGGTCAGCGTCGGTTTTGAATCTAAAGCCACACTGAGCACACTGGAACGGGAGGTGGCCGGTATGTTTCCACTCATGTGCGATCAAAAGGCGCAGCTTGGGCATCGTTTTCGGACAGTGGTTGCATTTAAACGGCCTGCTGATTTTATGGACATTTTCGCAATGCTTGAGCAAGGGCTTAAAAAGAGTGAAGGTCTCCTCGCAGCGGTTACACTGAAACAGGGTGTGAGAAGCTTTGTGTCTCGCCAGCGTGGCTGCGTCCCGCAACACCTTCCTGCACACCTTGCAGTAGAGTTCATTGTGGGTCAGTGCGTGTTTTTCCAGTGAAACTTTGTACCTGAACGCCTCCACACACTTGTCACATTTGTAAAGATTCTTGGCCTCGTCCGGCTTCTCGGGATCCACCTGCAGCTGACCGTACTCAAAGCAGGTTCTGCTCAAGTGCAGCTTAAGAGATGAGAGGAGCTTGAACCTGCTGTCGCACCGCGGGCAAGCGTACTCGCCGGTGGGAAAGTGAGTTTTCATGTGAGTCCTCAGGCTCGTATTCAGATGCTCCTTGCAGATGAAGCACTGGACTTTACGAGTCTTTTTCACAGTGTTAGCTTTGGTGTTGGCAGCGCTCTGCTTTCTGCTGATAGCTGATAAAATATCAGGACCCACATCGGCAGGGTCCTCATTTGAGCAGCTAGACAGCGAATCGCCTTCAGTACAACTACTGACGGGCATCACAAAGGAACTGTCATCACCTGAGTAGTTGGACCACGACCCGCTCACACTGGGACTACTATCAGTGGTGTTATGGCAAGAGTCCTCGTTTGAATAGTAAGACCAGGAGTCGTTTTCACTGCAGTCACTGATGGGAGCCATGTACGAGTTCCCGAAGCTGCTTGAGTCCTCATTGTGAGAGACTCCTGACAGAGACCTGGGGTTTGTTTTCCTGGGAGCTGATTTGTCGGCAGGGTTGGCGCCTTCACAACGGCCTCTCTTCTCTTCCAACAGAAACCTTTTCATCCTCAGGCCTCTCTTTTGTCTCACAGGTCGAGACTGCGAAGACAACGATGTGTCCAGTCTCTTGAGCTGAACGTGGCATTGTTTTAGAAGGCGGGACACATCCCCCGCTTGACCTTGACCAACTTTGTATCTCGTGATATCTTCCACAAGCACAGCTGTTCCATTTCCAGCAGGAGTCTCATCCGCCTTTGTCTGACTCGTATCATTTCCCCTGACTGTGTTTGTGTTTATCTGTGCTACGTGAGGCAACATTAGTGATTCTTCCTCCAAATCTGAAGTACCAGCTTGTAGCTGAGTCTCGTCTGTTTCAGTTTGTTCTATAGGGGGAAGTTTGAGAGCTGAAATAATGCAGGCACCATCCAAGGAAGCATCTGGTGAGAGAAAAAATATTACAATAAAATGGTGAAAAATACAGTCAAGTTCCATTGATAAGACAAATACCATGCCGTACAACTGTAAACTAACACACAGCACTAACAGTACACAGAAAAAACACTAGCATACATTTGAAGTCGAGTTTGTTTCCACCTGATGAATTTAAGTCCAAAATTTTTTTTAGCTCCATTTTTTTTGTCTGCACCGAGGCCAGTAAAAAAGAAGAGCCTCTTTTTCTGCTAGCTGGATGTTAACTGTGACTGTATGAAACCTGCTGCCTGCTTCTGTTAGAAACAAGGTTAATGAGAGCTAAGAGTGACCAGTTAGTGCAGCTTTAAAAAGTCACAGCTTTACGAGTGAGATGAGCTTTTGCTTCAACACAGGAGATTGTAGATATACGTTAAACACTGCACCCAGTGCTCTGACTACTGAAAGCAGTGAAAAAATCATCATCAGATTAACTGATAATGAAAACAATTGTTAGCTGCAGCCTGAATGTATCTTAGTCTGTCCCAGTTTACAATTCAGTGGTCACAGTTTGATGAATTCACAATATTTTTCACACTTTGAAAATAAACAGTGACTGCAGAAGAGCCCTTATTTATTCCTCCTGACCCATAAAAGGTCCAAAAACAAGTGTTTGTTTCAGACAGGGTTCTGTTACTTGAATAAATTATCAGCTCATGTGCACATAACAGAAGAGAAGAATAAAAGAAAGTGTTCAGGAAGATAAAACACAAATGTTTTAGTTGAACCAACAATGTCTAATCACTTTAGTCACAAACCCCAATTGTTTATTTGAACAATGTAAAATGACTATTCAGAGTCGATTTGTGCAATTTCAGTACAAGAGTTGAACAGAAATGAACACACACAAGAAGTCAGTTGTCCCTGGCTGCAGTATCATGAACCTGCTCTGTAAGCAACATGTTGTTATTTGATATGTTATTACACCCATTATGTTTCCCAGCATCAAAGCAAAGTTCTCAGACCGCCCGAGTGGTTCGTTAAAATGACGAGCTAAATGAAACCACGAGTCACTGAATATAAAGTCTTACCACTGTCATCCAGCCGGCTGAGGCCTTTTTGATACTGCAGCAGGGTTTTGACTTCCTCACGTCGAGACACAGAGTCCATACACTCCTCCAGAACTGTGGACACCTCGCCACACATGGAGGCAACCTGAGGAAAGTCAAAGACATGCACCTCTGTAAAAAACAGCAAAATTCACAGCTCATTGAATTCAAACTTCTTTTTTCTCACTTAAAAAGAAGTTTGAATGATCTGAAGTCTTTTGACACTTCATGTTACATTTTTTATTTACCTGTTGGAAACTTTGGAGAGGAAGAAACTTTTCCAGTCTGGACAGAAACATCCACATCAGGGTGTGAAGTGCTCCCTCATATGTGGGACCAAACTCTTCAGGGAAGACTTTCTGAAAAACATAAAAGATTATATCCCCCTGAAAACGTGCTACAATGACTCATGTAATTAAGAGGACATGCAAAGTTTCAGACACAAGAAGCAAGGGAAGCAGTCTGACTTCAGTGCAGAGACACAGAGAATATATTTACATTATAGTTACATTTGGCAACATTACACTGTCCATGCTTGAAGTAAAACAGATTTAAACAGTGAATCTGTGCTCATCAACTTTAAAATGACAGTGGAGGAAGTGTTTGTACATTAGCATGATAAATATTTAATATCTCATTTTTAATTTAATATAATCTCTTCTATGCAGTAACTCCTGTGCACTCCTTATCTTATCCTGTTACTTTCTACACTTTAAATTTGTATTTTCTTATTTTTACTTTTTAGACAACTGTCATGATTATTATTAGGGTTACTTTGTACTCTGGTTTTGGGATTAATAAAGTTGTTTGAATTCACATTCGTATTTGTATGTTTTCAGAACAAAGTAAAATCTCTCTAACAGGCTGGAGGCATGTTTGGGGAAACAAATGATGTCCTCTTACGCAGTGACCAGGATCTGCAGCATTGTAAATTCGAGGTGTGTTAATAACACTGACCTGGAAGAAGTGCTCCCTCTCATCAGGATTCTGCAGCAAGTTCTTAACTAGATCCACAAATCCTGAGTGTGGCACTTCTTTATCGGCAGCACCAGCCTGTAGAACATGACAGAAGCATTAAGAGGAGAAAACTGATGGTTGTAATATGTATGTTTCTTTAGAAGTCTTTAAAGAAACCTTAGGTGTTTTTTTTCTTCATTGATTTGAAATGAAGACACTTTGGACTCACCTCTGTTACCCATGCCTCCATGAGCCTTTGTACTCTGTCCAGGTGTGGCTGAACAAGCTCAGAGTCAGCAGTAGCTTCAAACTGACATAACTCCAGAACCAGCTGAAAGCACAAAGCAACTGTGTTTTAGTGACAGAAAACAGAAAACACTTCTTCCAAAAGTCCCTCAGAAAAATCTAATTCAGCACATTTAGCTGCAACATCGCACATTTCAGTAACTGTAACTGAGTCTTTACACTTTAAAGGCATTAAAGGCATCACTACATACATTAAACCAGTGGCAATTAAACCAGTGCCGTGTTCAGCCATATTAACGGTAACTCTCAAATCGACACTTACATTTTTAAAATAGAATGTTTTATAATCTGGGATATTTCAGACACCAAAGGTACTGGTTGTTATATCAATCACATTCACATTTATCTTTGGAAATGTTAAATATTTCATAGTGGTGGTATTAAAAAAATCTTTTTAGTCTCTGGTTATTATCAGTGGTTAATAAGCGACTGCTCCTCCTCACTCGTGCTCGGAGGCCCAGGAGAAGTTGGACCCTCTGGCGAGTCGTGAGTAACTCTGGAACAACATCTGTAACCATGGAGACAAACTCTTCCAGCATCCCATAATCAGCCACAAATTTCTGCTGGACGGTCTGCCACATCGCCGCTGAGAGCAGCCGAATCGGTGGGACGAGGAGTCTCAGGGCGGCGAGCGGCAGAGGGGAACCTGGAAGTCAACAGAGGAGGATTATTTCAACGCTGACGACTCAAACATCACGGCCTGTTAGATGAGGTGAATCCATAGGCCAGCAGAGGGGTAACAGCTCAGACAGCTATTATAATAGAGAGGACAGATCAGTGAAAATGTTTAATACAGCAGAGACCACAACAATAAAAATGGAAAAATCCCATTCAGAGAGTATGTTTGTAAGTTTCATGGAAACCAAGTTACGATGGGGTAAGTACCTTCATGCTACGCCTGTACATTTTCATGGGAGCTGTGGCTTTGTGTCTCCTTGTTTAACTTAATGGAAATAAGAACGGTCTCAGTTTTTTTCAGCTTCTTTCAGTGAAGCGTCATCCTCTTTAATATCCTCAGATTCAGCCTCTACTATAATACAGAGAGCTTTCAAAAACTCAACATAATAAGACAAAACTCCTTTACTGTTATAACTCTGAGTTCAGGGAAAGAATAACTGATGCTCTTACAGCTGACAATAAAATAAACTCATATTAAAATGACACCATATTTTCAGTATGAGCTGTAAATATGTGAGTTAAGTAACCTGGAGGGTGTGTGTTACATCTGTTCTGCATCAGACTCAGTGATCTCTGCCCCTCAGGTTTAAAGGTCAAAGGTCACTCACGGTTCTCTTTATGAACGTGATCTTCCATCTTCTCCATCCTCTGCACTCTGCTACGATACGACCCGCAGGCTGACGGGAGATGAGACGTTCACTGTAGAGACCCTCTCTCCTGTAAGTTCCAGCCGGTCCGACCGTGTTTTTACTCCGGGTTGCACCAGGTCGACGGTTCCCAGATCAACTCATAACTACTCCAACTCATCAAGTGTCGGACTCGCAGCCCGACCAACCCAACAATCAAAGCCAGTTTTTGTGAACATGTCCGCCGGCAGGAGTCTGCTGATGTTTCATGATGCTGGAGACAGCGCACGAAGGCGGAACCTTTGACAAGACAAGCCGATGTTTACGGTCGGTCTTAAATGACGCACGTACATTCGGCCCGCGTCTATAGAAGCCTAAAGTATCCAATATTCAATAAACGACCGTGGGGGAAATAGTTACTAGAATAAACCCTATAAAATGTATAAATGAAGTAATAATTTGTAAACTTATTGGGCACATTTTTAAAAGTCAACTTATTATACAATGTTCTTTTTTCATATATTTGTAAAAAAAAAAAAAAAAAAAGCGTCACAGGAATTCATTTTTATTCATTTTATTTTCATTCATTTTAAATATTCTGATAATAGCTGTCTAATGTTGTTTTTCAAGTTTGTTTTATTAGTTAATGCAATTTTTCCCAATAACACTTTTTTATTCCTGCAACTTTTAAATTTAAAACTTTCATTCACACTTTCATTTCATATCTCCTTTTATTATGAGTTGAGAGGTCATTCTTTTCATTAGCTATATGGCAACCCAACTAAAATGCAAATATGAAATTAAACCAATTTTCAAAGAAAAAAAACTTTTTGAAATACAGAAATGTATAATTAAATAAACATATCAATTAAATCTATTATGAAAATAAATGATTAAATAGCATTTCATGATAGTAAGTTGTTTTTTCCTTTATGTTTACTGCACTAATTGTTCATTTATATCCTAATACAATTCATTTGTTTGTTTATTAATTTACTGACATCTTATTTAATCTATTTAATACTGAACTTTTTGGGATTCCACATTTTATATATCCAAACCTGTATGAGAGAAACTTGTCTTAAAAGTAGAAAATATGTGTAGAATAACCCACAATTATATATGAAGGATTTGTAAATACTGGGTTCGACTGCCGGTTGAGGCAGGCCCTTCTGTGTGGAGTTTGCATGTTCTCCCTGTGTCTGCGTGGGTTCTCTCCGGGTACTCCGG
>JBAJHX010000024.1:11738728-11753025 GCA_037176925.1 Amniataba percoides | reverse complement strand
CAAATAACTCGACAACAGAGTAAAAACATTGACAGATTGGAAAAACAAGAGTCTCTTACACATCAGCCTTAAGAAGGAAAAAAGCAGTAGATAGATAGATAGATAGATAGATAGATAGATAGACAGATAGATATACTTTATTAATCCCAAGATGGGAAATTTCAAAAACAGTCTGCGTTATTCTGCTTTATCATACAGACTCAGCAAAAGCTGCAGATCTGAATCTCTGTATAAACTTTATCCCTCTATACACTGATATCAGATAGTCTTTCTGCTTTTGTAGTTCGATGGAGATATGTAGCTAACCGCTGACTTGTTCTGCCACAGTTCATCACAGACATCTCTGCCCTCATTGATGGAGCTCGGTTCAGTGACCGTGAGAGATTAGAGCGCGTTCTCCGCTCTTACAGTCATGAGAAAAACAGTTCCTGCTATAAAGTGAAAGGAAGCTTCAGGGAGCTGGACGAGCTTTCAGTGGAACTGGAAATGATGAATCACTCCAGTCCATCCGCGCACAGACCAACCCGTCAGCGAGACAAACAGGTTTCATTTCACACCAGACCAGTGGAAGTGTCCGCGGCCGTCATGGACTACATTGAGGAGATACGCAGAGAAGAACTTAACAGAATCTTAGGGAACAGTTTTGCCATTGAAAAACAGCTGATTGAGCTGACTGATACGAGAACAGCACACAGTAAACCTAGCAGCACTTTACAGCTGACTCTGAGACGCCGTCATGTCTCTGAATTTCCTGTTTGTGATGACTTTGTCAGGCAGAGATTCATCACATTCTACCAGAGAGTCGCCTCCGACCTGCAGGTTGTATCCGTCCCTCTCAGTCCACACGACCAGAGAGACCTGCAGAGGAAATTTCCACTCCTCCTTTTTAAACCCAGCCACAACAGATGTGAGGTGACCGGCCCTTTTGTGCACATTGCTAAACTGAAAGAGTTACTTTACCAAAATGTGCCGAGCCCAAGCAGGAGTTCAGGGAACAGAGGACCAGCAGACAGTGTGAGGAGAAGAACTTCTCGCCCTTCATCTTCACACAGGAAAGATCCCGAGAACGAACAGTGTCCAATCTGTATGGAGCCGATAGCGGCAGCAGAGAAGAAAACTCTCAAGTGCAAGCACTCGTTCTGCAGAGGCTGTCTGAAACAAGCTTTTGGCTACAAGCCTGTGTGCCCCACATGTGGACAGGTGTACGGCGTTTTGACGGGGACGCAGCCTGATGGGGGCAAAATGAGCGTCACCAAACACTCGACATCATTGCCTGGATATGAGAAATATGGAACAATAATCATAAAATATTACATTCCCAGCGGCATACAAAAGGTAAGACTGCAGATACAAATACATACACATACAGATGTTGAGATCAACGTGTCAGCAGTTCGTGGTGTCATTTTTATTATTTTTTTTTTAATGAGGGCTGGGATGTACATATACTTATACACTAAAACTTAAAACATCCAAAAAAAAAAAAAAAAAAAACCCAACCCAAAACACTGAGAACATTTGACTCTGAATCGACATATAAATAATTTTAATCAGGAGAGGGATAGAAAGTAAAAATAAGATGCAACAAATGAAATATTGCATTTTTTGGGTTGCCATGAGAAAAAATGCTGCCTATGTTTCCATTTTACTATTTTGTTCAAGTGGCTTATTTAACCTATTCCAAACATGTGTTATTGATACTAATAATAAGAGTAATAGTACTGCTAATTATACACGGCCGTTGGAGAAGAGCAGTTGTCTGGCATTGCTCAGCAGTGTTGTTCTTATGGAAGGAGTCAAGTTTGGAGTTTCATTTATTTAACAGAACATTTTTACCTTGTTTGATGGCACTGACATGTTTCATTACGTATTCATATTAGTGGCTTTTGTGTGAATGTGCTTCTGTTTACATGTCTTTTTATGTTAAGAGCTTCTTCTAAAATGGAAGAAATAATTGCCTCAGAACACACTATTGCCTGAGATACGTGGACACTTAAAAGTGTTGACGGGACATGGTTAAGCACCGTCTGTCTGCAGGAGGAGCATCCCAACCCTGGCCAGCCGTACGAAGGTGTGTCCCGCACCGCTTATCTCCCTGACTCCTCAGAGGGCAGAAGCGTCCTGGAGCTGCTGAGCCGAGCCTTCCAACAGAGACTCACCTTCACCGTTGGCCGGTCCACCACCAGCGGCAGGAACAATACGGTCACGTGGAACGATATTCACCACAAAACCTCACCGAGCGGAGGGCCGACTCAGTGAGGACATTTTATTCATGTTCATTCATTACACGCATGAAACCAACCTGCGACCACCATTAGTGCCTCTCATGTAATCATTCATACATATAAAAGTGACATAAACAATCATACCACCACACTTATAAGCCACACGAGACAGTGTTTTTCATATGTTAAAATCCCACTGACATAAAAATGTTTCCTTTACTGTACAATCAATTGATGTACATTCATTCATTTTTACACCCGTATATTTATGGCAAGACAAAGTCACACACACTAATACAGACTAATACACACTAACAGTGTAATCGTATGTATCTTCATGTCATTTTAAAGATGAAACTGTCCATGACTGACTTTCTGTCACTGTTTGTTTGCAGCTATGGATATCCAGATCCTGATTATCTGAGCCGAGTTCGAGATGAACTGAAGGTCAAGGGAATTGAATGAGTCAGGAAGACGGCATATTAAATTACACACCTGCTGGAAACGTTACATACAAACATCCTCCATCATTCCGACCCACACTAATCAACAGAACTTCACCTTTAATGTTCTCAGCTTTTTTTGTTGTTTTTTTTTTACCTTCTTCACTAAATATGGACAAAGTATACTCATGTGTGGTGGCATTGGTCTCTTGAATGTTCTTGAAGTTGATGATTACTAAGCAGTTTAGTTTGGTGTTGAGGCAGAGAGCTAACTGTGACAGTATCGTTTTACTCTGGATAATCCCGTTTTGATTACAAGTTGTTTCTAGTGTAGGGAAAAGTCTGCTGATCTGATGGTGTCTCCATGGTTACATTGCACCAGGGGTGAGAAAATGCTTTAGTAATGTGGGTCAGGTTTAATTTTGTATAAATGAACACACATATGTCCAAATCTAGGAAGTTTTGCTGCTGTAGCAATTTTATTTTCCCTGTTTTTAAAGTAACCTCACTGTACTTTTAACTGCGTTGAATGAATAAGCATCAGCAGTATTTTGAATGTGTTACTTTGTTATAATATTCTGTTCTAGAGTGAAACTGACCAACCCTGCTGACACAAATAATATAATGAATAATCATAATTCCATAATATCTTTTCACACTAGAAAACATTCCATTTTATGTCACAGTAATATTTGAAATATTCAGTTTGTCTTGTTTTATATTTGTAATTAAATTAGTCATTAATTTGTACAGACTTGTTTTCATAAATCTGTTTGATTCACAGGGATTCACTGTGTTACACAAAAGCAGGACAACATGAAAAAAGACATGAAAAGTCTGGAGTGGTGGGAGACATCACATTATGCTGCAGATGATTTGTAGGTCACAATGAAACGAATGCTGACACTGAACATTTAACTTCACACACACACGCACATTGATTGTAGTTTGTGACTTGATTAACTCAACATATTGGCATGAGCTAAAGTCCTCACATGGGATAAAAATCTGCTATTTTATGATAAAATAATCTCTCATATTCACTCTGTAATTTGATGGTCATTTCTTTTCTTTCACTCCCTGCACTTTGCTACATGCAGGATCAAAAGGAGGCTATCTGTAATAAAACAATATTTCTTTCTTCCTGCCTTTCACAGCATCCATGACATTTAGTAGCAACAGGTTTGTTAAATCTGTTTTACTTTTTTACTTTATTTTGTTTTCGAATTAAATTAAATATGAAAATAAAGTTTCTGAATGTCAGGCAGGAAAAAATGTAAAGTTTTTGTTAAAGTTACAGCTGTTTCTGAGCGTTTCTAACCAGCAGAGGGATCTGAGACGGCCCCGACAGGTTCTTCTGTGACACTGATTCCCAAGAACCTGAAACTGTTCCAGCTCAGCTCCACTGATGTAAACAGGAAGTGTGTCCTGGTCTCCCTTTCTGTTCTAAAATCTTTGATCAGCTCCTGAGAGACTCTGAGCAGCAGATTGTTCTTCATCACCATCCTGCAAGACTGTTGCTTTCTTCAGGATGTGACATCACATCACTGTTTACAATCTGAACAATGATAAGTAATAATTCAATGAATAATCTCATTCTTACACCCATTTTACATAATTTGAAACTTTAGATATGAAAGATAAAAACCGAGGGAAAATGACAATCCAATAGCCTAAACATGGAGTTTGTTTTCTTAATTGATAATGTATTGTGTCCTTATTTTCTATTTTCCTCCTTCAGTGGTGTTAGTGTGTTCAGTGTGTATTCACTTTGGATTGGACTGGATGCAGATTAGCTGTTGAGCTCATCCTGGCCCATTTACTGATATTCTGATAATCCAAAGCCATCCTGCATTGGTTACACTGATGAATTGCTTGAACTTTTTTTTTTGGTTCACTCCAAACATGCTTGATGGTGATGTGATTTTCATGTTTGGCTGGGTGTAGTCTGCTGTAACTCTTTAAAGCTGACCTTGTGACTGAAATCTTTTCTGCTCATATTGCACAGGAAGAGCTGAACCCAAAGAATGAACCCAAATACCCTTTTAATCTTGGAGATTTGCATCATAGTAAATAATCTCCAGAGAAATCTGTTGTGGGATTTAGACTGGTACAAAACTACGCTGTGTCTTACTTCTCAAATACGTTTTTTTTCTAATTTTTTAGCTTCCAAAACAAAATCCAGAAAGAGGTGGCCTTGGATCTGATGTCAATGTCTGTTTTTGACCAGCAGGTGTCGCCACCGCACAACCACACTGCACCATGAGTCTTCCTCATTATCTCAGGGATCCCTGGTGGGGATCCAGAAGTCCTGCTGGGACAAGCAAGTTTTGATTTTCCTCAGTGATTGTTGGCTAAGTGTTCTGAACCAGAAATAATGCATGACACCAAAACAACGTTTACCGTGACTGATATCACTCAAATAAGTTCAATTCAAATAGAAAAACATTGACATTATAAAATGAAACCAAAAGCAAGCCCCAGTGTGTGACCGATGGAGGCTCAGTGATGGTAATAATTATAGTCTGAGGCTCTCCGAGAATAAACTGACACGCATCTCTGTAAAGTTAGTCAGGATTAGGAAGAGCATTAGAGGCTAGAATAGCAGAAATTATGTAATTAAACCTTCACAATAAAAGAACAATTCCGTGGCGAGTAGAGCTTCAAAAAGGTTGCAGCTGAGCATTTAAAAAACTGATTGTAATCATTCTTAGTATATTCAACACTCTCTAGCACTTAATGGCAAATCATATTCAAAAACATATAAAAAGTCAGATATTTTCACAACCAGGATAACAACGTTGGTAACGCCACTATATGTAAGAGCTTTACTTTGAAAGGTATAGTCGGAAGTTGTGCGTGTGCGTGTCGTCCCGTTGACGCGGGCTCCTCAGTCTCGTGCTGTCCGGCGCGTTTCGCTCAGTAGCGGTGAGTGTGTGTATGTGTATGTGTGTGTGTGTTTCCACCTGCGGGTCTACAACAGGTGAGCGCTCTTTTCTTTTTTACAAACTTATTTACTGTGACAAAGAGAAGCGAAGCGGCCTCAGCTTACTGATAATGTGGCGTTAGAGAGGCAGAGAGGTGTGTTTGAGGACTCACCGGGAGTCGGACACCTGCACAGAAACCCGGGACAGACGGACTGTGAGCGTCCGGAGGGTTGATCCAATATTCAGCAAACCTTTCTGAATGTGAACAGACTGCTCAGGTGTATAGACGGGCTCTGTCCAGCTGCGTGTACAGGCTGAATTTCAAAGGAGGTTTAATCATTTCTGTCATTTTTTTTCATGTTCAAACAGTGTAACGTGTGAAAACTTTAGGTGTTTTCTGCTGTATTCACTGTCCACCACACAGAGTCCTGTTTTAGTCAAATCTCCACTTTCAGCGTGTTTCTTCACTCTCCACTCGGTGTGTATTATACTCAGGTGAACCACCTGGACTATCTGAGCTGTTCTTGGGGACTTAACGCAGGTTTGTGGGTTTCGTGTGAGAATTTACCACCAACGGTGATGATTTGTTAAAGGTCTTCAAACGCATCACACCTGACAGATGAGTTTGCTGTAAATCAAGCTGTCCTCAGATAAACAGAGCTGAGCATGAGGTTTGGTTTGACATTGGCTGTACAGGGTTGACTGCAGTGGTATAAGGTCATCAACATTTATCCAATTCTGAAGTTCCTCAGTGTTTTTCCAACACTTAAGAACAGTGACAATGTACTACACTGTAGTAGATATCATGATACAGAGCATGAAACTGAAGGATTTATCATGGGCGTTCTTTCCTTTGTGACACCCATCAGTCAGACTCTGGTGAGAAAGTCACCTGCTGGAGCGCACTGAAGCACCGCTCCATCCATTGTCATTCACTAACAAGTCCAGTTTGGGCTCCTTGTTTACATTCAGGCTCACGTCTGGCCGTGGGCTTGTTTACAGCCTGGCGAGGTGCCTGGCTAGTTTTAGATCATGTGTCAGTGTGAAGACATGCATCGGCATCTGCTGCTGGGACACACTGCTCCACCATCACCTAGTAGTCCTAAAGAATAACCCAACTGTCCGTCAGACAGCCCTGAAACAGGCTGGAAGACGAGGCTCCTGTTTTTGACTTGCAAAGTGTATCCCGGCCGCAACACGGACAAAAGCCTGCTGGGATGTCCCGGAGAATAAAAATGCTCCTGAGGTCTGTGAAACAAATCCATCTGACTTAAAGTCTCCAGCCGTCTGGCTGCTGCTTAATTTATCTATTGCTTACATAGTAACTGCTCACTAAGAGAGGTAGATAGAGCTCTGCTTGCACTATCTCCTCCTAGATTGCCTTTTAGCTTCGTCCTAATTGTGGTTTTGTTTTGCACACAGAACAGACTGGAGTTGTTCTAATTGGAGGCTGTGCGGCTCCCCAGCAGCCTCTTTGATGCCTCAGTAGTAAACACTGAGGTTTTAACACTTGTCTTCGAACATTTCTCCAGGTTATGTTGTGTCCCTGTGGTGCTGTGTCTCCACTTGGTGTTCAGTGCGATTGAGATTTTTCACACCTTTTGGTTTTGGAGCAGCAGTCACCTCTGCCTCACTTTAGTTCCTGGAAAGGAAAATACAGATTTTTGAGCTGACAAAAGGCCAGGCATGGCTTTGACAGACGGGCAAGCTTTCTTAAAGTTGGGAGAATGTTGTGGATGGACGGAGACCTGATTCCTGAACGGGAAGAGCAACAGATTAGCTGCACGGTCCTGAGGGAACAGGCTTCCTGAATCTGAGAAAATAAACAAAAGTTGGGTCAAGTTAAAGCCACATGCCTGCATCCTGACAGCGTTCATTTATCTAGAACTGTTCTGCTGATTGCTGCTTAGGTCTAACACTTTACCTTGGCACTCATGCAGTTTGG
This sequence comes from Amniataba percoides, assembly GCA_037176925.1. Classification (NCBI taxonomy): domain Eukaryota; kingdom Metazoa; phylum Chordata; class Actinopteri; order Centrarchiformes; family Terapontidae; genus Amniataba; species Amniataba percoides. The sequence goes on along the minus strand of JBAJHX010000024.1, from coordinate 11,745,485 downwards.
TTTCAGAGTTGTGCATCGTGGCTCACTGGGACACTTTAGAGAGCAGAGCCATTATTTTCTGTAACACCTCTGTTTTAATGCTACTCTGATGTCTGATGTGAAAAAGTGTTCTCATTTTTTTTTTAGATAGAGCCACTAAATGTCTTAATACAAAAGCACTGCTTCATTAAAATAAGTAAAACTGGCAGAATTATAATTTAAATCAAAACTATCAGATCAAAGAAAAAGTAATGAAAGTACCCATTTGAAGAGGCGTTCAGTGCCAGCGTATTGATGTTTGATACTCAGCCCCACACGGTCCTGTGGGGAAAAGAAACAGCAGAGTCATAGTCGTAGTAGTGCTACAAAGAGGCTACTCACTTCACTGAGTGTATTTTTTATTATTGTAGACTTAGTGTGCTCTCTGTCTCTTTCTTCCTAGGCCTCCCTTCACAGCGTAATGGCAGGTTGGGCTGCTGCTGCCTCCAGGTTGATGGGGAAAGACTGTGAACATACACTCAGCCCTGCAGGCAATTAAACCTCAACTACTCCTGCTTTAACTCCAGCTCCAAGATCAGCGTCAAACAGCCCGACGCTCAGCAGAGATAATGGACCCAAAACTCCCAACAACGAGGGGAAGAAGGCTCCTGGACCAGTTTACATGAGACTCCCTCACTTCTACTCACGATGGCGTCTCGAGGCTGGGACTCAGCTGCTCCCTGCTAACGTGCCGACCGATGTTTGCTGAGACTGTCCGCCTGAAGGTGCACTGAAAAGACAAAAAAAAAAGCGACCTTGGCTGTGAACTGCGGTCAGTTTGTGTGTCTGTGGTTTGGTGTGTAATCATGGGGAAAGAACAGGATCTGCTGGTGGCAGTGAAGAGTGGAGATCTTCTGCTGGCTCACAAACTTCTCTCCAAAGTCAAGTGCAACAAAACAAGTGAGTATGGAGCTAACAGAGGCCGGAGATACATGACTGAGTGTTATTACTCAGTGACTTTGACACAAAATGCTCTGTGCTCAGGGAAGGGGAGTGTAATTGTTTCCACTTTGAAATGGAACTTAGATAGCAGAGCTCTCGCTGCGGCTGATGTTGTTACTTCTAAACCAAGGGCAGTCTCTTTGCGATAACCACAGGATCAGGTTCAGCTGTCGTTCACAAAACACAGCCCCCCCCCCTCCAATTTGAAACTAAGTGGATTCAAACTGCGGCACAACTCGAGCTAATCTCCTGAATGCAGACCCCTGCAGCTCCTCATCTAGCTGTGTGGGTTGTAGCGGGCTTTCTTCTTCTTGCAGAGTTCCTTATCTGAGTCGATCCCAAGTCAGGCAACAAGCGAGCTGGCTGTACAGTAGTATTGTTGTAAACGACAGGGTTCTCCCTTATCGGAGCCCGGGGAAAGTTGAGGCCAAGCAGGCTGTGAAGTTGAAGCTTCTCTTTGTGGCGTTATCTGTTCTTGGCTTTCATCAGTATGGCTGGCTGCTCAGTGACAAGCTCTGGGAACAAAGCTGTGGCTGTCAGGAAAAAGCCTGTTACACACTTTACACACTGCACAGACAGCGAGCGCTGCTTGGCTGACAATATTAAAAGTGATACTGTCTGTTTTTGTGCTGCTCTGTACTTGTGTTTGTGAACAAACCAAATGCTGCAGGGAACATGAATGAGTAATGCTCTCTATTATTTGATAAACTAAAGGTGCCTTTGAGCAAGGCACTTCATCAAGAGCAGCTCAGTAGCCAAATGCAAATACTCAGCTGTACTGGGTAGCTCCCAGGTGAGATGCAAGAAAAACTATGACTTATACATGAATAGCAAAATATATTAAATAAAAATGTTTATTTTAACTATAGAAATTAAAGTCTAAATTATGTAATTAAACACTTAAAGGCTTAATTTTCTTATGTTTTAATCAGGCTAGTTGCTAAAATCTTGCATTTGAAACATTTGAAATATTGAAATAGTTGAGGTTGTGAAAGTGAAGTGGCTGAAAATAGAAATACTCAAAGATGCTGAAGTAGGAGTTCAAACGGAGGAGCTGAAAGAGCTTGAAAGTTTCCGTTTAAGCACTGGGTGAAGTTGCTGTTTAGTTTAAATGAAAATACAGAATTGAGTTTTGGAGTGAGCACTGAAGTTGAAGTTGAAGCACTGAGGGGCTGAAGTGTCCAGTTAAAGTGCTGTTAATGAAGTGAGCTGGACTTGTCAGCTGAAGTGGAAGACCTGAGAAAAATTAGAAGCAAATGAGACAAAGATATTGAGAGTGTCAAATTATTGCACAAATGGACAGAAAATGAAACTTTCCTGTGTGATTCTCTCTTCATCTCCCTGTGTCACACTCACTCCCACACACGTGCACACGCTGCATTCAACAGCGCTGATCCTCAAAGACCCTCGCAGGACCTTGTCAATGCTGCAGTCATTTGTCAGTTCAGGCAGAGCCTGCAGTGTCTGACAGCAGCGCAGCAGATGCTGAGGCTGGCAGATGACCTCCACTCACCCATTTACAAAACAGCCCAAAGGCCTGATTGATTGGTTCGTGGTGATCTGCTTTGAAAGGACACATAGGGCTGTGCAGTGAACTACTGGTAGATCATTTATTTAATCTATTATTTAAACACAATTACATTGAAAACATGTTTTATACTGTTACAGATGTGAAAGAGTCATTCTTGCCTGTTGGTTTATATTGCAGACTCATTAATTCTCCTTCTTAGTAAGCAGTGTATTTATGGCACACTAAGGTGGACTTAAAAATCCTCACAGTGCCATGGCACTGAGAGTTGGATGGACATGGGAAAGTGCACTTGAGGTTGTTGGGATTATCTGTGTCATTGTTAGGTTTCCTTCTCTGGGGACTATCATACAACCCACATGACGCGATGACCAAAGAGACTGTCCGACTCCAAGCCGTCATTTTCAGTTGGCACAAATATTTCAGAGGTCTTAGTAAGAGAAATCTAACTTTGTAATAACTGTGTAATGCTAAACTAGTAAAGGGAATTGTGTGTTATACACAGTATACATTATATCTATCATATAGTATGCATATTTAGTTATTTACCAGGGGCTGGATTGAATTCAGTGTTGTCCTGCCGTTATGAGACAAGGACAATCAAAAGATGCTTGTCAGTCTAGCTGTCCATCTCATTTGGTGCTGGGAAAGGTAGCTAGAGATAGTTACTTTGGAGATACTGAAAATTTCTGTGTTACTTGCTCCAGTTTTTCACCCTAACAAATCAATCTAGTGTTTGAATGATGTTCAAACTATGTTCACAGTTTTTGGTCATATGGTTCAAAAAGACTATAATCTTGTAAATAAATGGCTGTATGTTTCTAACTTGATCTTGGTCCCCAGAGGATGAAAAGTGGTGCTTTTAGGGACACAGTAACTTTTCTCTAACCTGACTATCTGAACTCATTGACCATTGCACTTGTACTTTCTAAAATATCCAGTTTACTGAAAACTTTAATGGTTACAGTGGGATAAACCCTTTTGACTTCAGTGATCCCAGTGCCCTTCCTGGTGTGCTAACTGCAGAACAAACTTGACGTATTTGGCTTAGCACAATAAGGATAACAAACATATATGTTTTTCCCCCCAGCACATTTGTATTCTAATGCCAAAACAGCTCAAATGTATTTATTGCTTTAAATGGTAAAGAGCACACAGATGACACAAACATTTAGATTGCACATGATCATATTCAAATCCTCTTGTAACCTCCATGTGAGCTCAATCACATTCTGATAACAAACCCCACTTATCCATAAGTGCAAAGTCTCCCGAGAGGTCAGGTGTTTTTTAAGCTGTTGTGGTGATGTCAGGCCGACATGCTGGACATTCCCAAGCCTCCAGGCTAAGCCTCGGGCTGGGTGCAGATGGGTGGCGGGAAGAACCTCCGCACTCTGAACTCCGTAGCTGGAGGAAGTGACAGAGGACTCAGGGGTCGGGGAGTGACCAGGCAGACAGACAAAAACATAAAGCGTTGGCCGAGGGGGCGTCTGGTCAGCTGCTCTGCCTGGATGTCCAGGAAGCTTAGCAGGAAAACATTTGACTGTGCGTGCGTGCACGCATGCACTCTCATGTTGTGAGTTGTTTAGGATTTTGACAGTTACGTCGTACAAAAATGAAACACTAGGTGTTTGATTACATAACAGGTCCCCTCGTGTAAAGCAGTACAACTTTGGGCCAAATGGATGCACTGTTAGTCCAACATCCAATATTTGTCTAGTGTGTAACAGTGCTGAAGGCTACTTCCTGTTCTTTCCTTTTTGTTTGTCCAGTATTTCCGAAGGCTGATTAAAAGATTGGTTGCAATAGGTACCGGTCTTCAAAGCGTTAAGTACCATCTTGTTTCATTTTCACATTCACTATTTAACTGGGGATCATTCTTGTAGATGAGCTCTATGACTACACACACCTCTTACAGAATATCCCTGTTGTTTTCAGTTTCCCTTTAAACATCACAGTTTACTGCAGTTTAGTAGTAGTTATGTAGTAGTTTAGTGCTGAAACCAGTGATTAGTCAATTAATTAATGAAAAACTAACAAACAATGATAAATGACTAATTAAAGTCATTTATTGAGCAAAACACATTTCTTCTGTCTGTCCTTATTGTTTGAAAACAGCTGGATTTAGTGGAGAAGCTGTGCTGTAAGCAGGGTTTACATTTTAGAGGCTTATATTACACCATGTTTGGAAGAAACACAGGCCCATCAGAATGCGAAAATAATCTGAATATCTGCATAAGATATTGGCCTTTAAAAAAAATGTAGTCAAATCAGCATCAGCCTTTGAATACTCTGTTGTGACAGCAGCAGCTCTCGTGGCGCTCGGTGAGGGGACCTGATGGTAGAGCTGGCTGGGAGGTGGCTGAGGAGACTTGCAGTGTCCTGAGGGGATTAGCAGTGGCACCATGAGCTGCCTGATGGACAGAGAGCTGAGATGGGAGGTTTCTTCTCCGATCAGCCATCTGCTGACATCAGGTTGGGTGCTCAGTCAATTTAAGTGGACTTACCACAGCCTGCCTCTTTTTGCTTAGCTGCTGCAAACTGACAAATCAGGTGGGCTCACAGCAGCGAGGTGCAGTGGTTACACAAGGGGCCGCAGTCTCTGCCCAACTGCTCACATTGTGTCGCACTAAGAGTGACAGCTTGACTGGTAAAGTCATACCGCTCAAGGTGTGCCCCTCTCACATACTCTTGACTATGAGCAGACTGAAGTGGGTGTTGTTTGATCCTCCCCGAATGGAGACCATTAGAGGCTCGAGGTTCTTCAAAGGACTCCATGATTACAATGTCTTTTGTTGCAACACATGCTTGCTTTCATCTCGAGCCCCAGCCCGGCCCTCTCCTCTGTCATGGTAAACACAAGGCCTTTAGGTAATTCTCAACGGACAGATGGACACAAAGGCAAAAGATCATATTTGAGCATCTATTGTGTCAGCCATTTGATCCATACGTAATGTATTGATGACTCAGACCTTCACAAGGTACTTTTTCACCAAGCACATGGGTATAACAGCAGTAAGCCTGTGGTGAGGCTGCAGGCTGATTCATAAAGCAGTCGTGATAATCACATCATAATCACATCACTGCTACGGCATTATCAGCTGATCTTATAATGATGTGTTATTGCAGACCCACCATGATCAGACAGACAAAACACTTTAGATAAAACCACTGTATAACCTAAAGATATACATATATATGCATATATTAAGCCTGTTGTGGTGTAGTTTTAATAAAGTATATTATTGTATAATTATTAATAATGCAAAATGAAACCAGAGCTATCTACTGTACTGAACTTAAACAGCATACAGACAACATTAACAACTAGCTGACAAACATTGTGAAGCATTTAGCAGCTTAAGTGCTGGAGGAGACCAAAAAGTTGAGCTTATAGAGAGTGAAAATTGAACTTCCTCTAGTGTGGTGGGCAGAAAAATATGCCTCCTGGACTTCTGAAAATGTCATCATCACAGTGGGGCTGCCAGGTTTCCTCTCTACCGTATAACTCCCTCAAACACCAAAGAAAGAAGCAGTCTTTACATTTCTCTTTGTGCACAGATTAACAAATGTTAATTTGTGAACTTCCTAATTTGTCACTTTGGGAAGAGCCAGCTGTTACTTGTATTTCTAGTTTTGATGTCACGCTAGGATAACTACATCCTGGTTCCTGATATGAGACTGATACCGCCCTCCTCATTTCACCCGAACAAAGACAGTAGATAGCAGTAAGCCGATTTTCCAAAATGTTGAACTAGTTACTTTAAGATATAAGTTGGGGCTCCTCTTCTTAAACAACCCCCCACTACCCCACATCCTTTATCTTGGCTTCCTCTTTCCTTCATCCTTCTACCTTGAATTAGGGGATAACCCATCTGGTCTAGTGTCAGATTAGACGTCTGTTAGATTTAAGTATATATAAGAAGAGGTACATTTGTGCATGTGTGTTAAAGTGTGTGTGTGTGCTTGTGTGGATTAAAGCATGTGCACTGCCTTCATGGACATATAGAGAGTATTTTCTTTAAACTTTAGTCTCATCTCATGTGCGCGGTGTTTTAAGTTAACACATTGACCATCCGGCTAACTGGGCTAATCACTTTTCGACTTTATTAGCCAGACAGTTGGGTAGCAGCCAAGTAGTGTGTGAACAGCTTTCAAGTTCACGGGTTCACCTACTCTGTATGCACTGTATGAGATGCACACACACACACACACACACACACACACACACACACACACACACACACACACACACACACACACACACAC
>JBAJHX010000024.1:11721197-11738628 GCA_037176925.1 Amniataba percoides | reverse complement strand
ACACACACACACACACACACACACACACACACACACACACACACACACACACACACACACACACACACACACATTAAGCCCTTTTCCTCACCTGACAGATGGGGTAGTCTGTCTAGGATTGCTGAGGAATTTACCAAAGGAGTTAAGTAGTGTGTGTGTGTGTGTGTGTGTGTGTGTGTGCGCAATAGACAGCGTCATTTAATCTAGCATAACTAGCCTTTTATTACTCACTCCGGGCTAGAGTCTGGCTCATCCTCATTGAGCTCCATTCTGTCTAAAAAAACAAGCCGTCACTCAGGCAGGTGTATCACTGAGGCGGTGAGACACTGCTCTGCCTCTACATGTTCTGCAACTGTAGTCATGTGTTTGGATTTGAAGCAGTGATAAAATGAAAAAAACAATAAAAAAACATATCTGTTGGCAGTTTATTGTGAGTTTGTGGAATGGTTTTTGTGCTTGTACAGACAAAGGTAATGTGACTGTCTGACAGGGGAGTCTTTTTATTTGTGTATTTACACAAATGTGTATACTGTATGTGTGAGGAGTGTGTTCACACGCACACACAGATTGGGCTGGATCAGTGTCTGTTAGAGATAATAAGAATCAGCGGGAGCAGTTGCTCTGATCTTCTCCATTATTGCACTGTTTTTTTCCATCTTCTTTTTTCCGCCTTAATTTCATCCCTGGATTCTTCCCGTCTCCTACTCTGAAGCAAATACAAGTCACAGTCTGTGGCTGTGCATATCTCCCGGCTTTGCAGTTGTTTGAGAAGATACTGTGCCTCGATGCTACTCATTTGTAATGAGAAGTGTCTGGATAACAATGTCTTGGATATATTTGGGAACAAGATCAGTGCATGTCTGTGTTTTGCAAACCTGTGACATGAGCTGAACAAGTACAATCAGAGATTACTTCACTAATTAAATCAGGTTTTTCAAACTTTTTGGAATGGATTGTTAAATGTCTGTCTTCCCCAAAACGAATCAAAGCAGGGTGTTTGCAGCATTTAAGATGTAATCCACGTATGATTTGTAAAACTATATTAATCAGTTATAATAAATGGTTTTCCCTAATGCATTATCTATCATTGCACTCACACTTATGTATTCTCTTCTGCCATTGTGGATGGAATTAGACCTAGACCTTGACCTAAACATTTAAATAACATATTTTGCCATCTCACCCATCCAAATTTCCACATTATGTAGGTACAACAGTGTATTGATCATTGCCTCTTAGGCTAAATGTGAATTGTAATGACTTTTCCATGTAAGAGAGTGTGACCTCATGCTGGTGTTTTGCATAAGTCCAGTAATCACATGCCAGTTAGCTAACCAGCTGTAGGGGTCACCGGGCAGAATAGCCTTTGTGAAATTGATTTTACTAATTGTTTTTTCAACCTCAGCAGCATAGTTAGAAACATCCTTGAGGCTTTGCACTGTGTTCTCTTTACTTTAGAGACTGCAGTATAAGTTTTAACACTAACTTGCCATGGAAACCAGTATCATCACTAAGAGTGGAGATGGAAATGTCTTGGCTTTGTGAAAAATTGTATTCTAAAAGAACTGACAGTGGTAAATTGCTAAACACAACAGATACTGTAGACAACTTCACAGCATCAAAGGGCAGATTTGATGAGCCAGCAAAAGCTGTGCAACAAACACACAAAAGTTTTCTACTTTCAGACAGGTGAACTCCCCATGAACTTGTATCATATTTCCTCTCATTACACGCCAGGTCTCTTGAGTAATAGCTGTGGTTCTAGGATGGGGATTGGTTTCTGTCATTTCTCGGCCACTTCGGTGCTAGACACATAGCAAATAAAAAGAAAAGGAAAGGGAATGTCTCATTTGACTAAAATGGATGGGCATGGAGTATTGTTTCTTTGTGAACTGGTGTATGTTTCACTTTAGAAATGCACTCTATTTTCAGTGAGCACCTATCTGCTGGCACAGATTTGTATAGCTGTAAAGATCATTTACAGGACATTTCCAGCGTATTTGAAAGAACTTTGCATAGTGGCCCATTATAGGGAAGGTTTTCTTTCATCCTCTCAAGCAGGTGGATACAGGTGCTGATGTGTTCTCATGTGCTTCCCTCAAGAAAAAGGCAATGGTTTGCACCGATTCTGCATAGGATGCCCTGTGTTCTGTCTGCAACTTGTGTCTATACCATAATGTCTCCCAGTCAATAGATATTGATAACCAGCTATTTAGTGTTGGCTGTTTAGCCAATCATTTCTGATCATAAGAGGTCTTACCCAGAGCCTCTAATAGCTGTGGGAAGAGTGCATGGAAATAAAGGAGGAGCTCTGCATTGAGTTGGGTAAGTCGAGTAAACAGATGATTTGAATGGTATGTAAAGTGTTTTGTCCCTAAGCTCCAGGACCGAGACATGTTATGTAATATGAAACCTGCAGGTGTGTTTATGCCTGCACTAATCTCCTGTTGTTTAAGGGGAAATCTACAGATGTAGCAACCCTGGTTCACGTGCACACACTGATATACACGGTGCAACACAACAGCAGATTATCTGTTTGAGTTCCACACTGGCTCATTGTCAGCGAATATTGAATGTGTCTGACCTAGTTGCCAGCGGCACCATGGGAGATTACTCTCTACATTTTTAACAATGGAGCAAATTCATTAGATAATACAACCCGGAGCTGTTTTGATGTTTAGGGTTTTTTCTCAAGACCCACTTCCAGCATTTACGATGCAGCAATGGAGCAATTGATGAAGAATTGATGAAGCTAAAGTGTGTCACTTTGCAAATTTGGTGTATGTGTATGCCCTTGGGTATGTGGTGCGCACTGTTTATACGGCCCTTTCTTTCCTCTGTAATGTCAGGAGACTACGTCAGTAGACTCCAGCTGCATCAACAATACATGCACGCAGCCTACGCTACTTTTTAGATGAGTCTGTTTACTCAAACACATTGAAATAAACACACATGCATACAAGCAAGCAAACCAGTCCTGCTTCCATTCCCAGGATATGTACATCACATATTCAGTTTCTCCCTGTACAACCAGAGGTAAAACAAAAGGTGTTCTTTTGCAGGTAGCACTCTGTCAGGAAACCCCAGTAGGCTTCCGCTCACTCACCTATTTAAAGACTGACGCTGATGTTGCTTCAGGGCTTGTTCTTCTCTGCAGGCAGTTGTAGGTGCCTCCATTCACCTAGAAGCATTAACATTCATCACATATCAGGTCTGTTGAGTGGCATGATGTCACTTGCATATGATTTAATCAGGTAAACAAAATGGACTAGTATTATGCAGCAGATTCCTCTTAATTCATGCATCAGTTCAGACTGCTTGACAGACAGACCTGATAGAGTTCCACTTAAAACTCTAACTTCTGAAGCCAGCAAAATATCTTCTTGTTGGAGATTGCTTGATAAACCTTTGCTGTGAGTAGAATGAGTGGGATAAAAAAGACTCTGTTTGATCCTTTTTCTGTAAGCTGTCCATTGTGTTTCTGAGATTGTTACAGGAGATCATTGCTAAATTGCTTAAGTACTCTTGCAAACACTGTGGTACTTCAAAAAGCTGATTTGGCCTTTGTTGTTTTAGATTCAGTCCTCATGCACTGAGGCTTCAAACACTGATGACCTTGGCGCACAATCTTAACAAATCAATTGAAGCCAAGGGCCCATTGTGGCAATTATGCTTAGTCCCAACCAGGGTTTAAAAAGTGAAATCCTTCCTATCATTTACTCAGTTTGTGTATCTGGCTTTTATGGCATCTGCTCTCATCATTTGAACACAACCTAGGCTGGTTTTATCAGCTAGTTGAGTGTTTGGTTTTGAGACCTGCAGATATCGCGCTATCACGTTCTTTTCCAAGAGTCCCAACACTTGGCTGGAGGTATTTCTCTCTCTCGGTGAACGCCGTGGCAGCAGCCGCTCAGTCTTGCCCCCCCTTCCAAGACCACTACAGAGAGCTGGATGTTGACTCCCACTTGGTGAGAACATCCCAGTTAGATGGCATTGTTTTACACTTCTTCACACTCCTACAGGGATTTGGTCACCACCTCCCCACCTGCTGACACTGGACTCACTGATGGAAGAACTTTACGGATTATGAAGCTGTATATCTTTTCTGTTTTCATAACGTGTTACAGCAGTCGTGGTTATGATACTCAAGATCATTATGTTGCATGCAGAAACAAGTACATTCCTAATTATGTTTTTTGGAGCCTTATTAGGAATTCTGTGGGACAGCTGGAAGGAGGCCAAAGCCTGCTCTGCGTTGGTGGTTTGGTTTGAGGGCCTGTGTTTACCCTCTCAGTAATCAGTGCAGTTAGATGGATGTGTTCCTCAGATAAGTGTTTCCCTTGATGAGGTCCTTACCTGACCACGAACCATTTATCACCAGAGCGGGATGATGACCCTAAATTACCCCCTTTTCTCACTCCCCTGTATTTTGGTCTCGCCCCAGGCCACTGTGGCTGCACCGTTTGTATGCTGGCTACCTTCTCCTCATCGCGGTGTGAGGGCTGTTCCCAACCCACAAGCCCTGAATAGAGTCTCCTTTCCTGCTTTTGTAAATGAGAAGACGGAGTAGGTGGAATTCCCTTTGGAAGGAATATTTTCTAGATATAGAGGGAAAATGTTAACACAATTCCAAGGAGCCAAGCCTGCAAGTAACTATTGTTATTTTTAATATAGCTTTTAACCCTTTTGTGAAAACAGCAGTTTAAAGACTTTTCTGTTTAAAAGAGAAGTTAATCTTGACACTTTCTTGTCTTTTTCACAATGGCTTGTATTTCCAAGGTGGCGTGGCAGCAAAATTCAGCAAACAAAGATGCTTTAGAAAAAGCTTTTCAGATATGCTCAGATAGCAGAAGAAAAGGGCAAATGTCAGAAGGCTGCATTCAACAACAGTCAACTAGATTTACAATGTGGGAAGCATTTTGTACCAAACAACATTTTAGATGCACTAGACCAGACTTTTATGTTAAAATCCACTCATTATATCAGAGTAAGTCACTGCTGCTGTAGAGGAAGGTCCAGCCCTGATTAACTGAGACAGCTGGCTGACCAACATTACATCTTTAAGTTTGCACTAATCAGTTATATGTTGACAATGGGTCAAAACGCTCTGTAATTTATATGACGTTCCACATAGTGACAAACTCTTAAAGAATTATCACCTTAGTCTGTAGCTTAGATCTCCACAGCATTTTAGTGCCTTTCAACTCATTGTTTGGTTTTATCACCTGAATTGTTCTGTTCTTTACAGTCTTTCTACTCAGGCTGCAGTTTTCTGTGAAAAGGCTCCAAAAAAACCCACTAACCCCACAACATGTCAGCTTGGATATGAATTTGTACGGTCATTTTACATCAGACGTGTTCCCTGTCAGATTACCTGATGACAGAGTCAGTAATTCTTGCTGGAACTTGGTTGTGAGAAACAGAGGACAGCACGTTGGATGAGTCAGAGCTCTCTGTCTTGTGTGACTGGAGCGAAGGTGCCAGAGATCAGCTTCACTCTTCCACCTGACAGCAGCAACAGTGTTGACATATGTAGTCCTGCTTTCATGAATGAAAGTGAACCTGCTGAAACAAAAAACTCTGACAAGCTGTAGTCTTTTTCTAAGGGCGTTGTTATGCATCCCAGATAGCTGTCAGTTGTGTTCCCTTGCGACACACGAGAGATGATGCCTGACGCTCTTTTTTGTTCCCGATGACTCACCCGTATTGGGCCATTATTGGGCTGATACTGTGCAATCTGATCCCTCAATGAATAAGTATCAAGATCCTTAAATTTCACAGTTATCTCTTGCCAACAACACATTTAGCTTCCTTTATTTTTATGCTTTTGCCTTCCAGTTTTTTACTTCCGTGGACTGTGATCAAAGACGTTTTAAAATGAGCTTTGCAGCCTTCCAAACCAAAGCGAGCAACAGACGCCTCTGTCAGCTGCAGTCTCGTTGAAGGAGACAAACACGAGCAAGCCGCCTTTTTTTGTGGGTCGTCTTTTATTTCTTATTTACATTTTCCAGCTTTTCTGCCTTCTCTGTGTTCTTATGAAGACGTTCAGAGCTATGTGCTATCTGACCTTTCAGGGAGTCTTTTAAAAAGCCCCTGTGTTTATGCACCTGACACACAATGCTAAAAAAACACTTCCCTTATCTCACCTGAATGCAGGTATAGATTCATCTTTCCTTCTCCCCCATCTCCTCCTCCTCTCTTTATTTCCCTCTTTTGTCTTTTGTGCATGTGAAGCGAACTGCGTTCTCCACATCAAAGCACCACGATGCCTTTCTTCTGTCCACCATGCTCTGAGGAAGGTGCAGAGGGAGTATAACAACAGGAGTTTAGAGCATTGCTTATGCATCTGACAGGGTTATCAAAACACAGCATCACGTGATGTCTTTGCTTTGTTTGCGGCAGCCATAGAAAACAAAAGAGGGCATCCACGCGACAGACAACTCTCCGGCTCTTAGCATTCAATAATTTTTGTTTCTGTGGACATCAGCCTTCAGCAGGGAGCGCAGCCTGTAATTTCCCTGCCTCTGCAAGCAAACAAAATGTTCAAGATTTACAACGCATCTGTTTGCACCGACTCCTAGGGGTTAGGGACGAGGACGCACACACACACACACACACACACACACACACACGCTGATAATTTAATTGATTGTGTTGTCAGAAGGAGCCCCCTACTACAGACTTGTGCTGCACATGTGCAGAGGATGGAGAGGGAATGAGGGAGGGGATGGAAAGCAGAAGGGGAGAAAAAGGGAGTTGACAGCTGGGTAGAAACTGAGTCAGAGAGACAGCGAGCGAGTAGGATAGCATGGTGGGTGTGCTATGTGAGGAATGCCGGCTCATGTTGTAACTAGAACTCCTGAAAGGCCCTGTTCTTTCCATACCGTCGGGACAGTTTAGACCCTGTTTTGGCAAGCAGCCCACCGCCCAACCCCTCTATCTGTCTCATTATCAATGTGCCTTTTTGTGCCTTCAGGCTCTTGTTTTCATGCATTAGAGTCTTTAGCAGTCACAGCTCTACTATTGGGCCGTATGCAAACTTCCCTGGGCTGCTGTAAAACGATTGCATCAAACGTAAAGCATGACTGTACCAAGTTTGAGCACATTAATGTTGCCAGTTTGCAGAGAATTTCCTCCAAAAACCCCTGCATGGTTGTGAATATGCGCATTTGTGACACAGAAAGCTCCGGTGGGAATCAATCTCCGAAGCATGAAAGTGAGAATGCCATCTTTATCCGCACAGCTCCAGAGGAAATGGTAGACATAGTGTATGAAGTTCCCTGAATATCACAGAGTTGTATCTACCAAAAGTGTGTAAATTAAAGTCAGGGAGAAGAAAATGATTTTTCAGAGTAGTTACATTACATGAATGCAGCACAGTGTTTTTGAAACTGTCTGCGTGCTTCTGAAGAAGTTTTCATATATTTCCTCTGAGCTGAAAAACGGCATCAATAAACCAAAAAGAAAGACCAGCTCCACTGGGAACCCATTTATATGCTAGGAATTCACAAATTGTTTAATTTTTTCTTATTCTTTTTATGTGTTGTGTGGACTATTTATCTGTTTCTACACACAATTTTCACAGCAAGTTTTTTTTTGCAGTTGCTGTAAAGCTTTTCCTTTTGATCATGTAATCCATTTTTCTTTTCCATGAGTTTTATTCACACATTTCGAATGAAAGGAAAATTGCAACTTATTACAAATCAAGTGTCATTTCCATTTTTGCCTTCATACATGCAGATAAAAAATATCATTGCTCTACCAAGTAAATATCTGAGTTCTGAGTAGCAGTAGCAGTACTAAAAAAAGAGGTCAGATGGAGCAGTAAAAACAAGAAACAAGAACAAGAACAGATCAGATGTGTAAGCAAACCCCAGGCTAGTTAAACCTATTTGGAAATGTGTGACAGTGAGACAGCATCCACAATACCAGAGTGAAATTCAGCTACCATTAATTTGATTATTTACACTTCTGTTTGTCCTGCTGTGACATGTTTATATGTCACAGCAGGACATTTAAAATGAAAAGGGCATTGTTGGCATGTTGTGGAACGATCCTCTAACATGGTTCAAGTGTTGTGATTTGTTCCTGAAATGTTTTCGTTTACCTCTTAGTGATATTTTGTCTCGCTGGCTCAGCTGCAAAACTGCATTTCTTACTTTACCATGATCATTCAGCTATCTTTTGGTCAACAGTCAGCCATGCTTGAAACTAACTTGTGTGTACAACATGTTCAAGATTCAAGATTCAAGAATTTATTGTCATTACACAACAATTACATCAGCAATCATTAGTAATGAAATTCTTAAATCCCATGTCATGTCTGAAGACAGAAATGTTTATACCAGTTTGGAGCCACCGACCTACAAAAAGCCAACCATCACAGAAAAACTTCCCAAAGCATTTTGGTAAAGTCTTGAAATCAACTGTTGGTCCAGAACCCAAAGAGAGTCTGTTTACAGCAATATTAAACAAAGAAAAATAGGATATTTTCACAATTGAGAAGCTGGAACCAGAAAATGTGAGACCTTTGTTTGCTAACGTAAGTGACTGATGTTCTGCCAGTCTACTAATCAAGTCATTGATCAGCACGAATCCCTGCAAAGTAAATCTGCAACCTCAACCTCTCACTAACTCTACCTTACTTTCTCTTCCTGTCTCTTTCTTTCACACACACACACACACGCACACACACACGAGATTTTCCACACCTAAGTGGGAGAAAACAGTGAGGCAGACTGAGTGCGATGAATGGCTCAGTATTCAGAGGCCTTGGCAGTCTGGTTCCTGTGTGGGTCTTGGTGGACAGTAGGGCCTTTACAGTAACTCTCTGCTGTAGGATGTCCAAGGATATTTAGCTGTGCGAGGAGAGTCTCCTGCCCTCATTAGAGGCTGGAGATGGACATATGAGATGGAGATATATGCATGATATCTGAAGGCAGGGAGTCTTTGATGTGATTTAGAATGAGGCTTTAAGGCTTGATGGGGTGATGGCCAGATGTGTCGGTACTGAGAGGAAAAAAAGGATTAGGCATGTAGAAGACAGATGCTGGTGTTGTCACAGTAAAAAAATTGAATTTAATTTAGATGTGAAATTATACAAATAGGCTTCTATTGGAAACTTTGGACAGCATTGTAGCCGGTTTTTGAGGTTACAAATAATCCATTATGTAACTGCTGGGACCAGTTTGTCAACCAGTTTAAGAAAATGGCATTTGGCTTGAGCCATAGAAGTATTTTTGAATTGAAAATAAACTATTGAATTTGAGACTCCATCATAAAGTGACGTTGTCTTTTCGGGCAACACTTCCAGAAGCAGAAGTTATTGAAAGAGAATAGATAAGTAGACTACAGTATGTTCCTTCTCTGAACACGCAGTGAAGGAGAAAGACATGGGACAAGTAGCAGTCTGTCTGTTCCAAGGTGAGTGAAAAAAAAAACTTGTTCGGGCTTGCTAACTGACTTATGCTGTTTTTGCTGCTGTGAAAAAAAAAGAAATGTATGTATGTTTTATCCTGGCATGTTTGCGTTTTATGGTTGTCATTCTCAATTGCGATAAGATAGCAGTGTAAATGAGGTGGAATGGTACATTTCTGCGAGGCAGAATCATTTGTTTATGAATCATTTGGCTGCCATGAGGGTGTCAGACGCTCTGAGAGAGAGGAGAGAGAGAGAGAGAGAGGGAAGGGTGAGGCAGCAGGAGGTGAGGAAAGCTCCCCGTTCTGTCGGGGCTGTCAAGTTGTTTGAAGGAAGGAGTGATGATGGGGAGAAGTGGAGGGAAAAAAACTCCACTGTGAAAACACAGTGCATCCTTTTGGGACGGAGGAATTTCAGGAGAGCTCTGATGTAAAGAAAAATACACTAAATACTAATGGTCTCTTTCCATTCCCTCCCTCCTCCCCTCCCCATATCTGCCTTTTTTTCAGAGCTGCTGGGCTCCAACAAGAGACTCAACATCAACTACCAAGACTCAGATGGGTAAGAGGAGTGTGTGTACGTGCTTGTGTGTGTGTGTGTGTGTGTGTGTGTGTGTGTGTGTGTGTGTGTGTGTGTGTGTGTGTGTGTGTGTGTGTGTGTCTACGAGATAAGCAGGTTGAGTCAAACAAATACAATGGGAGAGTCACCGTGTCTTGATTGACGTGCAGATTGGAAAAAATGCCCAACCTGTGGCTGCCTGCTGTTTCTCCTCACTCTCTACAGAGTGACTCATAATCAAATCACACACATGTTCTGACATATAGTGCCCTTCAGTTATTACCTCACCCTTAGTGATGTAGATAATTACAGAAAAATGAGTTAGTGTAGTTAGAAGTAAGAAAGACAACTCATCTGTCAAATCTGAGTTATTCGTAAGTTGAACATTCAGTTAGCCTGACTTTTACTGCTTCTGGAAGCACTTAGTAAGAAATTACATTCACTTCTTGACTACTTCTGTATGCACATTTGAATAAATTTAACTTGTAAATAGTAGCTGGGGCAGTTGTAGTTGAAACTATTCAGACATTTCAGACTGAGCAAAACAAACACAGAACTCAAGCACAAGTAAAAGATTAAATGATCATGTGATTGTTCCATACATTTTACAGGAGATAAAGACACAGCACTGAGCTTGTATTGCAGCGCATAGCTTATTACTCCTCAAGTTATGAGTTTGATGGGGAACAAATGGAAGAGCAGACTGTCATTTGATTCTATCATAAACCTGCGTGACTGCATAGATTGACTTCCTTAGATTGAGAGATTTCAAAGACACACACTTGGGCTATGAGGTTCAGTCTGTTCTTATCCATCAAATATATATTTTTTGGACATCTATCAAAGTAGGCCATCAGATGCAGAGAACCCCCCTCTGCAAGCAGCTGCGCATGTTTTGGTGTTAGCCTACGTGCAATGTGTGTGTGTTGACTTAGACCTGCTACGTGTGTCTACATGCAGGGTCAGTGCAGTGCGTGGGAGGTGATACATAATAGAGGTGTTGAAATTAAACATGTCCGTCCGCGAAAGAGCGTGTGTGTGTGTGTGTGTGTGTGTGAGAGAGAGAAAGAGAGAGAGTGGTACAGAGGAAAGGGTTACCTGTGATATATGAGAGCAGTGCAGAGGGGATGAAGAGGGGAGGGGAAGGTTAGCAAACATTCACTTGTCACTCAGTCAACACTATCACAGAGAGATTGAGACAGTGTGTGTCTGTAGAAAGAGGCAGGAAGTGACTCAGAATATGGACACAAGGTACGGTTTTGTGGAAGAGTAGATAAACAAGTGTGTGTGTGTGTGTGTGTGGCTCAGGGGTACAGAGGCCTAAACAATGACTGATAAGATGAGGCACTTTACAGTGGAGATTTCTCAGATTTTATGTTGGTTTAGACTGTCTGCTGAACTTCATAATCTCAATCTTGTCTGCACTCACACAGCATCACAAATTGTGTCTTCACGTCTTCATCTCTTCGCTTCAATGAGCCTGATAGTGACCTTGGATAACTAAAGTGTCACAAAGGTGGTCATCGCCTGGGCTGTTAAGTCATACCACTTATAGAGAAATCGAGTAATTACAACAGATTAAAGTAATAATCAGTAATATAAAAGTTCTGAAAGCTGGGAATAGTTGTCCAAAGTGAAAAAAGCTCACTACTAAAGCTCACTACTTAACACTTAATGCTTCATCTTGTTTGTTTAATCCGTGCACAAACAGGAATGAAAACCTGCCATTTTGTGGTTTTAGACGAGCAGCTGAGCGTGGTGACTTGTTGTCACAGTGAGGTCTTTAGGATTTTTATCTTCATAGCAACCCGCACTGTAGCTGCTGTTGCACAGAAGCACAGGAGCAAGGGATAGACTGTTGTTCTCTAAGAAGTAGTCCCCTAAAACCACAAATTGTTGTTTTTACACTTTTGTTGACATATGGATTAAACACATGAGCTCCAGCTTGCTAATCCGTAGAGGCACTGCTGTTTTGAACTTTGGACAGAGGCGGGCTTCTTTCTTTCATTCTTCATGCTAAGCTAGACTAATCGCCTTCTGGCTGTACCTCCCTACTTCATACACAGATATGAGTGTTGTGTTGATTTTTTCATTGAACTTGTGGAAAGCCTGTGTTTGTTTTAAGTGTATTTCCCCCAAATGAAGGTGCTCTATTAAATACAACCAGCAGTTTCAACTTATTATTATTATCTACAGGCAGTATTCATGTGGGAAACAAATTGAATTACATTGACATCAGTGCTGTTTTTTATGCTTTTATGCATGAGCAGTACTTACACCTAAGTTCTTCCAGAGACATTGTTATTGACAAGTTTTGACTCTGAGTTGAACCTACACAGTTTTACTGTTCAGCATGCATAGTTTACCATGTTAATCTATCCTGAGTGAGAGTGTTTGGTTAGTCAACAATGACTAACTCACATCAAGGCATCACAATTAATAGTGCAGTGTCAACAGCAGGCCTCCCTCAAAACGCAGACAACATGTGAATACCAGAGGTAAAATGAGAAAAGGCTCATGATGTGATGATGAAGAGCTGAGCCTGAGGCTGTGTGAAATCACCTGAAAGCCCTGTGTGCTGCTACAGCTGTTAGATTATCCCTACATGTGTGGAAGGTGTTCCAGCTCAGTCTGCTGCTGTGTTGCCTCGGAGGGTCCCCCCTCCTCTGGAACACTCACGCTGTCTGTTGCCGCGAGCAAAAGTCAAAACTCGTCGCCAAGAATTTCTGACTTTAATTTCTGCCTTTGTGGAATATCTTGTGACCTGACAGACACCCAGAGACAAACACACACATTTCATCTCTGGAGCTTTGATGGACTCACACACATTCATGCATGCACTCACAGACACACACACACAAAGAAGATCCTTATCTTGATTTGGAGTTTTGATGTGGGGGCACATTCACACACACATTTCGTCTTCTCTGGTTGTGTTGATGTGGTCTGCGCGCACACACACACTTTTCTTCTTTGTGTTGGTGGGTGAACGGGAATACAGTCATAAAACACTCATAAATTCTTATCTGTGGCTGCAGTTTGTAATGGGATCGTACACACACACGCACAAACACACACATCATGTCAGTCTGGAGTTTTGAAAAGGCCTCACCTGCTGTAAAGTCACCACTATGATTTATAATATGATTTATATCCCCTCTCATCTCCTGGTTTCTTCCCATTCTCACTCTCCCTTGAACCCCCCCCCTTTTCTTTATCCGTCTGTCACCCTTCTTCTCTGCTCCTCTGTCGCCCACAGCTTCTCAGCACTGCACCATGCCGCTCTGACGGGCACCACCGAGCTGCTGTCTCTGCTGCTGGAGGCCCAGGCCACGGTGGATATCAAGGACATCAACGGTACCATGATGGCAGAACAGCTTTACCAGCTGAACCAGTGACACCAGACAAACCCACAACTTAGACAGAAAACGTTCACGCTCGGGAAGTCAGTTGGGGTTAAATTGCATCAGAAACTTCCTCAACAGTTTTCTGACACCCTCAGCTGAAAATAAGTTTGACCCATATGAATAAATATGATTCACTTTGAAGTTTGTCGGCCGTGCAGTGACAGCAGTGCTACAGCAAATATCTTCAGACTCCAAGCGGAACAGATATAGTAGAATTTGCGCGGGAGTGGCAGCTCGGCTGCTGAGCCCAGAGGCGCGAGTTCTCATAACCGTGTGTGTGACGCTTCTGAGGTCAGCTATGGATTTCTGAAGGACCATTTTGAAGGTTGAATTTACCTTTTGGCTCTTCCTCCCAACTTGTCAGTTTTGGAATCCAAAGTCTCATGCATGCCAAGTGGAAAACACTACCGGCAGCGTCACGTAGTGTCACACCGTTTGACGCCTGTAGCTCACTTTGGACTCACTGTGCAGACAGAAGAAACAAGTAAACTTACACCAGAGATTTTATGCAGATATTCTGGGAGTGAATGCAGTAAAACTGTGCATCAGCTTTGCAGGAAAAAAAAGCTCACTTTGAGTTTTTAAAGTTGTTGTAACACGTGTACATAATCATACATACTGTAAATGTGTAATATCTATTTTAAAGCTGCGCTAATCAATGCGTATTTTATTTACAGTCATTCAAATGACCATGTTTAATGTAAAAGGTGTCAGCTGTAGTGATGAGCCCATGGAGAATTAGCACCCAGCTCTACAGTTCCCAACAGCTTTGCTGGGTGTTTCAGTGACTTTCAGCTCATTTCTTTTGTTTTATGACCCACATCCTCAGAGTCAAACTGAGACTTACATTTGCCAGGAGACCAGAAATCAGTGCTGATGTCTGTGTTCTCTGGGTGTATAAAAATGCAGACATTGGCGAACACATTTGAGATGATAACATGTCAGAGCTGTGTTTACAGATTGTTGCCCCAAGTGACCCAAACGATTATTTAATGCTGCTTTAGAGAAGTTTTCAGCAGGAACCAATGGGCTTGGGGCTGAGCACTGAAATCAGATGTCTGAAGTCAGAAACATTTTTGGTTTTGGTTTTAATGGGATTTGTTGATGCTAAGAGCAATAAAGAATAACACCAGCCCCAGACTTTAATGAGGCGCTCCAGCAGTTTAGTGTTACACTTCGTAAAGTTGGATAACTTGTGAGATGCAAATAAAAAAATTATAAGAATGGACAAAAATATTCAGACTTTTAGTCCCAAATGTGGGTCAAAGTCTGTGCTCCTACACTTCCGATAATGCAACTTATTCGTTTCTTTTTTTAGACCTACCCTGCTTGGTTAAATCTGACAAGCTTTCTGTTAAAAATTCTGAGCCAAACCTGAGTTAGCTGTGATGACATTACTATGATATCATCGGGGTTATATTGTCACGCTTGACGAAGCTTTTCCAGAGCCACAGAAGATATAATACAACACAGGCTGGGTAGTCCTCCCCATGACTGGCAAATAGACTTTGACATGTAGAAGCAGCAGTGCTTTTTATATGCATATCTCACTGCCTAATCCTTCCCATCTCATCAGCTCCATGCCTCACTTACATTTCTGTCTCTAGGCATGCGTCCCCTCCACTACGCAGCATGGCAGGGTAAAGCAGACTCTGTCTTATTGTTGCTGAGAGCCGGAGCTTCAGTCAACTCCCCTTCCCATGATGGACAGATACCGTTACATCTGTCTGCTCAGTATGGACACTACGAGGTGGTGAGTACACGTACACACACACACACACGTACACCTCAGCCGCCAAAGGCAAAGTTCCAAGGCATTATCAGTCCTCTCATTTCACTGAAATCGACCCCCTTTGTGCCTCAGCCTGCATTGTCCAGCAACAATACCAGTAATACCATTAATGCCATGACGCAGGTTTTTCATGGAGTTTAAAGGCGATGAACGCACACATACTTATCCTCCAGCCTCATCTGTTTAGTTCATGGAATGTCTCAATGAATAGGTGCACATATCACGGACACGCATACAGCTCAACCTGTCATATCACCTTCATCCAGGCCTGACCTCTTTAACACTGCACCATCAAACGCAGTGCTGTCACGTCTCTACAGAGGCTGCTCTAGAATTATTATCTGTTCCTTACCTCTGTTCAAAGAGGAGAGAAACACACACACACACAGAATGTGTTGGAGAGACTGGCACATTAGTGCACGTGGTTAATACATGAGGTGATATCACTAACGTTATCCTCTCCCCTTTTCTCTCTCAGTCTGAGATGTTGCTGCAGCACCAGTCTAATCCCTGCCTGATGAACAAGGCGAAGAAGACTCCTCTAGATCTGGCCTGTGAGTTTGGGAGACTGAAGGTATGAGAACATCTTTGTGTAATTTTCACATATTTTTGTTCATCTATAACCAATATATGTATTACAATGGATTGTCTTTCATTAAAAATGTGTTTTTGAACATTGAGTATCATCTACCTTCTGCATTATGTATCTGCAACAATTTGTTTAAATTTAGTCCCCAAGATGACATGATTATGTTGAGATACTTTAGCTTGTCAAAATCACAGCCATCATTAACATCCTCAAACTCCCAATAACAGACTTCAAATCAGTGCATTTCAACCACAATTTTTTCAACTGTGTTTGATATTAGTGCCATAAATTATGATTTCCTGTCTGATAATCAGTGACAGTAACTGTCATGTAGTGTTTATATATCTGTTGACTTCGATATGAAACAGGAGTACGTTTAGCTAAATTGCCATAAAAAAAAAGCCATGCAAGCAGCTCGGTGAGGCACAGCAAGCGTCGAGCTAAATGTTAACCACAGCATACTGACTTTTTCACAGTGCTAATGTGTTGATGCTCAGCAGGCATCACCATGGTCACCACCTCACTTTAGTATGTTTGCCAATCAGCACTAAACACTACTGTACTGCTGGGGATTCCTAGTTCATTTGGCAGTTACCTGATAATAGTAGTAAACCAATAGATGAAGTAAAACTGGTCTTAGACAAAAAAGTTCATCCAAATTATTATAGTTTTATCCTGCGGTGGACATGAATTTCTGTGACAGTCCAGAGTTGTGTATGTTGGACAGAACATATCAGAGTAACTTTTTTGATTGTCACATGGTGTCAGATTTAGTTATTTAAGAATTATGACTAGCAGTGACAGAACAGGACATTTAAGACTTGAGAAATTAACTTGTCAGTGCTCCGGTGGGAGAATTATTGAATGTGACAGTTTCAAATGATGATGATCAAGCTTATTTTTGGTATTTGAGTCCTGTTCCAACATACACTGATATATGGATGTCTGAAATAAGCTGAAATGATCTGTGTGGGGATCACTGATCTGGGGCTGTTGGGAGGATCTCACCACACCATGTGTTCATTCTGCTCATTGGCCAACTTTTTCTTTGAGAGACTGGGAGATTAAACCTCCATGTGGTGATTAACGTTATTCATGTAGTGGTTCTAATCCAATTATTTGCATGTGAAAACATCCCATTTGGCTCGTTTTGCCCTTTTTTCGGAAGGAGATGGCCTATGTCAAACATGAACCATGGCTTAGATGAAGTGACCCAGCTAAATTAAGCTTGTTTGAGCGAAGGGAAAAGAGGCTTCAGTGGCTCCTTTTGGACACGCACACACTGTAACGTTAAAGGGATTGCACATTGCTGTGTGTTTTACTGTTTCTCTGTCACATCGGCGGATAAGCCTGGCTGTGAGATGTATAGCTGGCCCTGTAATTCAGAATTAGACACACACACACACACACACTTCCTATGCCTGTTAAATGTTCTCTCGTCTGGTCTGAGTTTGCAGTTTAGCTGTGAAAGAATAGAAGGCTTTGGGCTGTTTTTGAGACACACAGACTTTGTGAGTGTGAGTGAGTAAGAGGAGGCTGTGGTATCTTTAGGCAGCTGCTGAGTAGTGGATAAGCCTCAATGTACTAGCTTGACCCTACACACACACACACACACACACACACACACACACACACACACACACACACACACACACACACACACACACA
>JBAJHX010000024.1:11708702-11721097 GCA_037176925.1 Amniataba percoides | reverse complement strand
CACACACACACACACACACACACACACACACACACACACACACACACACACACACACACACACACACACACGTCATCATTTATGTTATTTCAATCCATTTTAAAACCCATCTCCAGCTAGCTTATTACATATATATATCTATGTATTGCTAATGATGTAATTCTTGCCCTGAATCTGCCACTCTCATGTTCTCACAGCCCACACTTCATCTTCATTTTGCTGCCTTTGGTTTCTCTTTAGGTGGCTCAGTTGCTGCTGAGCAGTAACATGGTGGCAGCACTGTTAGAAGGGGTGGAAGGGCAAGACAGCCTGGACTCTCCATCCACCTCCCCCCTCCACCTGGCAGCCAGGAATGGACACAAAGACATCATCAAGTAAGATCCCAGCGAGGAGCAGTGTCTTGTAAAATTCTGTCTATTTCTGCTCCTCCCAGCAGCTTCTGTTTGCCTGAACTACACGCTGCTTCTCCAGCTGCTGCTACTAGTACTGTTGCTACTGGGATGGAGTGGTGATTTTAAAAGTGAGGGAGCTGCCCTCGTTCTGCTCCTGTTACAGCCTGCACATGCCAAATACAAACAAATGCCATATATTTCTGCATCTTTTTCACCAAGATATGCAAATCTTGAGTTCAAAATATACAGTGTGGCACCATTTCTTCACCCCAACATACTGTACAGTATACATCTGGCTGCTGTTAAGTGTACTAGTGCTAATGCTACCACAATGTACTGTCCTATCTGTACTACTATTATTACTGCTGCCACCACTCCCACTGTTTCCACTGCCCCTCGTGCCAATGCCTCTACTGCCAGACTTGCCTCTACTGCTGCTATTATTACTTCTACAGATATTACTGTAAGGGCTCTCTGTGCTGCCACCACTGCTACTACTGCTGGTACAACTACTGCTACCACTATAAATACACTTTCTGCTGTTGACACCACTGCTATCCCTATTACCGCAACTATTATTGCTGCTAATACTGCTACTGTACGTCTACTTCTACTAATGCTAATTCCACCACTATTACTACAGCAACAGTTTCTACTACTACCACCACATTACTCATGTTGTGCTACCATCAGAAAACCAGTAACTGCATCTATATGTCAAAAGAACATACTCTTCACTGTAGTGATATCTGATCCCAGTGACTTCACACTTCTCAGATAACCAAGAGTGGCTGCAAGCATTTTCTTTTATGCCAGCATATCTCTGTAAATATGCTCATACTTAGCCAACTAACTCCACCCTGACTCTTAAGACATTCTGCTGATGATTCCCATCTTAGATTACTAGATCTCTTTTGCAATACCCTCTCCATCCTTCTCTCTCCTTCCAAACTGAACGGTTTAACAGGAGACATGGGGGAGGCGAGCTTTCAGTGCAATCAGGAATAAAAAAAAAAAATCAGTGGATTAGCACACAAGTTTATTCAGAGTTTACTCAGCAGAATTTGGCTGTGATCTCTCAGTAAGGGATTTACGTCTCTTCAAAGACTGCCATACTTACACCACAGACGTCTTGTAGTACCTACTTTTTGTATAGATGTAGAAGCTTTCTAGGTCTGGATAGAAGTGGAACATTTGCACAGAGACAACCAAGAAGGGGAACATGAAGACTGTGTTGCTGATTTAGTGTCACAGATGGGTGCCCTCTATTTATGTGGGAAGACAACAGTAATAAGCATAAATAGGGATTAAACCAAAGTCATTCTCAAGAATTCTGTGACGATTCTTAATGAAATGTGATCCTGAAAACTGTGGGAGACCCCATGTTGAGAACATTTTCCCGACCATATGCTGTGCAGTTTTTTGTAGAATGTATGAGAGAGAACCAGCTGCTTATCTGCAGGCAGAGGTGGAGAAATCTCAGCTTTATGACAATTTAGCCTTTCGTAGCGAGATTAAAACTGTTGCTGCTGAGCAAAGGATGAAACTTATGGTTTCAATAGGTTTGCTCCAGGCTCCTTTTTTCATCGTACTGCATAGTTTGATATTTCTGTCTGTCCAGCCTCCCTTTAGTGTCCCACTTTAGTGTGATCCCGTCAAGTCAAGAGTGTTTGTCAGCAGCGTCCACATTTTAGAAGCCACCATTAAGCTTTTTACCCACAGTCAGCTCAAAGAAAAGGCTGAGTTTACACCAATTAAATTGATTTTTGCTCATTTAAACACATTTTTTCTGTAGCACTCCAGAGAATTTTTCAGTCCCATAAAGGAACATCAGGGCCAACACAAATCAAGTCAACACAAATACATTATCAGTACAGTTTTATTCTTTTTTTTTTTTACAAAATATTGTGTATAATATAGTGATGTTAAAACACAGAAGTCTTAATGTTTCCACATGTTAGTTGTAATGTAGTATGAACATTATTTCATAAACTGTGTAGTAAACAGGTGAGCACAGTCTGTCTGCTTTATGTGTTAAATAAGGGATGTAGTTTTTGCAGTGATGTGATCATAAAATCAGACTTCTTTCAGAAAAATCTGTCATTTTACAAACATAAAGTCATAATAACAAGAAAAAAGACAGATTTGTGGTGTAATATCACGAGTGTTTTAAATATTTTTTTAAAATGACAGTATTCTATAACATTGTTTCCCTCTATCACGTTATTTTCAAAATCTGAATTTTGTTTTCTCTCATTCCCTTTAATACTCCATCATACAGTCTTTCAAAAAATTGAAAACTATCTTTGAGCCAATTGAAGTGATATCTTATAAAGTTTTTTTCCATCTTAGTCATCTACAGGTGCCACTGACACGTCTTAATGTTCTTTGTTGTAGTTAGAGAGACTGTGATTGACGCTTCAGAATACAGAAACTGTGTTTTATTTTGTTTACCCCGACGTATTTGTCAGTTGAGTGGAAACAAGCTGTAACAACAAAAAGAGGAGATGCAGAAATGCAGCATCCCACACTGCAGTGGACACGCTGGTGGCAAAAATGTACTTGGAGTGGGTTAACATTCAGAAAACACCATGACACCAAGAATCCAGCTGACAGCCTTCAGGAGTGATTCAGTGTTGTTTACTTTTTCAAAACTCAGCTGAGCCTTCACACTGCGAGCTGAGGACCTCCTCCTCTTCCTCCTGTACCACTCTCTGGATACAGCAGCATCAGTATTTCTACATCAGGGCCTCTGACAGAACCAAAGACATATTTATTAGCTTGTGTGTGTGTGTGGGTTGATGAGTGGGGGGTACGAGGCTTAATGAGATGTTGCAGATGTCTGTAACAGCTGAATGGTTGAATCTGCTTCTGAGTGTTGCCTGCGGCCTTACATGAGTGTTTCTGCTTTGATTTCCTAGGCTGCTGCTCAAAGCCGGTATCGACATCAACAGGGCCACCAAAGCGGGGACGTCTCTGCACGAGGCTGCCCTCTACGGCAAAACTGAAGTCGTGCGACTGCTGCTTGATGTAAGCAAAGATGACATAAATCTAATTTCAGTTCAGCTTGTATTGAATTCTGAAGGTTGACTGTGACATCTCTGTATTAAAGGTGGAGACCGAAAGAGAATGTTTAAACACGACTATACACGGCGATTCCACTGTTATTCTTTATTAAAGGAGGAAGGCATTTGGGGGAGTGTTTGTTTTAAAAGTGCATCTCATCCACAGTAATCCCATGATGTGTGTGTGTGTGTGTGTCTAGGCGGGCATCAATGTGAACTTGCGCAACACATACAACCAGACTGCTTTGGACATTGTCAACCAGTTCACCACCTCCACAGCCAGCAGGGAAATCAAACAGCTGCTCAGAGGTTGGAAGCTCTAATAAGAAATATTATTTCATAGTTCATTGATACTTTTATGAAATGTGGACTGTTGGTTGAGACAGAGGCTGGGGAAACAGTGTGGGGGGAGGTCAAAATAAAGCCCCTTGTGCCTGCTGATGTGTCTGATTCTGTCTGTCTCTGTGCAGAGGCATCGAGCTCTCTTCAGGTCAGAGCGGTGAAGGACTACTGGAACCTCCATGACCCCACTGCTCTCAACCTGCGGGCTGGAGAACTTATTATGGTACTTGTTTTTGTCTTTATTGACTTTCCACCACAGTAAGTCATAAATTCACTCAGCAGTACGCTTGTTTTTTGCTACAGTTGTACCCCTGCTTCACGTATTTCAGCTAAACTGTCAACAGTGGCGTCGGTGCAACTTTTGTGAGTGTGCATTGTCTAAATATCTGGCCCCTGGAGTGTAAAATCACATGGCTGAGAGTGGGTGTGGAAAATATCCGTAAAAATAGAAGCTCATCTGATCTGCAAGATGGATGAGTGACAGATGTTTTGCCTTCAGCGATTCAGATTAAGGAATTCCATTTAACATCATATAGTCACCTTTCTCAAGCGAGAGCCTCTTTTTGTCGTCATGGATCACTGTAACACTGGTCACACAGGTGCGCCATGTCATATTTCCAGTGAACAAACGTATTGTGAAACAGATTCAACTGACAGCTGGCATTCACTCTGCCTTTTCATCAGCAGGGAAATCACAGGCAGTGTGAGGATTACATGAGGGAGACTTTTGTGAGTGAAGTCTTGTTGTTAGGATTTGTGTGGGATGTTGCAGGGTAATTTAGTGTACCCTGAGCTGGAGACCACAGCGGAGAAACAGGCACAAACTTGCTGCTGTCACTCTCTCATTACCAACTTGTTTGCTCATTCCCCCGCACGCTGTTTTGCACTAATTCCTGTGTGTGCGCATTTGCGTGCATTCATGTGCTTGCTGCTGTGTATTTTGATATCTTTATACTACTCATTGTGACATCCCAGACTCTTGTATGAACTCGCATGTCGCTGTGCGGTATCCCATCAGGAAGCAGAGGTGTTTGTTTTTGTCTCTCCAGGCGTTGTGTTAACACTCACAATGAATATGGTGCGTATTTCCAGCTCATTGGCTCATTATGGCCTTAAAAGCACGCCTGGAGGAGTCACAAACACAACACGCGTACTTAGAGCTGATGTACAGTTGACAGGAGAAATGTTTGGCAAGTGAACCCAACAAGGTTCCTCATTTTTCACCCAACTTTTTTCACTTTAATGAAACCTTCCAGTCTTCACATGATTGAATAAGTTGTTAGTGGTTGTTTATGTTCCGCAGGCGGTCTAATGTGAGTGTGAATTCTTGCAAAACTAATGCCGTTTGCCGTGACACAAACATTTCGGTGAAGCATGCCTGTGATTTGTTGGTGTCAGGTCCTGGAGCAGCACTCAGACGGTCGTTGGAAAGGTCACATCCATGACACCCAGCGGGGAACGGACCGCGTGGGCTTCTTCCCCCCCTCAGTGGTGGAGGTCCTCAGCAGACGAGCAGGTAAACAAACAAGCACCTGTCCAACAACAAGCATGAACTCTTAGACACTCAGGGGTCAGAAGTACATACACTGTGTACATTTATTAAAAGGCTCTGCTGAAGTACAAATCTGAGGTACCTCATCAGAGCGTTTTCTTTTTCTGCTGCTTTATACTTCACTATACCTTAAAAGGAAATTTTTTACTTTTCCTCCACTACATTTACTTGGCAGCTTTTACCAAGAGTTACTTTTAATACTGGTACTTTACATACCAAATTTAGACCAAAATATGCTCCATTGTTTTAAAATAAACCACCAACTGTATGTTAAGTGTGAGTGAAAGCACTTGTGTCATCCTCCAGAAAAAGATCTGAATGAAAGAGGCCTTCCTGTATACATTAGTAACATTTACCTTTCTTACTTCAGTACATTTTGAGTACATTCATTCAGTTCTTTCCGTGTGTTTCAATGGTAATAGTTTTGTACTTTTGCTGACTTTTGAATGCACAGTTTTACTTATGAAAACACTCTGGTGTGCCACTTATAGGTAAAATATCGGAATAATAGACACTCTCACGCATGACCATAATGTGCATTTTTAAAGACTTTTAAAGACATCTGGCACATTAATATACTATGGTCATTTTTAGTAGTCTCACACTCACAGTCAGAGGTGGATTTTCATCCATGGGACCTCAAACTCCCTGGGGCCCCAAAGGCCCAGGTTCAGTTGAGTCTGTTGGTTAAAATGACAAAACACAAACTGGCATGGAAAACAACATAGTAACATAGCAAACCTTGTGCCAGGTCATTGCATCACAGGAGTGAAGCTACATGTGAAGTTTGCTGTGTGAACTGCACTTGAACTTAATAACCAGGATGCAACATGGTGCTCAGTGCTCAGGGTGCTAGGTGGGAGTGTGGGGGTTCCAGCAAGAATAAATGTTTCTTATGTCATACTCTGATTATGCTAACTTTGTCCCTGGGTGAGATTAGACCTCACTTGCTGTGGGCTTGAGCTGGCAGAGCGGTGTTAAAAGGGCTAACTTAACCCACGGCAACGGTTATATCTGGACACTTGTACGCGAGCAGGATCTGTCATGTTGGCATGCACGGTCACTGGAGGGTTCAGCGTGCTTGTAAATCATCTGATTTAATCCCTGTGAATACAAGGAATATGATCCCTATGCTTGTTTTGCAGCTGTAAAGCCATTGACATTCAAACAGCGAGACAAGCGCAGGGAGCGGTCCAATAACAGCCGCAGACACACACACAAGTTAAAACACTTCATTTCTAGGTCCTCAGTAAGCCAGTCAGCGCGCACACACACACACACACACACACACACACACACACACACACACACAGAGAAACGTAGATACTCACACATTAATAGGATTACTATGGCCAGATTGCAAAGTGTCAGCTCAGTGCTAAAGCCCTCACAGTCTACGTTGAGATATTGTGTGTGTGTATGTGTATGTATGTGTGTGTGTATGTGTGTGTGTGAGTGTGTGAGAGAGAGAGCTCATGCTTGAGGGAGATGAGACAAGAGAAAGAGTTTGACTTTAAGTCGGTGACAGGCTCTTTGCTTATGAGGCAAACTCAGCAGTGTGTGTGCGTGTGTGTGTGTGTGTGTGTGTGTGTGCGCCTGAGCTCTGTGATAATGTCAATGGTGTCAGCAGCCGTGGACCAACAACACACAAAAGAAAAGTAAGCCCTCTCAGCGTCGCTGGTGATCTTACGCTTCCATTCAGCAGCCTGTTATGTAACACCACAGGGGATTTACAGTGAATTTGCCCTTTTTTCGCTGTTGTTCCCTAAACTCAAAGAACAAGAATACATGATAAAGTTCATAATGTGCTCACCAGACTTCAGGGAGGGTGGTTCATTTTGTCATCTTCCAGCCTGTTACCTCACCTGTGCATGCAGCTCAACCTGACAAACACACACGCATGTACATGACCTTCTCTCCCTCACTCACACATGCCGGCCTCAATGCAAACCTGTCTCCATGACCTTAGGGGGCACTATCTCACGCCAAGCATCAGCACCACGCCAGCGGCAACACTTTGCATCCAGAGCTCCTCCCCCAAGCTATGGCCCCGCCCCTCAGACTGACGACTCACACTATGACCCCACAGGTACACCCTCACACACACACACCGCAGGGGGCCCGTGACCCAGAGTTATGTGATTGTTAACATGTCTTGTTGAAGGGACGCCCAGGTTTCACATTCTCCTCTCAAACCCTGATCCCAGTCTCCTCTCGGTCAGTCCTGGTGCTCAGTGTCAGCTTGATAGGTCCACTCCCAGCTACAGTATGTGGGGTATACAGTGAGTGTGTGTCTAAAGAGTGTGTGTGTGTTTGTTAGGTGCTCCACCTGACAGTCAGCTCTCAGCCCCAGCTAGTCCCGCTAGCCCCACTCAGGATATTTGGGTCCTCAGGAGATCTCCTACTGGTAAGGGTGTGTGGTCCCAGACCCCTGCCTGCTCCGCTGACCCTGTGTGAACCTGTAGACCAGATCCCATCCCAACCATTCTGATTAACTGGGCCCCTTTAAAGAAGCTTATTCCCATCTTTATCCCTTTTTATCCCAAAATCTTGACCTTACCGTGCCACCATGCAAATCCCACACCCAACCCCCCCAGCACCCACACCCCATTAATCCAGTAACCATAACCATAGTTGTTTTACAGCAGGACGTAATGGTAAGTGAGCACTCCTTTAGTCTTTTATCAAACTCCTGTGTGAATCCTGACTGGTGTTTCAGGGTTTTTGCAGCTTGCTGGTGTAGCTGTCTTCACCAAGAGAGCATGTGCAGCATAAATGTAAAAAAAACAATTATTTGAACAAGTCATTTCATCCACTTTTGAGATATGATATTTGTAGTTAAGTTTTTAATAATTACATAATCTCATCCATAATTCCATCATTTCAAAATAATAATCACACATTTTGGGAGCCACACATTCAGACTTTAGGCTGCATACTTACACACACAGACATCAGATTGGTATCTTCTTATGTAACTTACACAGAAAGAAAACAAGTGTTTTCTCAACAAACCTGCCCTTTAAGGATGAAGAGGACTTGCTAATGACCTGTTGAAATTGCTTTTTGTTTTTATGCTCTGCACTCAGATCACATAACTTTACCTAAAAATGACACATTCAATCTTGCTTTCTCTCCTGACTTTCTAATTCTGAACATTTCCCAGTCTCATTTTCTACCGCAGACTCTCTCTCTGTCTGTTTTCCTAGTTTGTTGATTCTCCCTCTTTCTCTCTCAGGTGACAGAAACAGTGTCGGCAGTGCCGGCAGTGTGGGCAGCAGCCGCAGCGCTGGTAGCGGCCAGAGCTCTGAGAGCGGTCACAAACAGAACGGGACTCAAAATCGCCACAATGCTGACAATGGCAAGGTTAGATCTGCTCTGTAGACCAGTGATATCACTTGTACACATAAGCAAGTCACGCATCAGCTGACTGTACTCCAAACTGTACTGTGTGTAGGATTCTTCACATTAGGACTCTGCATCTACATTACTCTGTGAAAAGTGTAAAAGCTCCTTTTAAGTCTTCCAGCACAGCTTATAAATTACAGAGAAGCTACTTGTGATGTCTTACATGTCTGACTTTTCTCACAGTTTGATGCTCACACATCATCGTTATGTTGATGTGATCGTTGATCATGTTTTAACAGAAGGAATATTTTAATACAAGAGTGTTTGATTTGGCTTGGTAAATACTGCCTGCAGTGCATCCGAGTAATTCAGGAAATTCAGTGGTGTTCTTCATTGCATCTTCTGCTATGTTCTTTATTTTTTGTTCGTTTGCAGCTGGCTCCCTCTGCTGGAGAATCAGGAGATCATCTCCACATAGCAGGAGCGGACCTCAGCAAACAGGCAGATGGAACCACAGGTTAGTCAGTCATAAAACATCCTCCAGCTGCTTCCTGTGTTTTAATGATTATTCTGTTCATGCTTAAAATACATTTCTGATTCAGCTCCTCTCTGTGAACAAGATGACATTTTGAGTAAAAAATTGAGGAAAATGTTTTTATTTACACAAACGGTCACATGCAGTTACTGTTATTTCTCTGTCACCTCTGGTTGCCCACATTCAGCATTTTAGCTCTGCAGGTACAGGTTAGCCCTGTTTGGGACGGTCTCATCCAACGGACCATCCAATAACTCAGGGAAGAAGCTGTGTGCTGCACATTGACAAGACTTAGAGGATGAAGTTCAGTTTGGTTTAATTCTGGTTAACTTTCCCACAGTCTCAGATTAAATGCAGCACACAGCTGTCTCTTTCAGAAACAGTCCTCCCAGCAGGATCTGGATCCCTTTCATATCCTTTCCAGAGAGTTATGAAGTTTGAATCTTGAGCAAAATGCGTCCTATCAAGATTTTTTGTCACAATGTAACTGTTACATCACTGTAAACATTATGACTTTGTCTTGGAAGTGTTTTTTCCCCCAGAATCTCAGATTATCCGAATATTCTGCTGTGCTATTGAATTTTATTTTTGAAAATCGATGGAAATAGATGGTACATTTAATTTAACTAACTTTATTTCCTGA
The DNA here is from genome assembly GCA_037176925.1 of Amniataba percoides. Lineage (NCBI taxonomy): Eukaryota > Metazoa > Chordata > Actinopteri > Centrarchiformes > Terapontidae > Amniataba > Amniataba percoides. Next base: position 11,711,220 of record JBAJHX010000024.1, on the reverse strand, counting down.
GATGTAGATACATCATTGAAAAGCATTCCTAAGGTATACATCATGGTAAAGTGCTTCAAAGCCTAATGTTATATAATATACTATTATTGTAACATTTTAAATCCTCTAATACCTGAAGAACACGATGAAAGAAAAAATATAGCAGTGGGGCTTTTATTCTGCAGACTGAGCTATTGTTGCAATCGGTCTGAAAGGAAATGTGTTGGAAGGAGAGAGAAAAGGCTTCACCTCACCACAGACAGCCATAAAAGCATCCCATCACCTCTCTGAGAAAACACTGAGGGCGAGCTGTGTGTGTCTTTGCGTGTGTGCTCCTGGGTGTCAACAGCAGGTGCAGAAAAACCACTGAAAAGGGCACCACGATTCAGCTGCTCTCAGGGTTTTTTTCTGCTGAGGAGGGACTTTGAACATTTTAAGGAGTGACATGCCAGACGAAAGCAGAGGATCTGTGTTGACCTCCGGCTGAACAGGAGGGAGGGTTAAAGTGAAGGAGAAGAGAAATGAGTGGGAGGGAGGGGTCAGAGGGAAAAGGCAGGAGCAGAAGCCGAAAGAGCAAAACATGTTTGTTAAATGAGGGAGGAAGACAGAGAAAGAGAGGACAGATTAGTGGGCTGAAGTGTCTCACCATCAAGAAGGATGAGGTGCCAAACATCAGGAGCTCTGCCGCTCTCGTTCCTCCTGCAGGGTAAGAAGACCTGCACTGATCTAATGTTCCATATTTTGTCATGGCTGCAGGGGATCGAGCACTTCTTGACATTTTACATAATCTCTGTTGTTAGATTCAGCTGTTAAATGTGACCAGAGGAGTCTTCTGACCTCAGTGTTTGTTTATTGACACAGTGTGGAGGCAGTGGGACTGTGTAGGTGAAACAGATAGAAGATGTTCTCTGACTGCTGAATTTTCACAGACACAAATTTATCATCAGTCCCTAGTTTTTGCTGTTTTTAATCCATACTGTTATTCACGTGAAAAAAGAAACAAAATCTCTTGAAGGGTTTTTAGTCTCCTGTTGATGTGTAATATTGAGACAAATGCTTTTTAGAATGCATACAAGTTTTGGTTCTTGCCCGCAGGCCAAATACCTTTCCTCTAAGGTGCTGTTTTTCCTGGAAGATCAGGGCCCCTGACGGTCACAACAAAGTGGAGAAAAAAAGTGAACTTCAGAAATAAAAAGAGCAAAATGAAAAATAAAGAAAGAAAATCAACACATGAATGTATCAGATCTAAATAAAAAAGTAGCTGAGGTTCTTTGCCCTTTTAATCAAGCTTGAGTAACACTTGAACACTGTTAAAAGAACACACACGCCTTCTTTCTCAGGGTTAGCATCGCTGTGTTCAGTACAGGAGTCAGTTGACAGCATAACGAGTGCACCAAACCGTCATGTGTCCATTTATGTAACAAGACACAACATATCAGTGAGCCTCCATAAAATATTCTAAGCTAAGCTAAGCTAACCTAAGTGAAGCCAAATGCCTCCTGGCTTTAACTGGGCTGACATTGGTATTGATCTTAACTCATGAAAAGAAAGCAAATAAGCAAATACCCCAAACGTTGATCCGAGCCTTTCATCTAAGACCTCAGGCTCAACATATCTTTTAAAATCACTCCACTAAAGGTCAGTTCACCCAAACTGCCAAAGAACATATTTCTGACCTCTGTCAGTATTTAGACATGCTGAACTGGCCCTCGAACAAACTTGATTTAGTAACTTTTTTTTTGTTTAACCGATTCACTTGTTCTTGACCTTTTCGGCCTTTTTCCTGGATGGAGAAAGATAAACGCTGCAAAGTCAGAGAAAAAGTGTTCTGTGTGTTCAGAGAGGTGATTTATAGATAAAGGTTATTGTAAACTGATCATTGAAAAGCAGATGGATCCTGTCAGGAGGGATGACTGAGAGAGCAGAAAGAAAACGAGAGAGATCAAAAAGCTCGCCTTGGGCAAGAGAGAGGTGAAGATGGAGGAAACGGGAGGAAAGGTGCATTCCTCCGTGGTAATGTGTCATGACTGAGGGAGGGATGAATCACAAGTGTGTTCAGTGGATATTCAGATCAGGTAGATAACCTTTACTCACCTGGAGAGACCCAACAACATCCTCAGACAGATGCTTGGAGAATGACATGACTTATAGAGTTTGACATGGCTGAGGAGACTATCCTGCTAAAATATGTATTATTTTTAATAGTTTGATATTTTTTATATACAGGTTTGACTCACTACTGCTGAGTCTTTTTTCTGTCTTTGTGTTTGCTCTGCTGACACTGCAGTCAGTCATGATGAAACGTGGTGGAGGTTGTCGTCCTTTAGGATTGATCATGTGTGTTTTCTAGGTGGTTCCCATCGGCAGGTCAATGGCACTCCTCACAAAGGCTTCATGAGGCCAGAACATCTTCTGGAGGGCAAGGTGAGCTGAGCACTGGGAGAAGTTGTGTGTGTGTGTGTGAGACAGTGATAAAGCTCATAAATATTCCCCCTCTCTGCTTTTAGGACTGTGAGGCCATCTACCAGTGGCTGTGTGA
>JBAJHX010000024.1:11671809-11699685 GCA_037176925.1 Amniataba percoides | reverse complement strand
CTCATTTTAACCCTTTAATGCCACAGGTATCATATTTGATTGATGAGTTTTTGAGGCCTCTAAATAATTTGTTTCTTTGTTTATATGGTCAAAATGCAAGAAAAATAAATAAAAATGCAGAATGTAGCAAAAGAGTATACAAATTAAAAATATAATAATCCTTTAAAATATATAATCCTTTTTTTATTATTCAATTTCATTTTATCATTATTTGTCAGAAGGTTCAATAAACACTCAAATAAACACTCACACACAATTATTTCATGGTTCAAGCTGCACGTCAGTCCTTATTTCCTCTTATTTGTCATCAGCTTAAAGCTTGCCTTCAAAATAAATGCAGTGCCCATCAAGTTAGAATTTGTATTTTTTTCATTTAACTTTTCACACCTTACATTTAGACATAAAAACAAATGCAGGGTGTTTCATGACAATCTTATATGATAAGATGCGCTATAGCGCCCCTGGTATCTGCTCATTTTGCAGCATTTATCTTATCACAAACAGTCCTTGAAGCAACATCACATGTGAGAATTTAGCACTTCTGATGAATTTGCAAAACTTTTGTTATTGTACGAGCATCAGAAGCCCCATCGGCAGCTGCTTCCTGTTTCATGGTGAAACATCCAACTTTGCCACGCCCCCACAGATACGCCGTTCGATGAAAACTAAAAAGCTTCGCAATTTAACATCACCCATGTCTCTAGATTGTACTGTCCAATTTTGAAGCCAATCTGATCAAATCTATAGGAGGAGTTCGTTAAAGTGTCAGACCTGCACAAGACATCGATTTCCTGTCATAAATCAAATATCAAAATTGTCCACTCCGCCATGCATGCTATTTTTAAAGAATATGGAAACACTTTGCAATTTAGTGTCATCCATGTCTTTAGATTCTACATTTAAGTAGAAGTGGATCTGATGAAATTTGTACGTTAAATCTGAGTAAAATACGAGGCCTCAAAATAGCTGAAATTATGGCAAAACTGCACACATAAATGAAAATATCTGACTTCCCGTTGAATTTAGGATATGGGTCCAAGAGACATTTTTGCAGATAGGAAGACACATCTGTGTGACAATTTTCATATACGGGACAAACACAGTCCAGGAGCTGCTTTTTTGAAAACTTCTAGGTGGTGCTACAGAGGCAATTTGCATTGATTTGTCTAGCTCCACAAGACTTTTTTGTCGGGCTTGTGATGTTACAAATGTGTGCTCAATTTGAGTAGGCGAAACAACGTCCTGGGGCAGAATGTTTTAACATACACAGACCGCAAATTGCTCCCATCGTAAAACAATATCACACACATAAATCAAAATAACTAATTTCCTGTTGGTTTTAGGACATGGGACCCCGGAGCTTTTTTGTAGATCTCGGGATGTTCCGTAACCTCCCCAAGTTTCAAACATATCCGCGGAAGCTTTTGAAATTTTCTAGGGGGCGCCACAGAGTCATTTTGCATCAGGCAATCTAGCCACAGAGACTTTTTTGAAGCCCTCGTGATCTTACATGTGTGCGCCGAATTTCAGATACAAAAGTGAAACGCTGTGGCGGGGCTGCTTCATTAAATGTATCTAGGTGGCGCCATTGCACATTGCGAAAATTCAAACGCAGATGTGTTCAGGGCGGAAATCTTATTAAACCAACGAAACGTGGGGCAGCTCAGAGCAGGTATGTATAAGTTAAAGCAACGTTTCCACTTGTGGCGAGACATCGAAATTTGCCGCGCCGCCACGGCCACACCCCCTGATGAAAAGTTGAAATTGTTTGTCAGCTGGCATCTCCAAGGCCTTTACAGCATGCACACCTAGGTAGAGATGAATGTGCTCAACACTTTGGAGAAGGCTGTCATAATGTAAACCATGTCACTTCCTGTCTCCAACAGGCGGCGCTATATTCACAACTGAATATTGTCATATAAATGTGTTCAAGCCTGGACGACAATCAAACCTGTGAAGTTTACAGCCTGATTCAACAATGTATGTGTGAGTTAAAGCAGAATTACTCTCACTTCATGTTTTTTGGCGGAACATCGAAATTCGTCGCGCCATCACGGCCACGTCCTTCCATGAAAAGTTAAAAGCTCCGCAATTCAACATTGCGCATGACTGTAGATCGCACAATCCGATTTTGAAGACAATCCGATCAAAACTCCAGGAGGAGTTCGTTCAAATACAAGGCGTGGAAATGTCCAAAATCAGGCCAAAATATGACTTTTGATTCAAAATGGTGGACTTCCTGTTGCTGTTGGACCATGGCTCCAGGGGCTTTTTTATGTGTCTCAGCATGTTACATAAACCCTGTGAATTTCATACGCATAGGTCAAAAAATGTCCAATGGGGACCCCCCGAAAACACAAACATGTAGGTGGCGCCGTAGAGCTATTTTTGGAGGCCCGTGTCCAGGACCCATAAAATACGTAATTTTACACTCCACTTTGGGGGGGGTATGCAAATTTCTGTGAGTTTTCAAGCATGTTCAGGCCACGTAAAATGTAATTTATTTAGGAGAACAATTAACCCATTTGAAATACAATAGGGCCTCGCACCGCCATTGGTGCCCTCGGTGCTCAGGCGCTAAATTTTCTGTCATTTCCTTGAATCACATACGAAGACAAGCCCTGGAAGGAAGGACAACTGCACAGACACGAAGGATTGTTCCCAGTAAGGCTACGAGAGCGTTCATCCCTCCAAACTACGCAGTCCCTTCAGCCATCAGCACATGAACACGGTGATGTGTTTAAACAGCAGATTGTCGTGGGCTGGGAATGTTGGCAATAAGGGCTCAGGAGTTATTCAGCATTGTTCATTCACAGATGCGTGGAGACAGAGGAAATGTATATTCTTTCATTCTCCTAACTGATTGCAGACAACAAAAGCTGACATTCATTTCAACTGTAGATTTAAACTGCTTATATATTTTTTCTCAATGCCCAGTTGACATGGTCTTTTTTTCATATGAGAAATTGTCCATTACTATTTTTTTTAACAGTCTTAATATATTAACATTCATTCATGTGTTTGACATTTGAGCCATTATTTAAAACATAAGAGAACAGTGGCACAACCCTAAATTAAAACAAATAAAATCATCGTATAATACTGTTTAACATGGGAGTTTAAAATGTTCTAAGACAACAACATGTCTTTCATACACAGGATGTTGACGTAAAAATAAAAATCCAGAGCGCAGACACCGACAGGTCTGCAGGAGATGGACACGTGATGATAATGATGATGACGGTGAAGATGAGGATGATGTTTATAAGTTGCTGAACAGTTCGTTCCTCTTGCTCCAGTCCATGGTTGGGGCCTTCTTGGCAGCTCGTTTCTGACGGGCTCTTTCTTTGGCCTGGGCCAGCGACATGCCCAGACCCAGGCTGTCAGCAGCTGGGGCCGGCTCCGGGGCCCTCTCAGCCTGGAAACACACACACACACACACACACACACACACATACATACACTGAACTTGGCCTTGCAGAATATCAGGACTATTCATTTGCATTTGCATTTTCATTTTCTCTATACATTTGTTTCATTGGAAAAAAAGGTGCTGAGGTGTTTCCATGAAGCAAACATGCCGTACCTCTGGAGGGGAGGAGCTGTTGGCTGGCAGGGAGGCGTTGGAGGAGGCACTGGAGGCTGAAGAGCTCACAGACACTTTGGTCCTCATCTCTGTTGCAGCCTGCCAAACATAAAAAAAACACACGATATTCAAACGCTCACTTCACCCAAATCACAGGAACAGCATATTGTCTGTGCTGTGAACGGGTCATTGTTCAGAGCCTTTCATCTGCAAGGTTGGACGTGAGTAGAAGTGAGCGACAGTTTTCTGAGACGAAGGTGGTGGTTTACATGTTGTCCAGCAGGGGGCAGTACAGCTCTTCTGTCAGTGATCTTGCAGTGCGGTCTGATCAGCTTTAATCATATTCTCATCACTCACTTATCAAAGCTGAGGCTCAGTGTCAGCACTGATCTGTGTGCAGGATGGAAAACAGCTTGAAATATTATCAGACAGAAAAAAAAGACTGTGTTCACATTATCAAGCTGCACCGTCTGACCTGATCTTCACTACATCACCCTCTGACTCACTTCATGTATGAAACTGGCATCCGATTCGTAAGCAGCCGCTCTTCTAAAAATAATCCCAGGCCCCTGTAAGTGGCTTTGGACGAGAGCTACAATATGCTTCATAACAGCAGAGCCCTGCAGGGAAGTTTTTTTCTGCCTGCTACAGGAGGCTTTTAACTCATTCACACACTGAGCCACAACAAGTGCTTTTTCATTCACACACTCCTCTCTGAATGGACTCTGTGTACGCTCCTTTCTAGTTCCACTAATGCAACTTTAAAACCTCTCAAGATGTCGACTGTTTGTCAAGGACTGTCTGTAAATGGATGACTCCTCTCTGTTTACAGCTCTGATCTGCTCTGCTCCTGTAAATGTGAAGGAATCAGACTCATCAGTTTATATCATCAACTGATAATGCAGAGTGGTCATGAGCACTGTTCGCTCTGTTATGTAATTTCTGGTCAATGAGTGATTGTTCTCTCTGCGGTGGAGTAGAGTCTGCCTGCATGTGTGAGCATGTGAACTGTGCTCGTTAGTCAGCTCATTAGCATAATCCCCTCAACTCGGCCTGAGAGTTAAAGCCACTTCAATCCCATGATCCTCCTGGACACGGGGAAGAGAGAGACAGAGAGAGAGAGAAGGGGTAAAGACACACTGGTGAGCTCTTGTTGCCATGGAGAAGGGTCAACCACAATGTCACCAGAGGGGCCCATCCAGTTTTCCCATGTTGTTTGTGTGTGTGTGTGTGTGTGTGTGTGTGTGTGTGTGTGTGTGGAGAGGAGGGGAATGCTGCAGTTCCCTCCTACAGGAGAGTGTTTACTTTTGATCAGCAGGCTGTGTGTGAACTAACACCGACACAGGGAGGTAATAGTGACTGTTAATTAAACCTGCATTCCAGCAATTCACACACCAACAGGCAGGTAGAGTGATAAAATACACCATTGAGCTTTGCATTATGGGAAGGATCCAGTGTTTCTGAAGCTTGATCACAAATATAGATGATTTTTTTGGCGTGTAATTTCTCTTTTTTTTATTAATGTGTGGCAGCTCACAGTCTCTTAAATCTACGGAGGAATCTTGTTTTGGCCACTTGTACTGATGATGTCATCCTCGTGAATGCGCTGTCCGTGAGGGGAGGAGCGTACACTGGCTGGTAAATCAAAAGTTTTGCCTTGTGGCTCAGCTCCCTCTTCAGCACGACCTGTCAAAGTTGTGGTGAGGGGAGTTTTGACAGTTTGCCCAGTGCTCCATTGAACAAGACCGCAAGGTGCTTGAACTTCTTCACTTGGGGCAGCAGCTCACTGCCAACCAGGGGGAGGAGAACAGTGGCCTGAGACTTGGTGGAGCTGCCACCTTATTGTGGTGGGGGGGTTTGTGCTATTCTGAGTAACAGCCCCTGGTAGTGTCTCTGAAGACTGAGAACCAATCACAGTTGAACAGTCAGTGATCTGGAGTCAGACCAGGGAGGAGAGCCTGCAGGCTGCAGCTCGACATGTGCAGACTCCTGCATCATAGACTGGACCCAGGCCACTGTCTAGATCTGATTATTTTATTTATATGTGGTATTTGCATATTTGTAATGATATTTGAGAACACAGATTTAAAAACTGATATTAAAAAAGAAATATATTACAGATACAGTGAAGATTTGTAAACTTCAGTGTATGAATGATCAGTATCAGTATCTGAAATGTTAGTGGTCAGACTGTGTTTCTGTATCTGTGTGTTTAACAGCTTTACAGCACAGTCCTGACAGGAAACACATGAAGACAGACAGAAATCTTCACTCAGCACCGTCCAGAACTCCTAATCTGCTACCAGGAATGTCCAGAGAGGATCAGCAGGGCTTTTCCAGGCATGTATGTGTGTGTGCGTGTGTGTGTGCGTGTGTGTGCATGTGTGTGTGTGTGTGCGCGTGCAGTGGTCCTCACCTCCTCATCTGACGGTGGCTTAGGAAGTCGGCCTAGAGGGGAAAAGCAGAAAGAAAGTCCTCACATCAGACATAGTTGTGTCTATTATACAGTTGTGTGTTTGTAACTAACTTCTGATGATTTGTTCTTTGTTCTTCCAGACACCACAGCGACGTACCGGTGACGTGCTCCTCAGTGGGCTCGACGTTACACCTCTTGAAGAATTCTTCAGCCTCAGCATCGACCACCAGCAGCGTGGTCTCGTCTCCTCCTGCTTTGATGGCTGCAACCACATCTGAGTGCTGCTTGCCAATCACTGACCCTCCATTAACCTGAGAGCAGAGCAGAGGAGAGGTCATCAGATGATCAGTTTGAAAACTCTTCAGTCAGCTTATAAAACTCTTTAAGCACACTGATGCTCATTGTGAAGCCTTGTATCAAGTTTCAGCTGGCTGCCACTTCATTTTCATTAGTGATTTGCAGTAGCACATTCAAAATGAGTGGTATGGTCCTTTAACACGCATGTATTCAGAGAGGCTGGACAGAACTAGAGACAGTCAAAACCGTGGTGTTAAAAGAACATAAACAAACCATTGTGCCATCTGAGCTCACATTCAGCAGTCGAGACTTCAGAGTGTCTGATCATCAATAGACTACATTTTATATTCTTGATCCAAACTACAGAGTGAACACAGCAGGTTCCATACAGATCTGACCACTGTCAGTACAGTTCAGTCTGTTCCTGTGGAAACAATATCTGTACTTGTTTGGGCTTCAAATATTTAGACCTTTCATTATCAATTTATTTCAAAGTGTATTTATAAGTAAATCATTCATTTAATCTAACTGCCAAATGATACTGATTCTATGCCCCCTTGCTTAAGCTGATATTTTTAGATGTCTTATTTATGTGACCTTAGCTTAAAATCCCAAAGTTTATTGTACAATAGCATAAAACAGAGATAAAAGACACACCAGGAACCAGAAAATATCACTTTGGTTTGATAAATAATTTTCAAATGATTAACTTAGTTGTTTTCCATTTATTCTATATTATATTCTATAAATAATACCCAATAAATGACCAGAGTTTAAGTATTGGTGATTAAAAACTCAGATTTCCAACTCAGAATGTAAGAGCACACAAACATTTTTGATTTTAAGTTTAATGTCACTGAACCCTCTGTGGCACTAAGCACTAAGCCAAACTCCTGTTCAACCTCATATATTTCATTGATCCCTGAGAAGAAATCATCATCATTTTGCTTCCAGTACGTCTGTGCAGCAGGATCGGGGTAGAAGGCGACGTTGGGTCTGGAACTAACAAGTGATCAGACCAGCTGTCTGGATGGGGGACAAGGTAACTAACTGCTGGGCCACCATGATGATATGACACCGCTCACCCTGCAGCTATTAACATAAGAATGACAGAGAGGTGTGCTTGCACAGGTGGAATTACTCCAGTCACGTGGATTTTATTGAGCGTAAGATGATAAGAACACTGGACATAAACTTTGTGGTATCTCTGATCTTTGACCCAGAGCGGCACACAAAGTGAATGATGACGATTCTTTAAAGGTCAGACAGGATGTTTTGTGGCTGTGGAGAAAAATCATGTAAGGAATGATACCTGACAGAAGAGTAATGGTGCCAGTGATAGAAAAGCTTTGCTAACGCTGTTATTACAGGGCGGGGTCGACAAGCGGACTCCCAGAGATGGAACTAATCAAGCAACCAGGGAGATAAGTCACTGAGGAATTCCTGTGGGAGGAACATCCAAGGTGGGAATGCCGTCAGGAATCTCTCGGTCTGACTGACTCCCACACTGCCGGAGAAGGTTGGGAAGCTGGTACAGAACATTCAGCCTCATCTCACTGTGAACCGTTTAAATCTCCCTGACTGCAGAAAACTCCACCTGTTACCCTTCCACACCGTCCTGTTTAAAGCTGCTATCTGGATGATAACACAGTGCGTACGGTTGGTGTGACGTCACCGTCACCCCCCTGCACTCCCTCCTCTCTGCTGGCTGTGAGAGGCCCTGCACACTTTAAGTCAGCCTGCAGACGCAGTAAGCTGATTAACTCTGGCCAAACTCTGCTTCAAACACACACTGTGCAAAACAGACACACACGCACAGGTGCACACAGATGAACACACACACAAAGAAAACCTATGCACATTACAGTTATGTAGATTCTTCATCGAATATTAACCTAAGACCTTTTTGGATTTCAGTTTCCCATTTGCCCACTGATGTAACAGGATTACAATTGAGACAAACACAAACAAAATAAAACACACACACAGAATCGGGCCACTCTTATCAACCAGAACCATGTAAAGAGACTTGGAGAAAGACAGAGTGTGTGTTGCATACCTGGACGATCTTGTCTTGTGGTCTGAGGCCTGCTGTCTCTGCTGGAGAGTCTTTATCCACAGCTCTGATGAACTGGCCTGGTCTGGACTTCTCGCTGTGCAGGTTGAAGCCGTAGCCGCTGGGCCCCTTCTTCAGGTGGCAGAGCCGAGGCCGCGGGCCGCCTCCCTCCTCCTGCACACACACGGGGGGAAAATAAAAAAGGTGTTCTCAGGAGTACTTCACTGCCTCTGGACAAAATGATAATATACAACATCATCTGGGCCTCAGACTGTCTGAAGAGCCGATCGCAAGTCCGGCTCTGTGTAATTCCTGGAAATACTCATTGCTCCGAGAGCCCCTGAAATACTATTGAAGCCCACTCCTGCCAAAAAATGTTGGCACACACAAACAAACAAAAAGTGAAGAAAAAAACCCTCAGTAATTAACAATGATGAGACAGTGAGTGAAAGGAGTCAAAAGTTATGTTATTGTGATTTTACTTATTGACAATTAACACTGAAAGTACTAAGTCCATCGTACACACACACAATAAAACTATGAGCTGTTCTTAGGAAAAATAGTAATGAGAAGTCAACTATGAAAACTAATGACTTTTAAGACATTTAAGCTTTTAACTTACTAAGTCAGTATTATACAAGCTCAATAATGAGATATTACAAATCAACATAACAGATAAACCAGTTATTTATTATGTTAGGATTCTTATTTCATTTATTTCGTTTGCCTTTAAAAGTTAAATTTAGGATTTACTATCTTATAACTGTAACTTAGAGTCAAAGTTATGAGAGGTCTGAGAAACTCTAAACTGCCTTTGTAGATTGTCAGGTAAAATGGGAATGCAAGTTTAAGTATTATTCTACATTAACAGTTAACATTTATTCTAAATGACTGCTCGTGGTTAAGTGGTTTGATAAATGACTCACAAACCTCCAAACAGCAGGGAGATTAACAGAAGGATGTGACAGACTTAATGTCTGCTCTCAACCAGTGCAATTTAAATACAACGTGGTGCAATTCATCTTAGATCTCTCCAAAGCAGTCCACTTCCAGATGTGACTTACGTCAACCTGAAATTCCACATCAGAAGAATCATCGCACGTTTGTTCTCAATCACAAGCTACGTACGTCAGCTAACTTCCCCATCTACATGCTGAACGCATAGAGCCTATGTGTACAAACAACAAATAATCGGAGTCTGACAGAACACAGGCCATAAACCTGCAGAGGCAGAAAAGTCTTTCATTTCGACATGATCTACATGGACCTTTGACAGATGTTCACACACACACACACATTATAAAACAGATTATATACAGCTGACTTCCTGTCCTCAATGAATGAAGAGGAAGCTAATCCTGCTGCGTCCTGTGTCTAATCCCACGTGTGGGTGATGTACCTGTACGTTTATTTAATCATTTAACTCTGTAATCACATGTGCAGTTCGAGCACTGCTGCACTGACAGCAGGGGTAACCTTCTTCATTATGGGATGCCTGCAAATGATCGCTGAAGCGGTTCCTATTACAAGTAGGGGGCGAGCTCCAGAAAGGTGCTGTCATTTTCCAGCGCCTCAGTTACAACATTTTTCCTCCAGCTGTGGCTGCCAACTGTCCTTTGAACATGCACAATCAAGACGGTTAATCTAGCTGTGAAGATTTGATACTTTATATGGTCAAATCCATGTGTTGGAGACAGTGTGAAGGCCAGTTTCTCTATTAATGGTCATTCAAAATTCTGAGTCACCACTAAACTGCATTATTTTGACTTTAAATAAAAAAAAAATCAATGAACTCTTGTAATTTCTATTTAAAGACACAAGCTTTGACAGACACCTGACGCTTCATCTATCCTTTTCTTTTCTTGGGGAGGGGTGGGGGCTTTCATATCGAGTGAGTAAACAGGCTCCAAACCCTTTTACAGCTGATCGGGACATGAGGCGGTGACAGTAATGAATGAATGTGAGCCTCTGATAAAAACACGTTCCCACTAGCCTGTTGTGCTTCCATTACCTGATAAAGCCGGAGCTATCTATGTGACATCCTCGGCTATCACGCGCTATCTGTCAGTGATTCCCTGCCAAGTTGCCTTTTAAAGATCAAACCCGCTGCAACCTCAGCATTCACTCAAGACACACGCAGACTCTGAGATGCTCGCAAAAGTAGATTAAGCATTGATCTAAAAGTTTATATAAAATCTGGTTGGTTGATGATTGTTCAAACATCCCGCGTGAGTCACTTCGATCATGGAAGGACTTAAGGTGAGGCGACAGTCAGTTTGAACCTTTGGATGGAAAATGTTTATGGCAAAGCCCACATAACCAGCGCTAGTTAATAAGCACGATAAGGATGATAACACAGGTTCGGTGCAAAGTACACAAGTGGAATGCTTTGCAACACAATTTATGCAAGCGGAGTCATATAGCTCGTTGGGCCAGGGGAGTTTACCCACATAAGTATCACTGTCCATCTTACAAAGCACGCAGGACGCAGCCAGTCATGTTTCAACATTTCCTGACTTTGGTTTTTAAGACGGTGCCTCCTCTGCACACACTGTAGCTTCCAGTCTAAAACAGCACCATGCCTGCACCTCAAAGCTGCACTCAGCCAGCCGTCTGGGTGTGTAAGTAGGCAACTGTTAGCAAGATGACACTTTATAAAATGAAAATATGTTACTCATCCACTGCGATCACATGTCCAAAAACATCAGAGAGATCAGCTTTACTGTCAGTCTCCCTGAGCCAATGAGGACTCTCCAGAGAGAGACAGGTGTTTGTCGTGATTATCACATAGATTCCTGCTACCTTAACAGAGACTTTACGCTCTAAGCTGGCCCTTTCTCCAGTTCCAGCATAGATGTTAGAGGATCTATAAGACATTTTGTTTACATCGTGGCTAATGCTGAGTATTTGAACCAGTCAAGTGAGGTGAACGAGCTCCATGTAATCCCTTTACTGCACCACAGGGGAGGAGAGAATCTACCTGTGACACAGGTGACCAGAGGCAGATAGCTCTGCCTTTCACCCACCTTCAGGCTTTGTCTCTCTGTCAACAGAGGCACTCCATGACCCTGAAAGTGTGTGGCACAGACATGGGACATCCTTTGTTACCATCCCCATAAATCTCTCTACCACATCACCAGCATAACTCTGTCATAATGCATGCTGCTCAAGAGACATTTGAGTCCTCCTTTCTGACTTTCTGTGTTTCTTTCCACCCCTCTCTTACACAGCGTGCACAGGAAAACCACAGCGAGAGCAGAGCCACGCGCAGCAACACACTGCAGTAACAGCAGCTGCTGTATAATAACGACACCCACTGGGTAAAGTCCAGCAGAGTCTCTGTAACATGTAGGTACTGATACAGTTTACAACATTTGTTACTAAAGCAACACATAAACATTAGATAAGCAAGAGAGAAGACGTGGTTCCACACCTACAAGCTCATCTGTAACATCTTCACAGCATGTTTGACATGTGACCAGATAGCAATAACAATAAGACCCCAGATTATCCACCTGCCACTGCAGTGTCTTGCAACACATTGGGGAGTGTCATCACTTATTAAAATGCCTGCACGCTGTTTTTTATTTTGTTTGGCCATGTGCACCTTAAATAAGTAAGTAAGTGAGAAGAAAATTAAAGATTTACTTTTAACAATTGCACAGTTAATTTTTTCCAGTTTTTTATTCAATATTTGTGACTCTGCAGAGTTACTGGGACAGAGGTTAAAGGTCAACCACAGAGTAGCAGCTGCATCCTGCTGAGCAACCTGAAAATGTCCTTTCTGTTGCAGAGATCTGGCTGCAGGCTCCCTGGATTACATTTTGCACCAACACAGAAATTACATCTGGTTTGTGATGTGCCACGAACAGTGTGGATGCAGGATTAGCCTACTTTTAGTGTGATGGTACAAGAGTGAGCAGGCAGCCATTGTAAACATTCCCTAAGCTTGTTAAATATCAAAGGTTAATGGTTTTACAGCTCGCTGTAGTTAAACATCAGGTCCTGTGCTCCAACCTGGTATCTCATAATGAGGGCTGACTTGGTGGGAGGACCTTGAACTGAGGAATCCTAAACAGTGTGCCATGTGAAACCCTTACGACCATCTCTCAGCACCACTCCACAGAGAGAAACGAAGCTACACATAAAACATGTTACGTTTTCACTGAGTATATGAAGGATGACTGTGAACTGAGGCATGTGGATTTGTCTGAGTGCTGCACGTTGTGACATTACTGAAGCTAGTACGTCTGAATGCAAGATTGACAGAAAAATGAATCAAGTCTGGCAACACAGGTTGTATAAGTAAAATACCTGCTGCTATAGTGTATCATCAGTTGCGATAACATCATCACTTGACATGACAAGCAGCTGTCTACTATGTATAGTACGCTGTAAAGACATTATTACAGACAGTTGTAGATAGATATACTTTATTAATCCCAAGCTGGGAAATTTCAGAAGTAACAGTAAATAAACCATGCTTTTATTGTGTAAATGTAAATGTAAATAAAGCAGTACTTTGGTGTGTGCTGTCCAATCTGTCCTAACTGTTCAGCTGTACACTGACTGCCTCATGTACGAGCGTCAGCACTATAGCAACTCGCTAGAAGGACAGGAAGTGGTTTCTTCATTGGCTCCACCCCGACAGCTAACAACTCGCACTGTGAGCTGACAGAGGAACATGTATGCTATGTGTGCGTGTGTGAAAATTAAGTGTTAGCATAGTGTGTGTGTCATCCTCTATCGGATATGTAATCTGCAATTGAAAAAAATGACTTGTCAGCCACCGTCCTCATGTGTCATAACGAATGGAGCAGAATAAGAAGAAACATGAGAAGAATGAACACTTAAACCATAGAAATGATCTTTTTTTTTTTAGAGAGAAAAACATGGGAGGCTGTATGTGGGTTAAACTGAGCTCATTACTCTCTGAACGTCCCCCTGAATGAATAAAAAGTAGAAATGGTGAAGCACATAAATGTTTTAATGTACAGCAGCCCTTAGTGCTCACGTTGGGCTAATATTAAATGTTAGTTATTTCCATTGAAAAGACACTGATGTTAGCTTGTCATTAGCTGGTGGCTTTCCTTTCAGGGTGTAGGTCTGGACAAATTCAAATGTTATTTCACTGACATGTCTGCAAACATCACTGTTACAAGCCCAAATGAGTTCACTTTGAACACTCTAAAAAAGCCCCACTGAGACCTGGATAAGCTGCTGGTCTGTGCCCACCCCCTGAACATAATCATCTCAATCTGTTTGGTCATGCTGATTTCTTAATTTAGCCACTGCTGACTGATTAGAGTTGAAAGCAGATGGAGGCAGAGGACAAAGCCCTATTTGTAGCATAGTATCAATTCACTTAGTTTGAGGGGTGGAAAACTTCAGAGACACTTTCCTAATTGCTTGTACCAAATGTAATTATAGTCCCTGTCATGCCAGAGACCCACAGTAAATCTTGATGGATCTGCTGGATTTCACTGGACAGCTTAACGCCACGGTGCAGTCGGAGCCGAAGGCTGCAAAGCGATCAGAGCAGTGACAGCTCAAAGACTCCCGACATCGTGTCAGAAACTTGGCTGGCTGCAGCTTCTCTGTTTCTAGAAATGAAGTTGCCTGGAAGAGCGACAGCCTGTTTTGTATCTTTGTAAGGTTATTTACACTGTATCACTAAGAAAATAGTGAGGCACTGAGTATCTGAATCAGATGACGCCAGCAGGCCTTTTATGGAGTTTGTTTTGGACGGCAGCCTGTATAAAGGAGCATCTGATAGAAAGTTGTGCCCGCAGGCAACACCATAAAAATTTGTCTCATTAAAATAACACTTAAGGAATTTTCTGCTGTTAAAGTGCTGTTAATGCTACAAAATCAAGGCACAAACATACACGTGCACATACACACACGCACACACACACACAGTAGATCAAATAAGAAAGTGATTGGTTTGACTTAAAGTAAAGACTACAATCATTTTAATCTATGCAGCACATGTGAATGGCCTGGTACTAACTGGAAGAATAAAAGATTGCATAGTCAGGTGTCCACTCATCAATGGAAAATGTGTCTAAACAGCATCTGGATCAGATGATGATCTTAGATACAAATGTTATATAATGAACCTCCTCCTATAATGAAGGGCACATCGACAAGGCCAATAATTACTACTGCACATATATCTGTATCTGGAAGATAAACTGCCCAATAACTCATCTGCACTACAATAAATCATATGTTTGACTACCTGACTGAAGGACTCATTGTTTCAGCGTTATAAAACCTGTGAACTAGTATGATAGATATGTTGAATAATACACTGAAACATAACTTTATATTCAAAAGATGCAGCTGAATACAGATATTCTATCTACATACTCTATTCTAAGAAACTGCTGAAATGTTGAGCAATAAGACTGAATCAATAAGATCTCAGATTAAATATTATTTTCCCTGCTTATATGAGCTGGGTGATAAAAGATGTTGAGAAATGCTGAAGAAAAAAAAAACAATTCCTTGGAAAGTTGAGAGCTGCCTCATGGCCTTTATTCTGAGTTTGAGGATCAAAGTCTTATGATCTTTTGCAACTGCAAACTGGGAGTGGAAGCTAGGAGCACAAAGGATAAAAAAAAGTCCTTGTTAAACCACAGGGTAATTATGATGAGTCTGGATCTTCTCCAAATGACTAACAAATGGATTGTAGGGAGTGAAATGGCACTAACTTTTTATCTTTGGTCAAGAACCTTATTGTATTGAACCCTGCCTCTACGCTTTTAACACCCATTTATTTCAGAGCTTTTTAGTCCATCATTTGTTTGACATTTGCACATCTACAAGTACAGAACAAATTGCTGTTTAATCCCGTGTACAGCCCCCTTTCGCCCACACCCCCACACACATATCCTCACTTTCACTCCAGCTCTATTGACAGTGTGCATTAAGTGAGGGTGTAGGCATTTCAGGGTCAGCGTGGCCTCCTTGTTGAGGCGTGAGAGTCCTCTCTCCTTTCCTCTCTGGCCCAGAAGCCTTTCTCTGCATGCAAACACTGTGGACAAAGCCTCTTTCTGCTGCTGTGGATCGCTATGGAGACCGACAGGAGTGAGTCGCTGAAGGCCAGGATGTTACCATAATATCATGGCATGCTCACTCAGTTGATGCTCTTATCTTCCCAGAAAATGTTATCTCTGTAGAGATAACTTTTATTATGAATCAGCATCTTTGTTAAGACTATCAGAATGAGGATTCTGCTTAATCTAGTGTGAAAACGTTTGGTCAGTGAGCCCTGGTCTGCAATACTAAGTCTAACTGAAGATAATCATGTGAATGGATCTGTTTTTTTTTAAGTGTAACCATGACTGTCCTCAGCAGGGCGAGTTTCACGCCATCGCTGGACAGCTTAGCTCAGAGAGTCTCACTGCTATCAGAGACCAGGATCAGACCATCAGTCAGGCTCTGCCAACTTTCCCATCAGGGAGGAATGTAGCTGGAGGTCTGCAGGTTAGCATCCCAGCCAGCCAACCAGGACCTTTTAACTTAGTGGAGGTCAGAATGACGGGGCAGGAGCCATCTACTTTAGACACATTGAATATAACCCATTTATAAGAGCAGAACAGGGGCAGAATGTGCTTACAGGTGGAGATCCATATAGTTGTAAGAATATGACATGAATTCAAGTGACTTTAGACTTTACAAAACCAAAAAAAAAAAGACTTGCAGCTTAACTTTGACTTTAACACAACAGATATACTGACAACAGATGGATCAATCAGTAGCCAAGTATGTTACAGCAGGAGGGAAAGGTGTGTCTGGACATGCACATTTGCAGACAGACAACAGATGATACCTGGGACTATCACATCTGGATACAAAGACTGTATTCTTTATGTTGTGGTCAACCAAAGATTACAGAGACATGCAAAACACAGAACTAAAAATATCACTGACAGAGAAGCAAATACTTCATTTATCATTTGAGGATGCACAAGACTAGAATCAGGATTCTCTTAACATTAAGTAACATTAAGTAGCGATAAGTAGAAAACTTTAAGGAAACATTAGATCAGAGAGTTCTGATCACGGTCAGTGTGGTAATGAAATCTTTATATCCAGGCTTAGTCAGTAAATTATCTCTAAAATTAGCCATTTGAACTGAAGATCCTCTCAATCCACCTGTTTCTGTAAGTACTGTACTTTTAATATAGGTAATAAAAAAAACTTGAAAAGACTTGGAGCTGAGTTGGAAAAGTTGGTGTGCTGATAAAAGCAAAATGCGATAAAGTGTAATAAATACAGAATTGGCTGATAAAAAAAACAACAAGGGGCAAATGAAAATATCTGACCATGTGGACTGGAGTCCTCAAATTAACAGCCCCCTAAAACCAAAAATAGATAAATCAATAATGACCAAAACTAAATAAACAATCAAATGAAAAGTTTAATTTCTAATAACCTGTAGATATCAAAGTCTCAGATATCAATCAAAGTCTTTACAATCTGCAAAAGACCCTGAATCAGGACCAATAAGTTCATGTCGTTTTGTAGTGGACCCTTGACGCCTCCCCTGTGAGGCGGGGTCTAACGGAGTCTAAAAATAACCACGCATCTCATTATTTTCAGTCCCATATAAAAACTCCACACCAGCTTAGTACTTTCACAATGAGGCGATTTTGCATTGCTGTTACACAACATTCAAAGCAGGGCCCAGACTTTGCACTGGCTAAAACAGTTACATAGCTGAACAAATCTCAAATCTCGTGTTTATGACTGCTTCAAAGACAAACCTTACAAAATTGTTTCATAACGGCCCAAAAAAAAAGCTGATCTCTCAAAGAGGCGGGATTCAGGCTAATCCAAGAAAAGAAAAGTGTGACTGCAAATTCTGATGTGGTGGAAGGCCTCAGAGTCTGTGGCAGGGCGTCAAACCATCAGTGCTGATATCAGACACTGTGATGCACCTCTGTCAAGCACTAACGCCTGGGCGTGTGCGATGAAAGCACTATTTTTGTCCCATTATGTCAATTCATATCTCTCAAAATACTATCAGATTATAACATGAGCGTGCAAACAGATGCTGTGTCTCGCTGACACGCATCATCGTGACTCTACCTCTGGTTTGACAAGCCAAACCTGACGGGGAATTCAAGACGGGAAGCAGAGAGGCTGACATGACAAAGACTCTGTTGAGCAGGAATGAGCAGAGAGGCCTGGCACATTTCACTGTGCTGTGTCACCTCTCTGCCTCAGCTCGCAGCCTTTCACTGGAGCTGGAAGTGGCTACTTAAAAGAGGATCTATGTCCACTGATAGGAGGATGTAAAGCAGGGGGCTCAGCTGTGCTGGTTGATGAATGTGACAAGTTATTGGTACCAGTTGTAGTTACCAATAGTTGGGATTAATAATAATAATTGGGAATATGAAAAGAACTGCGCTTATAATGAGCTGGTGAATCTTACAATGCAGCTGTGCTTTTGTCAACACATGGCATCTATCATCTGCAAATCAATGATTTTTTTTTTTTTAATCTATGATGTATAATAATAATAATATGATTTTTTTTTTAATCATGTCTCTTGTATTCATGTAACTTGCTGGATTAGATTAAACCTGCCATCTTGCCACTTTGTGGATGAAACAAACAAAAAGTCAGTGGATGAGTAGATGGGCCAACATAAACTCCATGTAAAGTTTCTCCAGGCTGATTCTAAAGAAACGTTACTGTATTATGATACTTTATATGTTCATACTATATTTTGAACATCTGACCCTCTGATCTGACACTTCTCCAGTGTTATGAACATGTTTCTGCAGATCATTAAATGAGTGTCACAGTGCTGAGCTCAGCTCAGACTCCCTCGGTGAGTCGTGGTGCCTTCACGTACCTTGGTGCTGGAGCTGACACTCAGCCTGTCGGACTTCTCGGAGGCAGCGTCCCCGTTCTCCCTCGGGACGGGGGTCCCCCCTCTCGGGGTCCCCTCTCTGGGGGTCCCGTTGCTGTGAGCGTCCCCGCGGTCAGAGTCGCTGTCCCCGCCGGGCACAGGGATCCCCTCCGTCACGAACTCCTTCCGGCACTGCAGGTTGTGTTTCTTGAGCAGCTCGGCCGTGTCGGGGTCGACCACGATAAGCTGTAAAGCCCCGGCGGTGACCCGGATCCGGGCCACCACCTGCTGGTGACTCTCCCCCTCCACGCTGTCCCCGTTCACGAACATGAGCCGGTCCCCCGCCCGCAGCCCGGCGGCGTCAGCGGGCGTGTCGGGCTCCACCAGCCGGATGAACTGGCCGGTCTTGCCCTTCTCTCCGTGCAGGTGGAAGCCGTACCCGCCGGCTCCTTTCTCCAGCACACACAGTCTGGGCCGAAGCGTGGACATGTTGTTTCTGCTGTTTCTCTTCTCAGCGAGCACAACTTTTCTCCGAACCTCTTCAAAGCTTCCGGACAACAACACCTGTTGACTTCTCGGAGCTCCACTTCCGCTGAAGTGACTCTCAGGCAACTTTCCGCCTGTAATGTTGCGTTTTCGCTCCGACCGCCCGCTCCCCGGTCCTCCCCTCAGACCTGCGCTGTCGCAATCTGCTTTTCCTCACATCCAATCGGACGGCGGCTCGTCCTCCGCGGGGACCGCCAGATTAACGAGGCGCCGCTTTTTCAAAATAAAAGCTAGGTAGGTACTTTCAGTATAAGAGAACGCAGGTTGCATCCCTGCATCCATTTATCTGACAAACTACAGTTTGTGATTCATAGTTACAGAGGTTATGAAGTAAAAGCAAAATACTTTTTGTCACCAGAACTGGCTGATGTAAGAACACTGGCTTTTAGAGCATCGTAAACATACATAACTGATTTCAATTCAATAAACACATTTACAATGATTAAATGACTTAACAGGTGAAATAATCAGATATAGAAAATAATTCACATGTATAGAACATTTTAGAGACTTCAAGTCTCTGCTAAAATGATTTGGAGGTGTGGGCCTTTTTGGATTTGTGACCTCAGTGCTTTAAAATGCTGACTGTCACCCTGGGGAGCAACAGGATTTTGGGTACTTCGTGGAAATTTGAATGTAAGAATTTGTCTTTGATTGCTGTTTTTGTAAAAAATGAAAAAACATAAAGAAAAATAAAGAAAACATTTGAAATTCCAGTCACACGTCGGGGTCCTCTCGTACAGTACTGTCACTGTGCAGGCTGCTGTAATGATGCACAGAACATAAGTCTGTTGGGAAGTCAGTAAAAGCTCAGTTTGTCTTTCAGTACAGCAAAAGCACAAGAGCAACTAATAACATGAATTATTACACTGGTGTATATACTGCCAGGACCTACTTTGTTATTTTGTTTGGTCTCCTGAAACTTTCCAGGTGGATCATAGAATCAGTGTTACAGTATGGAGGAGATGACCTCTGTTGAAGTGAGTTTGTTCTTCTGTTTTTGTTTGCTGATGTGATTTGTGGCTGTCGGTGCTGCACTGGTGATGCATGAAAACAATCTTTAAAACTCTGGGGTGCTTTGGGAGATTATTAAGCAATCTTTTCTTTTTCAAATTTGAAAAATCAATAACTGCAGTACAATTTTCTCAATGAAAAGTTAAAACTACAAATAGCTTCTCAACACAGGAAAGCAAACACTGTGTGTAGTAAATAGTCATGTTATTATTTCAGGAAAGTGAGAAACCTCTGCTATTTATTATAAAGGAACTGAGAAACAACTTCACCCATGAGTTTACATGAGGCTGAAAACAAAGTGAACGCTGCAATGCTTTTATTTTGAAGTCTACACCTGCAAACAGGAAGTTTGGTTTCTTTTCTCATACCAATTATAACTACACACCTTCACCATGCACTAAATGTTGGTCATGCTCATGTTTAATGTTTTCATCAACCAAGTATGAAATCAGGGAGAGATAATTCATGGAACCTGTAGTTTCTCAGTTGGTTTGTGGTTATTGAATTTACTGTAATCTCTCTCTCTCTCTCACACACACACACACAGTCACCCTTGTGGCTACAGTTAACCATATGGCAGGTGACTGCAGGGAGTTCATTAGGTGTGCTCAGTTAAAAATAGTTTATTTCTTATGCAGCATACAACACATCAAAGACAACTTTTGCAGCAAGATCTGACAACAAATGGTTCTCTATATACAAGGTCTGATGGCCACAAATATTTTAGATTAGAAAGTATGTCAGACCTGAGCTGTCCACACTAAGTCAGAGCATCCGCACAGTAATTGACAAATAAGAAATCTTTGCAGAGGAGCATTGCATACTGTTGTCAAACAGAAGTTCATAAACTTGCTTGTGTTGCATTGAAACCTGAACATGAAGCTGTTTGATTCTGACATCATTGATTCTTTAAAGCTGCATAATCTAATATTTTTATATCATCATGGATCAGATGACTGTGTGTGAGGTTAAAGGTGTCAGACTGGCCTCCACACTCTCCAGTTCCCCCTCAGTGGTATTGTTTTAATGTCTGGTTAATTGCTCTGGTTATCTGGCCCAAAATGTTGAGCTTTTTTTTTTTTTTTTAATGAAAGAATTCTGCTAAAATCTCCATATGGTACCTGTCCAACAACAAATGGCAGGGAGACAGCTAGCTGGTTTTCTAATGATGTGGTGGAGACATAGCTTACAGTACAGTGAATGTTTGACTTACATTCAGTGGGTCACTGGGAACTTGACAATAAATGGTAATGTGTTTTTGTGTATGCTGTACGTGTAAAAAGGAAACTGTTTGCAAGTTCAGCAAAACACATTTTTGAGTCGACAATATGTCAGTGTTATCTTTGCATGTTTTTCTCCTGAATAAACACTTTAAAATAACTTACTGCTGCTTAAGTGTGTTGATGTGGACTTAAATCTAGATCTTCTATTTCAAAACTAAATTTAACCCTGAGCGTTGAGTTCAGATCTGAAGAGAAATGCAAAGTATTTGTTCATGTGTTCATGTTCATGTTGTTACGAATACAAACAGAGTTTACTTGTTCCAGAGGCACTGCGCGCAGATTTGGTACATGCAATTCCAGCAAACATGCAACCGAGCTTCACAGTCCATAATCAGGCCATAAAAGCAAAATATAATGGGGGAGAATAATGCAGCTAACATGTCAAAAACATTTTTCAAAATCTGTAATATCACAAATACAATATGTACATAGATATTTCCTAAATGGAGAACAAAATTTGAAAACTAACCACAGATCATTGTCAAGTGTTTGGCCTTCGGCAATAATTCTTCTCTAGAGACATATTTCAGGTGACCAAAACATTTTTAGCATGAACACATGGATGTGTTCCTCTGCATGTTCAAGAATAAAGTTTCCTTGCAGTCTTCCTCACCTTTGACCTCAGAGCACATTATGTCTTTCTCTACTTGCGTCCCTGAGCTTTTCTTGAGTCAGTGAGCGTGTAACAGCAGCCGGCTATCACAATTCAAGAACACGCAGGACCTTTTTCCATGTACTTGGCTTTAAACTGCATCCATGACACAGCGCATGGCCTTGGTCAGGATCTGTGGGTCGATTGCATGATACAAGGTTTGTGGCAATGTTGGTTTTTCATAGCAGATCCAAACATATATAAATCTGCTTTGAGACTGTATGTAGTTTTGCCAGTGTTGTTTGTGCTTCCACCAGCAAAGTGTTAAATGAAATGCTAGGTAATAAAGCCATAGATCCATGGAGTGCAAACAAACAAAATATATATATATTTTTAAGTATTATTCAAAGATGGATGAATGAATGAATGAATTACTTCAAGACAAAGTTTTAAAGATATGCTAATTCACGTTCTTTCTGAGAGTGAGATGAGAAGGTTCATATCAGGTTCATTGAGGGTCCTCAAAGAGGATGTGGTCAGACAAGAACTCCTCCAAACACCACACATTGTTATTTTCAACATGCTTGCCTGATGGCTCTGAAGAAGGCCACTTTGTTCGTTAGTTAGTCCACAACTTTTCAGACTGAAATACCTTTATTACTATACTTGGACTACTTAAATAACTATTGGATGGATTTCCAGAAAAATAAAGGGTCATTAGAGGATAACATGGAGCTTTGAGGATTCCCTAAATTTTGCTAAAGCAAAGATTTTAGAGAAATGTCTTAACAGCTGATTGGATTGCCATTTAGTTTGGTACAGACAGTCATGGTTTCCTGAGGAAGAATTATTACCACCTTTGTGATCCCTTAACTTCTCACCTAGCACCATCATCAGGTCAATCATGTTCAGTTCTTTGGCTCATGACCAAACGTTCAGAATCAGAGATGGTGGAGATGCTGTACACGTCTGAGCAGTCGTGGAGGATTTGCAATATAAACATGAATATAGAAGGTCATATGCAGAAAAAATGAATGAATATGTGAATTAATTTCATTTTTGTATTTTTTCTATCTAAAAATTTTCTAGTATTCTATCTATAAATCATCTATAAAAAAATCATAAATGGTACAAATATTTTTTGTGTACTTCTTATTGTTCAGAAAACTTTCAAAGCAATATTATTCTAATATATTATCCAATATGTGCGATCTAAGTGTCTATTAACTAAAGACTAGGGGTATATGGCTGTGTCTGAAAAACACCTGTGCATTTAAGGGTTAAACAAATGAGATATAATGTAATATTTAGTTTAGAGCTGTTGTGAAGATGACAGAACCAGGCTAGTTGTTTCCTCCCAGTCTTCATGTTAAACTGGGCTACCTGCCTCCTGGTCTGTATCTAATGCATATTCAAGAACGCGGTATTCTCATCAAACTCTCAGAAAGAAAGCAAGTTTGTGTGGTACAAATATGCAGTTGCCCATACTGATAAGTGTGAGTCTACAGAGTTGGATAAAGTAAAGAATCTGTGGGTTTAGTGAATCTGGTTTTATCCTCCTCTCACTCCACTGATCTACTTTTGGCTTTTAGTTTTGAATGAATGGCAGCATCATATTTTGGGAGCAGCAGTGACTTAACAGGGCTTCCTCCCACTCAGTAGCTCTCGGCGTGTCTCTGACAGTCTGTTCGCCCAGAGTGGTGGGTGGAGGACTCAGGAGATGGGATTTAGAAGTAGCTGCAGCAGCCTGACTTCTCCTTCTGTGCTTCAATGTATTCGTGAATCTGGAACTTGGGTTCACTGGGATGGTTGACAGACCGATGCTTCAGCTCCCTGAAGAAACATCACACACTTTAGGAAACAGTACAGATGGCTTAAATCAGTGCACAGCTCTGGTGTTATCACTGTGGTTTGGATGTCAGTAATGAGGTGTGGAGCAGTTTAACTCAACCATCAGCGAGGCCTGCTGTGTACAGCTGCACCTGCTGAGCTGCTGACCAGGACTTTCATCTAACACCATTTTAGAGGATTTTACATTGTGGTAAGAAACAATAACGTGGGAAACACTGAACACTTTCCACAGAGGCAGGAACAGTTCAGCAGTTTGAGACAGGAATCATGAGTAGTGTAACTGAATGAATGAAATGAATGATGTCACGGGTGTCAAGTTATTTACTCAATCAACTGAATAATATTTTTTAACTAACAAATTTTATTTTATCACATGAAACATAAATCTCTCAGAAAAACTGGTCTAACATGGCAAAATATCATAATGACATAATGTAAGTGTTTAAGAGATGTTTAAAAAATATATATTAATAGTTAAAGCTTTTTGGATCATTTCAGTAAATGGCTCACTGAATGGATTGACAGCAATAGAAGACGTTATATTATAATTGTATATTATAATAACTACTCCCATAATTTTGCCCCAGCTAATATCTGTGTGTGAGTGTGTAAATATGTTTTATTGCACTGTAACCCATTCAGAGCTATTTCTAATGATGCAAATTATTGTATTGGCAATTTCTTCTGACTTATTTTTCTCAGTGCACAGCAGACTGAAGACACACACAGTAGGAGGGCGTGCAGTGTTAAGAAGCCATTATGTGATTATTACTGATTCATACTTGGCCACAGCAGTGAAGGCCAGCTCTACGTTGACTCCTGTCTTGGCACTCGTCTCCATGAAAGGGACCGAATACTCCTGAAGACATGAAGAGGAGCAAACAGCGATGAGTAGATCATCGTCAGTGATGGTTGCACAGCTGTATATCACACTATCAATACTCACTCTGGCCAGCCTCTCTCCTTCGTCTCTCCTGATCGCTCTCTCACTGCTCATGTCAGCCTGTCACAGAGAGGTGGGGCAGTATGGTTAGAGGAGGACCACAGTAAACATCAGATTCACTTAAACAAATGCACCTAAGCTCATTTTCTTCCTTTGCTCTAAACAAGGTAGTGTAGAGCCTTTTGAAAGGCTGTGGAAAGTGTGTACAGTAAGGCTTTGTACAATATAAAGTTTGGATATTTCTTGCAATGTTACTGTTACTGTCCAAACAATCAGGGTGTAAAGAGAAAAATACATTATTAGGTACCTTATAGAGTTCTCTTTGTGAATTAATTGTTCATGTATTCTTTATAATACATTTGCAAAGACATGTTTTGGAATATTTTTGCTACCTCCATTGTTTACATTCTTTCATCGGCCTTGCCTTTGGCGGTGCGTTGCTTCATTCCTGAGCCACAGCCACCACTGTCAGCTTTGTCTTCTTCTTTTTTTGTATACTGTCACCCACATGCTTATGCGTCTGTGCATCAACTCTCACATGCTTTGTCCGCCCTGAGGATATTTTTAACTATGTGTCAGTCCACAAGGTAAATCTAGTAATGTGAATATCCTCTTAAACCTAAAACCCAAACCTTCACAGCTCTGCACTGCTCTGTGTGTACCATCATGAGAAGGAACAGTTTCCCGCGAGGTTTCACCAAAGACCACATCCCTTTATATTTTATCAACACTTCCTCTTTCACTTGCTTGCTTCTCAAACCATTTTTTCTCACCTTGTTGCCCAGCAACATGATGACTACATCGCTCTGTGCATACTCATGGACCTCTGTCAACCATGCCTGAAACAAGAGAGACAGACAGACTCATGGACACACAGACAGTTCAGCCTTATGCTGAAACAATTACAATTGCCAAAACTACTGATAGCTGATTTAAAGAGGTCACTGTTGCTCTCTTTGACTTCATAAGGCTGTTTCCTTTTAATGACCTCTTTCCAGGCAGTAGACATATCCCAGACTTACCCTTATGTTGTCAAAGGAGGTTTTGCTGGTGATGTCATACAGGAGGAGCAAAGCTTTGAGATAGAACCAAAGCAAAAGATAACTGAACATGTGGTTCTTTTGCTGTACATCTCTACGATTGAGAGGACGATTGTGCTGCATATTTGCCTCACCGTGTGCATCTCTGTAATAAGCATGTGTCACACTTCTGAACCTCTCCTGTCCCGCTGTGTCCCAAATCTGAAACAGAAGAGAAAAAAAAAAAAAAAAAAAGAAAAGCTGTACATGCTGATTTGGCCTGGTTCCACTTGGCTAACTCCAATTTTCAGTTACAGCACAAGAGGAAACCAGCCTGCGTGCTCTAAAAATATCCTGCCATTGTGAAACCACATCAAGTTCTCACCGGAACTGATTTACTTACTGACCTGTAGCTTGACCTTTACATCGTCGACAGTCACCACTTTATTCTGAGAGAAGCAGACACACACAGACATTTTAACCGATGTTAGAATCACCGCTGGCTGCACAGCTTAAAGATGGATTAATAAACATCACATCTTCTTAGCAACTTTCAGATAAATTTTCCTTTATACATGCAAGTTTTGAGATTTCTGCCTTTACTCCAATGCACCAAAAAGTGATATGTAAAAGACACAACAGCAGCATCTCTTGGAAGAATAAGTGTAAGTAATCCGCAGGCCTCACTATCAAATGTGTCCTTTGGAGCTGCTGCTCCTGTATGATGAATCTTTTGGTGTGTTAGATTAAAGACTAATCTAAAGATACACTAGCATTTAAAATGGAATTGTGATTCTGAGTTTGATTGCAGGGACAAAGCAAATCCCTCTGAAGCCCGCTGTGTGTCATCCATTTTATTTAACCTCCTCTGTTGGAGGAGGATGGTTAGTGAAGCCTGGTTACTGTGGGTCAGCGAAAAAGAACGCACTCTCAAGGCGCGAACAGCAACATCCTTAAGTCAAAATTACAGCAGGGGCCAGAGCCAGGCTCACACTCTCTGGTCACACATAGCAAGAATTAGCGGAAGAAGTTGTTAACTTAAAATAACTTTGAGTCATTATTACTAAAAATGTCACTATGTCTGATAGTGGTACATGAGGCACATCATCTTTTATAAAATCAGACTCCTCTGGCTCCACTTGCTGCCTCTAAGGTCATTGGACAAGAATCCTCCATACTGGAATCAAAAGAACCAATCAGAACAGAGTATCCAATGGAGCACCTGTACAGACTTCACTCCACTGCACATGAGCTCATTGGGAGTGGGTGTAACTTTGGATAAACAGCAACAGACAGAAAACATCAGTTTAAATGAAAGACAGGTAAGGCTGAGTGATGCTAAGAGTTGAAGATTTGGAGGCGAGCTGGAGCACAGTGTAGAGAGAGGCGGAGGAACCTGCTTGTCCACACTCTTCTGGATTCTGCAGATTGCAGCTTGCTTTTCACGAGCCACTATGTTTCTGCACCGGGCAGGCTTTTATTTCCCAAGCATGCACTGTTTTCTGGTAATACAAATAACCCATTAAATTCATAATGCAGAGAACCGACAAGCTGACCGTGACACTTCATTTGAAGGACTTTAATGTGGTTGACCTGGAGTGGTTTTGTATTGTGTGAGCCTGCAAAGACATGGATCTGTTGCTTCAGGCAGAAATCTCTCACTAAAACCGGGCAAACTCAAATAAAACTCTCTGCATGACCAGATATCAAGTAAATTATAAGGTACTTTTCTGGGTTTGGGGGGAATTGACACTTAAATGTGTGATTTATCCTACTTCATTCCAGCAAGTGCATGTCCTATATGAAAAAGATACACACATGAAAATTGTTCATGCACACACACACTCACCGTGAATCCAATGCCCACTGTAGCGGAGAAGGAGCCGGGGATGAACTTTCCCTGATCGAACTGCACTAACAGTGATGTCTTTCCCACTCCGCTGTCCCCGACCAGGATCGTCTGCAGGTAACGAGTCAGGATCAATAAAGGAACTATGTTCATACGGGTATCAGCCTTTAAGACATCTTTCTGACCAAACCCTCACAGCCTTTTTGTCATTTTGAGTTGTGAGTCAGCATTTGCATCACAGTGGATGTGTCTGTCTCCAGGCAGCACAGACAATATTATCTTTGACTTGGCAGTGTACCGCTATTACAGAGTGACTCATAAGCTGGAGGAGATAACCTTCAAGACAATGAAACTGATGAAAGGCAGCATTCAGAAGAATCCAAGTGAGTCACGGGGCTATCAGTCAATACTTCATCTTCTAAAGGCTTGTCTTTCATTTGTAGCCCACTTAGAAAAGTCACACAGAGTTAAAAGAAGTGGGGGGGGGGGGGGGGGGGGGGGGGGAGGGGGGGGGGGGGGGGGGGGGGGGGGGGGGGGGGGGGGGGGGGGGGGG
>JBAJHX010000024.1:11645540-11662902 GCA_037176925.1 Amniataba percoides | reverse complement strand
CACATATACACACACACACACATAGATAGATAGATACAGATCACATTTATGTTTTTAAAACCTCTTAAATGTTTCACATCTCAGCTTGTTTCTTTGTGATATATAAATGAAATTGTATGACTATAAATCAGACATACTCTAAATACTTATTGTTTGTATTTATTGTTAATTACTTAAATGAAACATATGATTATTTTATAAAATATTATGCATTGTTAACCTGTTACACAGATAAAATGTTTATATACACATGCATGCATAATAGTACATTAATATAACATACATACATATACTACTACTACTACTAGTAATAATAATAATAATAATAATAATAATAATAATAATAATAATAATAATAATAACAATAATGGTAATACAAATATATAATATAATAATAAAATAATAATACATATTGAAGAGTTCTACTTTACTATTACATGATATCAAAACAGGTAAACAGGTAGAAATGAGCCCAGTCAGGGGCAGAAAAACTGTAATATTACTATAACATTCATTATGTGATATCATATATTTAATGAGTTATTAGTGATTTGTTGTACTGTATTCCAAAGGCATAATGGGTCAGTTCATCCTGTGTCTCCTTTAACTTCCTCTAGAGTTCACCAAAGCTCTCCAGAGAGTCTCTCTTGGTTTCTGTGGAATGAGAGTGTGTGACACCTCACATGGTGTTAATATTTATCAGCTAGTTAATCCTGTTAATTCTCTACTGTGTTTTGGGGCAGGGAAATAATAGAAGGGAGATTCAAGTTTCATGTCTTTAGAAGTGTTGACTCCAGGAGAGATTAGAGATTCCTGCCATGGCACCAGAACTGCTGACTGTCGTTGTGACTTCAGGTAAGTGCAAGACTTTTTATTTCTGTTTAAGTCAGATTTCATCTGATGTGCTAGTCATTAAACCGATGTACAGTCAGGATGAGCAGCATGTTTCTAAGCTCATTTTACACATTGTTCTTAGTGGCTGATGTGCTGGAAATAGGGCAGCTCAGTTTTGTCAGAAGTAAAGTCTTTGTAAAACATGCAATAACCATTAATAACAAATTATTTTCCAGGTCTGTCTTCATTTTTACCAAACTTCTGCAAACTTTGCGATTTTTATCTGAATGTCAAATGGACTTTTCAGTTAGGCTGTGTTGTAAACAAACTCTCCAGTATCACTGTGAGTTTCAGTCACTTTACTTAGAGGTTCATTGGAAACAGCTTTTACAGAAAATGGAAAATATTGTATGTGCTGAAAGTGAATAATTTGTCGACTAATGGAATCCTTCTTGTTATGTTGACATCATTTTAATATGTAAGTAGAAGTTACAGATGGTTATTGACGTTATGGGAGTATATTCCTTGTCCTTTCTTGGAAAGATGATATGATAGCTTACTGAGAGATCATGTTTTTTCTATTTAAATACATTTTTACACATATTACTCTGCAAAGTAAAATATACTCTGAATGAGGGGGGAGATTTGCTCGGGGGTGCATGTATTCACACTTACTTACTAATTAGAGGAGGCTAAAAAAATCAGTGTTGTTCCATTATGAGGACTAGTTGTCCACATGATTGATGTGAGTGACCAAAATGCCTTTGTGATTACACTCACTGTTACAAATGGCAGCTCTTATTCATCATTGTGTGTATTTATTGTACCTTTTCCCTTCTGAAGCAGTAACAATGCTCTGTTGCTTCTTCTGACAGTCTCCTGTGTAGCATTTTGTTTGGTGATCTTGATGCTGGCAGTGGTCCTGTACAGAAAAGATCCTCTCTGCTGCAGATTCAGCTCCTACAGGACAGAACATTATACAGTAAGAGCAACAGTCAGCTACGATAAAGACTCCACTGTGAGCCTTTCATGCTAAAGTCTATCAGGATGTGATATACCTAAATAAATGTAACAGTGTATTACTACCCAGAGAAATAATGTTAAAATCCTTTTATAAATTCACTCTTAAATATACTCCATACACAGTTTTTTGCACCATTTTAAAAATCAATATCTAACACAACAGGATACAATATACAGAAGCTTGATTTACCTGTTACAGGGCCTAAAGCATACATTTACTGACTTTGCTGCTTGCCTTTGGTCAGTTACTTTGTGGTCATCTTGATTAAATTAAATTTGAATCCTGGAATCTGACAATGCAACTGTGATATAAAGTATAATAAGTAACTAAACTGAAACACATTAACTAAAATCAGAAAAGGTTTACCTTTTTGAACCTGCCTTGGTGGAAGTTGTCCACTGACATGGTCTGAGCCTCTATGTTTTGGGGCTCCTGAGGCTCTGGGGATGAGATTTTAAAAATGGCATCATGTTACGTCACCAAGGGAAAAATCAAGAATCTAGGTGGCCTTACTTCCTGGCAGGCCAGCGAAGTCAGGATGAGGGAATGAGAGAAATAGTTTAAAACATAAAAAACAACAGCAACATGTCTTTCTAGAAATGAAATGATAAAAAAAACTCCCTTTAGTTGAGAGACACGTTCCTTTAGCTGGGGTGTATTAAGTATGACCACCAGGTGTGCTATTTAACATTTGATGTATGTACACCAATGCTGTTTCCTCCTCAAGGAAATGAACCTTGCTTGATTATCATTTATCATATTAACATTTTATAAACACTGTGGGAAGGATAATGAAGACCATAAACAATATATTTCTCTTTGCTATTAGAACGGTAACAATAAAAGTATGACTGTATGATTTTATTTGCCCATAATTCAATATTTGGTGTTGACCACAAATATTAATTGGGGAACATTAACACACACAAATATTAGTTTTCAAATAGGCAGAAACAAAAGACAAAACCTCTAAGTGAAATAATAAAAAAAAATGCAGATACAATGATCTTCGACCATACTACAATCAGCAGTAATAATATTTAGAGTAGCTATTTAGTTTTTAAATGTAAGTGATCCCTGATGATCTCTTCTCAGGAGGATTATCTGCATTACTGCAGCAGGCACTCTTTGATTGGGATCGCCCACAATGAGCAGCGTGTCGCCATAAACCAGGGAACTATGGGAACTCAGGTAAAACTGATGGTTGCAAATATTTGATATGCATCTTGTAGAGCTGCCGGAGGTTTCATAGTACATTTTTTTGTATGTGTGAATCTAAATCAGCTTCCTGCAAGGCTGTTTGTAATAGGGAAGCCAAATGACTACCATCTGAACGGGGCTCTGCCGAGGCTGCCCTCCTATGAGAGTGTTCGCAAGAAGGACCGGCAGAGACAGATCCACAGCATGATCTCACAGCGCTTCGGCCTCGGTGGCTGCCACGACGAGGTGAGCACACACTCTCTGAACGCTCAGGAGGTTTCCCACCCAACGGCAGGAGACATTCATGGACTTACGCTCGTTTGCTTTCTCTCCAAGAGTGAGAAGAGAAGATCAATAGCTCTTTCATGACTGTGAGATAAGTATGGAGCTGGAGTCAAGAGATTAATGTAGTTTAGCCTAAAGATCAGCTGGAGGGAGACAGAAAGCTAACTGCTCATAAAATAAACCTACCTACCTCTCTAAAGCCTGTTAATTAACATGCCTCTTCTCGTATTTATTTTAATTTAAAAATGTGTCATTTTCCAGGGAGGTTCATGTTGCAACAATCTTAAAGAACATGTTTATCCATCCTCTCAGTACTTCTGTGTAACATCTCCAGTTAAAACATCAGACCATACCCTGATTTTCTCAGGCCTTTGAAAGCTCCTCCAGAACCACAGAAGTTACAGTACTCTGTTGGCTACTAAACTGATCTTTACGTCTAAAAACTGAGTGTCCTCATGGAGTCCATCTTAAGAAATGTCACATCACAATGTTTCCTTTATCACATCCCATTCTAGCCCCCACCGACATATGAAGAAACCCTCCGCCAGTCCCTCGACTTTGCACCCGTAGATCTTCACTCTCTGGATGTCTCAGTCCACACTGAGGATCCCTCTCCTGGCCTCAGTGAAGACACACACTATTCCAGTCAATCATCCACAGCGCTCCAGGAGTCGCCCACCTCCCACCGCCCGGCTCAGAGCTCCGGGTTTCTGTCTATCTGATGGTCCTGCAGCGTCGCCACACCGCAACATGACTGAGAGAGCTACTGTAGTTAGAGCCGAGTGACACCAGCAGAGACATGAAAAGAGTTTCGGGAAGGGAACGCGTGTGCTTTGAGGCGGAACTGTTGATAGATCTTGGTGATTCTTCTTGGATTTATTCTCATGATAATGAGTCTGACTCAAGCCGTACACTCCCCCAAGGAAGAGAATGCTTTGTCTGTAATTACTGGCAGATTTTACAGTGTGTGTTTCCAGGAATGGTAAAACGGGAGCATTTGTCAGGCTATTTTTGTATTGAGGACTATTTTTTGTGTCTGTGAATTTACTAGCTTTTATACCAATTAAATCAGTGTTTCCAAGTGATTTTTAAGTGTCTAGAAACCTCTGAAATAACATTTAGACCCAAATACTGAAGGATAGTAAAGCTCCTGACTGAGAGCCAGAATAATCCCATTCTTTAGGATTAATAATTCACCAAGACAGAATGTAAGAAAAATGTTTTCCATGAAGTCAAAGAGAGAACCTTTGTAGACAAACTGGAAACTAGGACTCACTTTTATTATGAGAAGTCACCATGACCTACATCAACATAACCTCTCACCTGTGACGTTTATGGAGCCGATTCCCTCTCATCACAGTTGTCTTGCTGCCCGGCTCCTTTCCTGCCATTGCAAAATCTGTTACAGGAAGTCAATTCTATGACATTTGCAAAGTGTCACTAGGTGCCATGCAACCAATTCCTTTCTACAAGCACAAAGCACAGCAGCCAAGTATTGTTGTGAACGTGTAAACTCAAGGCAGTAGAATCCATTTTTTTGGAACAATACATATCTGTGCATCTCCTCAAATAGATGTTAAGATATTTCACTCGATAGATGAGAACTTTGATCAGGTGGTGGTGCTAGAAGACCAATCAGGGGATCTTAGGGGATCAACAAATACAGTAGGATTAATTCCAATATATCAGTGATACTAGCACCAGGGATGTCTGTAATCCATCCTATAGTTGTTGAGACATTTAACTAAGAAATACAGATGTCGGCCTGCTGGTGGCACGAGAGGAAAAGTGTGAAGATCAACAATGTTAGTAGGCTTCATCCTCTGAGGCATGAATGTCTTCACACACTTTGATAACAGTCCATGCAACAGCATTACCGTGTGAATTTTGCACTATTGAAACATGGATTAGCAAATGTCTTTCACGCTTTCTACACAGATTTCCAGACAGCAAATGTCAAAGTATTGTTAGATTAATGAAAAAAACTCAACAAGTTTCACTCTCAAAGATCAGGCATTGCTTAAACAGTAACTCTGTTTGGCCTGCACTCATCTGCACTAACGGTTACTTTTAGAGGTTAAGTATCACGGGACAGGGTTACTCTTTAATCCAGATCAAACACTAACCACAGAAATCACAACCCCTCCAACCAGAAACCAGGACACATATCAATCACATATCAAACAATATCAACAAATCTGTTTGCACACACTTTGAATTCTAAGAATTAGAACGCCATGTCTGCAAACTCCTCACATCCATCATTAGTTCTGCTTCATGACACCGTTCCAACTCCCTTACTGTGTACCAGGCATTACCCACACTCCCTCTGCATACCACAACTGTCCCTGTTTATCTCCTAGTCTGTCTTGAGAGCTGTCTCAACATAATACTTACAGAATATCCTGCTGCTAAGTACCACTGGTACCATTACCATTCACCACACATTTGCACAGGGATTGTTCACATGACCAGCACTGGCTGATTAAGGATCATTGGTACCTCAAATTACCCGACTGAAAGAGTCATTCCAGACCTTTGGATGTATTTTTCTTATGTAAATGTTATCTTTATAAAGAAGTATCAATGTGCATGGGATGCCAAAATCATCTCACATACAATAGTGTAGGAGTGATTGTACACCATCTTGTGGTCAGTTTTGGTATTGAACTTTCCCAACAATAGATTTTAAAGAGTATTATTTTTCCATAAAGCACTGAAGTGTAATAATTACTTTCATGTAATATAAAATGTCTTTAACAAAATAAGCAACAATCAAGTAAACAGCACAGTATTTTGGGCCCTGTACACAGGCAATCTCTGAGCCCCTGCAATTATTAATACAAGCAATTGTTGTGGGCCTCTCCACACCTTTGGAACCTGTAAATTAGTAACCTTTGTCCTCCTTGTCTGATGCCATTCCTACATTCTTGGTGATAAATTATTAATATTCTAACTCAAAAAGAAAAATCTGTTTCAGTTATTGTGCAGATGTGTTTTGATCATGTTTGTTGTTTAGTGGGATCTCCTAAAACATAATAAACTGGCCCAACCAACATTTCTAATGCTGCAGTGAATGATTTCAGAAATACATAGAGTCTGTATCTATATCTAATGCTGCTGGCAGTATTAAAACAGTGCTCAACTTTATCATATTATGTGATTGATTTCATTTTACGTCTCATGGCTCATTGGATGCTTTAATCCTGTATTGTTTGTATGACTATGTGTAATCATTGTGCTGATTTTGGATTTGGAATAACACTGTAAACATTTCATTTACCCAGGAGGATTGATAAAGTACAAATTATTATTAGATCAGAGACTTTGAATGAGCAGACTGTAAAGTGCCAGCTCATTCAGTTCAGCTGCCTGTCTCACTGTATTTGCTGTGCATTAAAGCAGAGTACCCCTCTGTCCATCAGCCAGCAAAAATGACTTTACTGCTCCTCCAGATTACACAACCTTCAGTTTTCTCCTTTGTCAGCCACAAAAACAGTATTTCAGGGTGAATATAGGAAAACCCATGTCAGCAAATTCTCCACACAGTGATGCATGAAATGAAGTTCCTCACTAATAATACTTTATATTAGATGTGGCACTGGCTAAATAGTCTCTCTTTTTCTCTCCCACTCCACACAATATGGTAGTGATTGGATGACATCTTGTGGTCAGTTTTGGGGACTGCACTTTTCCTACATTGCTTTATATGTGAAATTACTGAAAAATTAACTCATTCAATTCATTCTTTCTGACCTTATGAAAGACCAACTGAGTGTAAGTGGTAACCCTTTGTTTTTTTTTATCAGAAACTGGGCTGTACAAATTCAACATTATTACACTTAATCATTAAATATTTCATGATAAGGTAATCTGTAACGGTATATTACTATTACAGTATAGGTACTTGTTTGGAGTGTTAGATGTGATGTAGACGTGACAAGCTGTGAAAACTAAAAAAAATAAAAAATGACTTTTCTGGCTCAACTAAAAAAACGTATCCGATACTGGCTCTTAATCGCAACTGGTGTGTGGAAATTAATGACATCAGCAACAAAACCAACAAAGGAAAAGTTGTTTGGCTTCATGTGGATTCCCACTGCTCACAGAAAGAAGTCAAGAATAGTTTTGTGGACTTTACCTGTCGGTGAATGTCATTGAAGACACCTTGACAAAAAGCCAATATATTAAATGTAAAGATGTTCACATATAAAACTTTAATACAGTACTTATCAGGTATATTGGCCGTGACCCTTCCGTTCCTTAAAGTGGTGAGTCCGGGCTGAACATGAAGCATCTTAGTGAACAACAACTGCTCTGAATGACACAAACCTAATCACATCTTTGGATATTATGTAGGCTCATAGGTGACCTGATAACAGGAATCATTATACATACACTTTATTCCATTATATTTTGGGTGAATAAACTGCAGAGTCATGTGTAAAAGAGTTGAAGCATGGAGGCCATGAGTCTGCAGGATTCCAGACTCCTCCCTCCGCTCTGGTTGATGGTATACTGTTCACTTAGATCTCTAGAAAATAAATCCATCTTGAGTATGGCCACTGCCAAAAATACCTGGGAAATAATGACTTCTCAGTCCAGTCCAGTCTGTTTTAGACCATGTCCACCAGCTTGAACTTGCCCTCCTGTTTGACTGGCAGGACGTTGATGAAGGTCTTGTAGAGCAAAGTTCCTTTTGGCAGTTTGGTGATGACCTTGGTGGCCTCTGCGCTGCGTGGTGGTGGGATGTAGATCTCCTTGGTGTACCTGACATATCCGTCCTCTAAAGCATAGAGTGTGTTGTTGCCTCCCATCCCCACCTGAGGGATATGGCAGGAAGGGAGAGGATGCAAGTTAAGAATGTGTACATTTTTCCTTCATCACATCCACATTTGTTGACACAGAAAGTGTAACTTACATGAGCTCCTGGGTGAAACCTCATCACCCTCTGTGTGGCCAGAATATTACCCGCATGGACAAAGTTACCTTGTGAACAAATGAAAAGATATTTGATCACTTGAATAAAACAACAACACCTAAATAAAGCGTACCTTTCTTTAGGGTTTCTTTTACTTTAATTAAAATGTACTTAATGTGGATTGTTCTGATCTGTCCAGCGCAATGATGATACTATACTGTGGTTACAGTCATAATTATTTACAAATTACTACATTCATAAATAAATCACTCCCATGACTCAACCATACAGTACACCTAGGATGCAATATGACACATTACATGACATAATGACCTGACAAAGAGGCACATCTCATATGAGCTGATGCTTGAGTTAACATACCAGACCCTATGAAGGTAATGAGAAACCAACTAGTACTTTGCTACTATCTTGAAATGTCAGACTACATTTCACTGAGCTATACAATCATCAGACATTAAAGTGAACTTCAGGCCTGTTAGCATGAGCTACAGCACTCAGAAAAAGTGATTGAAGTCATTTGTCATTACCATCCTGTTTCTTGCAGCCATATCTCCGGCCGATGTTCTTGCACTTGCTTGCCCTATTAGATGCAAACCTCACAGAGTCCAGGAGGGATGACTGAGCAGGCAGCAACAAGCCTGAAACAAACAGCACAAACACGCTCATGATAAGTCTCACACACACATTTAGCTTCCTCCTGTCACTCATACACACTGTGACTAATGGGAGAGCACAAACTCCGTCAAGGCCTGACTGATTCAGGGGGAAAACACGTTGTATTGCTTTACAAGTGATGGAAACCATCATAGCGCTATAATGTGTGTTACTGTGGAGGGTTAGCATCGCGTACAGCCGACCTGTTTAAATCCACTGACATCGAGT
Organism: Amniataba percoides; assembly: GCA_037176925.1. NCBI lineage: Eukaryota > Metazoa > Chordata > Actinopteri > Centrarchiformes > Terapontidae > Amniataba > Amniataba percoides. The sequence continues at coordinate 11,653,735 of JBAJHX010000024.1, read as the reverse complement.
CTGTGACATTCAGCGCTAGTTCACACAGTGAAGAGCTAACACAGCCTGTTATCGTGTTCAGAGAACACGGAGCTGCAGTGGGTCAGTGACCCGACCTCCTGTACTCTCTCGAGCTGCGTGTACATCATTGAAATATTTTTTTAAATGCTACATTAGTTAGACAATACAGACCTGCTCTGGACTTAAGCATGAAGGACGTCAAGGCTGCCATCTTGGATGCCGTCACCTACGTCACTTGCGTCTTTGCGTCACAACCGGATACTTTTGCTGCATTCACGTTCACCAAGGCAAAAGTACTGGAAGGTTCACCCCACTCACTGTTAAAATACTGTTCATTGTTAGCAGGGCAGGCTTTGTTTAGCTAACTGCCAACAAAAATAAGCTTAATAAAAAGACTACAAACAATATTTTAAATGAATGGAGATTCGTAGGCGGCCCTGCATGACACAGTCTTTTCAGCAGTGGCTTTGGCGTTTTGACTGACAAAGAAACAGTTTAGTATCGTTCCCTGAAGGCAACATGACGTCAGAGCCCGGGAACTCAAACAAGCGCTCGTGCGACAAAAAGACTAATCTCACCATGTTGATCATTAAGAAGAACTGCGAGCAAGTGTTTCCCTGAATATGCGACTTCTTTATTAATTTACAGCTGTTGGCGAGTAGAGAGTGAGTATATAATGCGCAGTGAGCAAAGCCTCTTCAAGCCAAACCTAAAGCTAACCTCTTAGTGTTCAAACTGTTAGTGTCTGTTGTCAGCTGTTTGTTGTTAAAGGAGCAGTAATGCTGCCAGACTCCAAAAAGTCTTTTTTATTGTCGCCAAGTTCTGCTAAGCTGGAAGTGAAATATTCAGTTCACTAAGCGTCAGTCAATAACGTTATAATATCTGACTTTTATAATTATTCCTCTTTGTTACACAGAGCAGGCAGTCTGCACCAGTGATAAGAGACAGTGTTGAACTGAAAAGTCCTTCCTGGAGGATTATTGTCTGTCCACACAGTGTAGTGAAACATCACACTTTGTGACTTACTAACAGACAAAGAAAACAACATGAGACCTATTTGTGAATGAATCTTGGTGGTCTGTGTGTTGCCAGAAGAAACGTCCCCTCAGTGAGTGTTGACTGGACATGGGCAGCTGCAGTGACTCTACCAGCGACCTGGACGAGGAGTTTCCTGTGTTTGACTTCCTCAAGCCGGGTCGACACCGCAGCCAGGTCACCCAGAGCCGCGCAGAGGAGCCACGTTTGGTCCACCTGGATGACTCCAATGCAGAAGAGGCCGTCGCTGTCTCTTCTTCAGCAAAGGGCAACGTGGGCGCGTGCTCGGGAAGGACTGATGTAATGATGATCAGCAGTGAATCTGATGACGACGCACCTTATGTCCCCCTGGCACAGAGACTCCTGCAAAGACAAAACAATGCTGTTAGTGCCTCCTCTGCTGCCTCTAATGGGAAATATGCTGAGCAGCATTCGGCATCCAATCTGGCCAGCTCGCAGCTCGCTTGCCAGAATGGGTGTTCAGAGTCAGAGCGCCCACTCAGCTTCCATCAGGTGAGAACAGTGAGCTGTGGGGTCTCAGATGGCTCTGAGGAGGCGGCGACGGCGGTGGCGCTCCCTCAACGATGGCGGCCTCCGGAGCCTCTATGCGGCGCAGGAAGCGCCGACACCTCTCCTGCCAAGAAGAAGCCTGCCAAGCAGACGGTGGAGGAGATCCAGGCCTCTGGGGAGGAGGCTCTGAGGAGGCTGCAGGCCAGGGAGAGACAGCAGAGAGGGAAGGAGGCACTCAGGCAGGAACAAGAGAGACAGAAAGCGGAGAGGAAAGCTCTGGCAGAGGCTGCCAAGGCCTTGAGGCCAGAGGAGTGTATCAAACACATGGTGGTGGCTGTGGACCCAGGTAAAGAGAAAACATTAAAGATACTTGGCACTGTGCATAAGTGGATAACAAAATTACTTTGAAGTCAGTAGTGCCCTGTGACTGACATATACTGCAAGTAAAGCCCATGTGCTCTTTGTTTTCTACTTTGAAGGCATGATTTAAGCTATGTTACGGGTTCATTGTGGGCATAATTTGGGAACTGTGTGTGTGTTTGCAGCTCTCCTGCAGCTGGAGGGAGGCGGGACTCTGCTGGCGTCGGTGCAGGCTCTGGGTTGTAGCTGTGCCATAGAGAAACAACCCCTCCCACGCAGTGTCAGCTGGATGAGGAGGGATCCCTGCGCCCAGGTGATAACACACACACACATTATTCTCAAATTGCTGTGTTCTGTTCAGGGTGAAGCATGAATATATACTCGTCAAATTTCTTGTGACACCTTGCTGTAATTGCCTTGAACAAATGGGATGGCGGTTGAAAATGAGAGGCAGTTTTATGAGCGCTCGTTTAGAAATAATGCCACTAGACAGTGATGCTGAATTAAATACGCAGTATTGAGTGATGGAGGGCCGATCTCTGTACTGTTCCCTGTCCGTCTCAGCCAGGTGATGGAGTGTGTCAACCAGAGGACCATGTCGTGATGCAGATGACAGTTGACGATTTCATCACTCTGATCCATGGATACATTGAGGTTGGTGGGGCCGCTCGTCACAGTTTAACTACAACGGAACAGCTGACCACTCTGCTTCAAAATGAGAGCAGATGATACTGATGAACCTAAGGGGAAAATAACAGGATTATTTAAATAACAAACAGCACCTGGACAGAGCTGTGAGAATAAAGCTGAGGTAAGATCAGAACAGATGGAGGAATATTAAATGCAACACAACAGAAAATGACATCAGAGTATAATGACAGAGTAATAAGAGGAAGTGTGTTAAAAAAAACAGCAACAAATATGAGTGTATGAATAAGTAATTCAGCTGACACTAATGAGCACACAGCTAAACACATGCTGTTTGTGTCCAGTAAAGTATGAAAGAGCACAGTTCCCACGACATCATCACACATATTAAATAGCAATAAACAAATGGCCATAATATACATCGTATGCCACCTTCAAACAATAACATATCACATTTCCACAACAATTACTGCGAGTGCACTTTGCTCAGGAGGCAGCAGGAGGAGGAGTTCAGAGCCCACACTGCAGTCTGAATGAAGCTTTTTGAGAAGCTTTGTCTTGGTGGGTGTCCAGTTAATAATAAGTTGACAATAAGTTGGGTGCAAAGTATCTGGGATACTTTTGTTTGCATTTTACAGTAAGTAAAATGTTAAAAGCATAGGTAAAAGATGAGGGACTGATGACTGAGAGGAGATTTTTGTAATTCAGATTGTTACTGTTCAATTATATCCTGCTGTCTGTGTTAATGATTTCATTTAAATTGTTCTATTGAGTTCTTAACATATTAGTCTTATGCGTTTGGTTTGATGTGGTGGAGAATGAAATTATTTAATACATGCCACATAGTGATATATAGTGTGTCGCTGGTTTTGGCAGTATTACCCAGTCCCAGCTGTTGCTCAGTGTTTCATTTATCAATACATCACCTGTTACATCAATATACTGTCTGCTGCAGGAGGAGAGGCAGGGCAGGTCTGGCCCTGGTCCCACTCTGACGTCCTGGGTGCAGAAGCAACAGAGGCGGCACCCCAGCAAGATCCTCAGCCTGGTGGTCATCGACCTGGAGAAATACTTCAGGTGGGGAAGGATTCACATTCCACCAGGATCTGAATATGGAGCTGCTGGACTTTATAATTCAGCAATAATTCATTTTAGGATTGGAAGTAGCACATGTTTCCATTACGGATTAAGGATTATTATTATTATTATTTTGATCCTGTAAAAAATAAATAAAAATGAAATATGTAGCTATTTCAGTTTAGACAACAGAGACAAAATAGGAGTCTAATCTCAGAAACTGCTGCTGATGAAGCCCTGAATCTGTGAATCACTCAGGTGCTGCCTCGCTGTTGCTCAGTGATTGATTGGGTGGAGAAGCTAGAAGAGATAAGTGGCTCTAAGTGTGAAACATTGTGAAGTATAGCACCCAATGAAATGTTAAAAAATAACCAGGAATGGCACTCAGGTACTTTGTAAGCTAACCTAAAGACTTCTGCTGCCGCCTTAGCGTGTGGAAACATGTCACCTATCACCGCCGGCAGAGCTGGGCTGGAGACGGTGTGAGAAATATGTGTGAAGAGAGAAAATGGAGCAAAGGGAGCTGTCCAGCTACACCTTCAGACCAGAGGATGTCCTGAGTTAAATGACAGTGAAACTTTTTGTCCTCAGATTACAGAAGTCGCAGTGCCAGAAGAGGTTTCGAGAGGCAGTGGCGGGTGAGGAGAAGAGGGGAGGGAAAGCGAAGAGGGGGCGGAAGAATGACGGAGCTGAGACATTACCTGAGGTGTCACGAGTTGAAGTGGAGGAGGTAGGTCTGTTGGCACAGGAGCTATAACAGCATTTTTTTTTATGATTTAGAGAATAAGTAATCAGGCAGATAAGACTTTATTTATTGTCCTCCATGAAACTGAATCCCTTTATGTTTTTACCCTTAAATGCCATTAGTTTACCATTACTGTTAATAATATTAATATCATTTATTGAAAATATATATAAATATCAATTTATACATTATATCACGTATTATTTATAATACATTATTTGTCAATGTTAAGGAATACTGAATAATGAAAAGCAGACACAGGCATGATATATTTACTTCTTAAAATAATCCACCACTAAAATCAATCTTCATTTAAAAACCTTAAAAAGGTTATATTTGCCTTTCCAGGTCAAAGGATCTCTGTGTTACTGAAGATCTTGATTTAGTTTCAGGTTTTGTATTTTCGGGGGTAAATGGAGGTTTTAATTGAAGGTGTTTTAAGAGATTGTAGTTCCATAGTGATTCACATGGTTCTGTCTTCCAATATCCCATCAGGCAGTGGTGCATCTCCAGCTTCACACTGGTGTCTCGGTCTGCTTCTTGCCGACCTGGAAGGCCTTCTCGGATCACATCGCCATGACAACCAAAGCAGTTGCAGAAGCCCCTTTCAAGTAAGCGAGCTCTTTACAACGCCGGCTCGATCTTTTTCTCTCAGATCAAACAAATCATTCCTCGTGTTCCTCTGTGTTTTCAGGCAAGAGAGGGAGAAGACAGGCTTCTCTTTCTACCTGGAGAGTGAGTGGGCGGGGGGGCAGCGGGTGGACCGAGCTGGGAAGGGGCTGCTGCAGGTGTGGAAGAGACAGATCCAGCAGCTGAACCGGGTCAGTCAGGACATGGCCTCGACCATCCTGGCAGCTTACCCCTCCCCACAGCTGCTCAAGAAGGTGCACTCACTGCAGACACACAGCGGCACACTTCAAATATTTTTACATCACATTTACACCACAGCACATGTAACAAGACTACTTTCACGCTGACACATTTCTCTCATGATTACGTACTGTAGTATGGCATTGTAATTTTCACTTCACTTTCCTTTCCTCTAAAACATTTTCAACTTGCATCAACATCTGTGGCACAGTTTGTGCTGTTAAGAGTCAGTTCCTGTCCTTTCCTATATTATTTGTCTTGGACATCCCTTTATGCTTTACTTTTATTTTTGTTCACTTTCTACATTTCCTGCTTTTTATTGGTTCTATACGTACACATATACATCTCCTTTATTTAGCACTTTTCCTCCCTGTAAAAAGCTTCCTAACTGCGTGTTAAAAAGCAGCTCTTACACGGCAGCTTCCCTCTTAAAAAAAACACATTTATCGTGTGGTACTCTTTTGAATCAGGGTCTCATTTAAGTGCTGCCAACAAAGGAATGTCTCATTCACGCAGGTTTAAATATCAAGGCGACACATCTGGGTCGAAGCATTTTCAGTCCTATTTAAAGAGTCATGTGTGCAAACATATTAGAGGAGATTTCTCAAAATCAAGTATGGCCTTGTCTTTCCGCAGGCTTACAATCTGTGCAAGACTGACCAGGAGAAGATCTCCCTGCTGTCTGACCTTCTGATCCGCAGAGGAGAAGGTGTCACCTCCACGACTCGCCGCGTCGGTCCTGAGCTTTCCAAACGCCTCTTCCTCATGATGAACTCCTGTGATCCTCAGCAAACTCTGGACTCCAACGCTTGACTTTTAAAATCTGTTTTTTTTCCCCATTCCAACAGCTTTGGACTCTCTGTTTCTGAAGATAGAGTTCAGTCTTTTATTATGGTCTGTATATTAAAGTTTTATGAATATATCATTTTAAGCAATCATTCCTCAGACAAGAAAATTATTTTGTTTTTCAAATGTTGTTATGTTGGGAAAATAAATTGTGGTTTTACATAAAGTAGTGTCACAGCCACAGCTATTATAACTAACTGAGTGAACTAGCTTCACGGCAGGTTTAACTAGTGTAGTTAAATGCAGGTGTGTCTTCTTCCAGGGCAACATTATTTACATTTATTATGTTATATAAGCAGTGTCTTTCACACTCGTACAGATGCTTAATTCTGTGTGGAACATTATCCCCCTGTAATCTGGTTAAATTAAGCATTATGAGCAATGTAACACCTGACCCCTCGTGTGTTTCAACTGTTGTCCAATTGAATTACGTGTGGCTAACCTCTGAGCTTTCTGTGTCACTGGCCTCTGCCGTGTCTTCATCGCCTGCGCGTGTTGAGCCTTGTTTCCCGTTTGTGTTTTCACGGTGTGCAGCGGTGAAACGCCGCCACGAATCTGCTCCACTTCGCTTTGCAATGCCCATGGCTCATTTCCACCGCATTAGCAAAAATGGAACCTGACCAAGAAGTGATGAGTGCCTGGAACAGAGGAAAGAGGGAGAAAGAGACGGATGGGTAACGAGCTGTTAAATGGGCTTAAGAGATGAGCAACGTGCCCCACCCTGGGTCCTGCACACGGAGAGACACCGAGAGGTGGAACAGGCCGTGGTGACGGAGCTTCAGAGGGAGCAGAGGTTGCAGATTGGAAAAATACAGTGAAGAGCAATGACTTCTAGATGAAAAATGATTTACTCATCACAGACTCGCACACAGACCCCCAATACTTTATTGTACGAGTTCTTCCCACTGATCTAAACTTTTACATACACAACAAGGTAAAAGTCTCAAAAGCACATCTAAACCTAGAGCATAAACTGAAGTCATTTGCAAACAGCATAAAGAGGAAAATAATTTTGCAGGGGGTCTTCTGGAATCCTTAAAAGGTTGGTTTGCTAGATTACCATACATTTATTGTAGTAATCTTTGTTTGTGAAACACAATTGCAAATGAAAAATAATATAAAGATAAAAACATATACAAAGACATTCAAGCTGCATGGATCAATACTTCTATAGGAACAAATGTGTAATGTAAAGGATGTCGCTCATGCTGACAGACCTCTGCAGGCTCTGCAGTTCCCAGCAGCTCTACAGAGCTTTCTTGGCTCATTTCAGCTCATTGTTTTGAAGTTACAGCTTTACATTCATGTACAGGCGTCTGTACATGTAGTCATTCACCACCACTGAAATGTGATGGAGGTTGGATCATCATCGTCACTTCATCCTGAACAAATGATCACCAGAGATGAGTAGAAAAAAATGAACTGACCACTTAAAGACGCCTCACATTCCTCACACCTGACTTGAAAAGGCGGTGCTGTAGAGACAGTGTGCTGTAAAATCAGCTGTGTATGACAACACAGTGTGATCTGTAACTGGTTCTGGCAACACTGCCCCAAAGCTATTGTTACATGACACGATTCAGTAGCTTTTAGTCCATGTAGTCATGCAGTAGTGCTCTTTCTTCAGATAGTTTCAGTTCAGGTCACAGAACTTGGCAATTACAGTGAAAGATACACGGCTTCTCTCCACCTCAGGACGAGCCGGCGCCTCCCATCCTCTCTGCTTTGCTGTGAAGTGGGGGGGATTCAAAGATGCCAGTGGGAGAGACCGAAAACAGAAAAGGGGTTGTGCAGGGTAAAAGTAAGAGATGTGTGTAAACCTCTTATCCACTGCAACTTTATTTCCCTCTGACCCCCCCAACACCACCCCTCTGTTTGACCTCTACTCAAAAGTAAGGAGTGTTTCATCTTTGAGATGAAGAAATGCAGAGAGCAGTGCTTCAGAGCATCCCGAGTCACTGTCTGTTCATCTAACAGGCTGATTTTCACTTCAGGATTCTGTCTGATGAACATGCAAAGCGTGCATGGCAACACCACACACACACACACACACACACACACACACACACACACACACACACACACACACACACACACACACACA
>JBAJHX010000024.1:11616077-11645440 GCA_037176925.1 Amniataba percoides | reverse complement strand
ACACACACACACACACACACACACACACACACACACACACACACACACACACACACACACACACACATACACACAGGACCGCACTTTGAGGTTTTTAAAAGGCACCATTTCAGCTTCACCCGGGGCAAAAGTGCTTCACCATCACATTCTACCATCATTTGATCAGGACAGAACAGGCTCTAAAGGGAATGTTTTCCTCAAATTTCTCTGGCTTTTCTGAAAATACAGACTATGATTTATTTAGACTGTTTGCATCTATCTAAAATGGATATTATTGACTAAGAGCTTTCTGGGCACGGCCTCATTAACTCACTAGGGGGCCCGGGGCAAAAACATACTGTCGGCCCTCAGTGACCCGACTCCCCTCGTTTCTCGCACTCTGTATGAACTCTGCATGTATCACGCCATACATCTTCTTGCATAATCATCATATCAACATACAGAGTCACAAGGTTCATTTCACCAGGTCAGACCTGGTAACATTTACTTAACACGACACAAGTCTGAAGTGTCAGATTACTGCTGGCTGCAGCAGCACTGGGTTAAATACAAAGAGAGACTGCATCATGAGATCACTGAGACAAATGTATCATCTCTCGATCTTTGGTGGTTGATGAGTGAGCGCTCAGGTAACTTGATTAATTACTTCATTTAGAAAAGTGTTCCATGTCACCACAGTGTGAACTGAAATAATGAAGGCCCTAAAACTTAATGTGAGACTTAATGTGAGGTGGGTCAATGAGGAAGGGAGACTGTGCATTGACACAGAACATAAAGTGAATTTCAGAGGTCAACGGAACGACACCATGAGACTCAGATTCCCACAAATTGAGACGAAAGCGAGTTTAAAATGTGGCTGAGTGGAACACTAACAGACAGACACACTCCCATGTGCACAATCAGTGTCCCTGTCACTAGTAATCTTACTACTAACACGTGAAAGACGGCACAAGGCGGTGCTAACATTTCCACAAATGACACATGGTGAGAATTCCCTTTTCTTACAGAACCTCCTTACTCCTCTTGTCTCAGTCTGTTCTTTATATTGAGCTTTAGTGATGCAAACAGTGTTAACAGACACATTTACAGTGAATCCATTTACCACAAATGAACTGCCACATGGTGAGGGCCCCCGAGGGTTTGGAGGGCCCGGGGCGGCTCCTTGCTCTGCTTCGAAAATCCAGTCTTTTTTCCCTGACAATGTTTAATTAGCAGGATATATAATGTGTTAAACATGACATGCCTAATTAAGTGTTTCTACGCTCTGCATAAATCACGTTCTTACAGTATGCTATTTCCTGTTGTCCCCTGACAGCTTTCCAATCTAAAGCACTCTGTATGAATGAATACTGCAGAACACAAAAACATACTTACTAATTGGTAGAAGGGGTAAATTAATCTACACATAACTATGCTTTGGCATATAGGGAAACTGTGCCGCGTGAAGGGTTGTGCAGGCCTCGCAGTTTTGGTGCTGTTTGTTCACCAGGGGGCAGGCTTGCGCCGCATAGCGCACCGATTGGTTTAGGATAGAGTCAGATGGGGGAGATAGAAAAACATCAGCATGTGTCAGGATTTTGGAGGCTGGATAAATTATCAGGCAGGCAGAAAATGTATCCTGTAAACTAAAGGACAGGGAAAGATAAATATGCACAGAGAAAACTGCTGAAGATGTTGATAAATGGCTCTGATAAGTTTGTGAGGATATCCTATATGCTAAGATAAGATTTCAAAGTGAAGGGCGTGTCAGCTAGTGTTTTATTTCTACGCCGGGTGTCTAATATCTTGCAGCTTGTCTCCGTTTTTCACCGTGGAGAGCCTTGAGGAGAGGCTCACTCGTGTTTCGGGGGATGCAGTGTGGAATAAGGAGGAGGTGTCAACACGGATTAAGGTGAGACAGGTTCTTCAGCCCCGCTGTCTGCCCCATTAAAGATGTACAGTGTGATCATGACGTGTGAGATAATGTCAGGCTATCAAGGGGATCGGGCTGTGTTCTGTGTGTACATGCACAGGAAGCCAATGTGTGACTGCTCTGTGAATGTGTAAATGTACTAAAACCTGAAAATGAAAACAGTCACCTTCATTCTTTCAAATCATAATTACTGTCTGTACGTTAATCACCTCACCCCGATCATGCACTTATTAATGGATCCACAGCAGGTATTTAGCCACTGACAACTGATGGAAAATACCCAGTGTGACGTCATTGCTCGATGGGTGGCCCGATGTACAACATGCTTGATATTTTCAGCCTTTGGTGAACATTTCAGTTTTTCTTCCCTGTCTGGGTTCATTTTGATAAAAAACATCACCTTTACATTCTTAAACCTGAGCATAACATCAGCTGCAGTTTTTGAGAACTTTTTTTTATAATTACAGAGATTATATTCATAATTCTAATCTTAATCCTAAACCTAATTTTAGGTGTGTGCCGCACTGAGCAGGATTAATGGAGGTCATGCTGCCGGCCCCGGTGGCGCCCCCGGAGGCGAGCTCGGGGCCTGTGCTGGGCAGCTCACTGAGGTCCTGACTGACATCTGTAGCCTCTCACTTGCCTGAGCGGCTGTCAAAATAGCCCAAATGGATTTTTCCCTGTTGCACTCACCCCCCTCCATCGTGAAGTGCTTGCAGAGGCCGGTCCCGGCTCACCTCAGAACCTGCCGACCACCCACGCTGGCATCCTGCAGGGCCGTGTGCTGAGTCCTCTCCTCTTCTGCCCCCTCTGCACCATCAGGGACGCCTCACACCACGACCACCAACTGTTTGCCCTCCTCCCCTCTGAGAAGTGCTACAGGACACAGAGAAGTGGTTTAGGAACAGCAGGTTTACGTTTTCAAGTACTCAGGGAGTGGCCCAGTCCTAATCCACATAAACAACTGTTAACAGTAACAACAGGCAATAGCGATCAGCTGTTGACTTGAAAGTATTTATCAGGTGTCCCCTGAACTCAAGTGAAGCAGGTGTCACTACAGTCACGATCTTCATCTCACATCATGTATGAATCCACTTCATGAATGTACAGTTGAGAGGAGAGAGGGAAAAATGGAAATCCTGCAAAGCTCTGAGATCCAAATACTGAGAGTCCAAAAAGCACGCCATAAATTCAAATATTTAAAGATGAGGTAAAACAGTAAAGCTAATGGTGGTTATGTGCTTTTTAGTACATGGTGGGTTCTGGGATACAAAATGGAAGGAAACAAATTTTTTTTATGTCTGTCTTGAAAAGCAGCGATCAAATCTGGAGTCACCGGCAGGTGTGACCTCCTCTCGTCAACACTGGGAGTCTTTCCAGTGTCTCTCCATTCATCTTCCCTCTCTTCTCATTCTTTCTTTGCCTCTGCTGTTCAAAGGAGTCGTGAGCGGAGTGCTAACAGCCAAGCTTACGCCATTACTGTAAGGACCACTGGAGATACGTGGAGGAAGTTGCCCTCGGGCACTTATCAGAGATCAGCTTATACTCCTTAAATCATAATCTTAACAGCAGCGGGGGGGATTCTTAAATTTGCCCTTGGAGCAGCATATCTGTTAGCAGCCGGCATTTTTCCTAGATGCCTCAGAGACTGGGAGCTACAAACTACACCCATCAAATTTTCATTGATCTCCTGTCCCACAAATCAGGACCCTCATTCTTCATCAGCATGCTGTCAGGCGCTGCCGTGCTTGTTTATTCCACGCAGCTTTGGAAATCACAATGTGAGTCCCCGATGGAGAGGCAGAACTTTTGAGCTCATCAAAAAAACACAAACAGAGCATCTCTCAGGGGTGTGGGCATATTTTCCCGAGGAGGCGAGTGGAAGAATCAAACCGGACCCCCCCTCCTCACCCACCCACAACCTCGCCCCTCTGTTGCCTGCAGCCTCAGCACTCAGTATTCAGCCCGCGCCGGTAACGACAGCGAGGGCACTCCCGTAGGACGTTCTTTTACTTTTTATTAACATTCCACTCGGCTGCCGTCCCTGTTGCTTGATCCATAGAAACAAATTGGGAATAGCCTTTGATACGGGAGTTGAAACCCCCCCCAGTGAGTTCACAGAGACACGAGAAGCACAGTTTCCTAATCGCACGCAGACAGGCACACAAACAAATGGTGAGATGCATGCGTTTGACATGCTGAGGAGGGAAGGGGGGGCACTTCCACATCGCTGTGGCTGCTGTACGTGGACCCCCGGCTCGCCCTCAGCAGACAGAGAGCCATTCACAGAGCTCTATTCAAATCGGACAGCACAACTCCTTGGACATGAAGTGGCCTGCTCCCCTCAGCCCTTGAGACTCGTGGCAGAGAGTGACAGGCCCTTGAAGCGATGTGTAAGGCCGTCTTTCTACCCGCCTGCCAGCAGCATCATGTCTGGCTGCACCGGCTGGACGCTGTCCTCTCTTTATGCAGCTACACAGCGACATCCGCCGCGCGCCACAGCAAGAAGACAAGCTCCTTCTTCCCCGCAGAGAGGCCGGGGGGAGATAAGGGGACAGGAGGAAAGAAATAAAGGTGAATAGAGAGAGAGAGGGAGAGAGAGAGGAAAGAGCCGGCGAGCGTGTGTTGTGTCATTCATCATCCTCTTTTCCGCTGGTCTGCCTTTCTTTCCCAGCACGCCTCTGTAAACTGAGGCACGGAAATATAAAGCAGGGAAAAAGAAAAGAGGATCACATGGACACGTGTGCCCCGCGGTGGCACAGACGCACACAGGGCGACAAACACAGGATTCTCGCGGTGGGACAAGGAGAGCGCTGTTGTGATCGGCGCCCCGGAGCACAGCAGCACCAGGTCTGAGGGACCTGCGAGAAATATGTAAAAATAAGTCTGTTCTTATTAGCCACAAGCACTGCGTCTTTGAAAAGATTATCTCTGAGCTGCAACTTTAAAGATGCATGAAAAGAATTTTGATTCTTTGCCCATTTGGAGGCAGATGAATGTCACAACAAGCTGAAAGCACTATATCTGACATATTTAGATTATGATACGTGTACGTTGCTAATTGTTTGCAATATACACATTAGCATTAGAGCCAGATGGCAGATTTTTTTTAAACTCATACCAACACAAATATTGGAAAGTAGAGTCAGATAAAATACATCAGACTCCTCCAGCAGCTCCTTAAATAACCTAAATTAAAGGAATTGTGTTATTTTCCAAGACGGGAGTTTGGATTGTGCTGTGTCCATTAAGAGGTGCACTGTATTTCTATTATTTGTATCATATTAAATGACAGCTAATTAAGTGTTAACTCTCCTGGTGCTCTCTCTTTCTAAATGACTTCACACATCTGTTTTCTTTTCCATCCTGCAATCTTTTATTTTTACCCCTTTATATAATTTACATCTCATTTATTTAGCTTAAATTATCATCTGAATTGTGTTTTATGATATATTCTGATATACTGTTTGATGTACGATGAGATAAATTTGCTTCATGACATTGGTCCTTGTCGGTGTATTCACAGGGCTGTAGGAAGGATTCATTCATTAAAGTTTTAACAATTTATTGCAGAGATATTAATTTTAGCTTGCACATGTGATGCTGGGGACTAAAGACAAAGGCTCTTGGTAAAAAATACCTGGAATTTGAGCTGCTAAGTGCTCCACTGTGCTCACCAGCTGTTGCTAACTGTGTCTGTCTGCTGTTTGCTTGGGCAGGTAGTGTACAGTGGGCTTTTGCAGGGGCTGAGTGATCATTTTCTGCGAGTTCGTCACTATGAGCAACACCTTTCACAATACACATTTGATCAATCGTTAATCTACAAAATATTGATCAAGGAACTTTCAGGATCATAGCCTTTGACTGCACATCACGTCTTTATGGCACTTAAAGCATGCTGAGTTGAATTATTGCACCTCTCCAACTGTTCCCTGTCTCTGTTTAGCCCCCGTGATTGAAAACCGAGAGCCAAACGACTCCTGTCAAGCACCTTCGCACAACATTTCCGCTTCATATAAACTTGAATAAATGGTATTGAATGCAACCTTGGCCCCTGGTGTTGCTCTCTATCAGCGCTACCTCTACCTCAGCCCCTGTTTACTCCCGCCTGTCTACCCCATTACCCATGATGGAGTGGAAGATCCATCACTCCAACTGGCTGCTCCACTCTGCCATCAGCCAATGGACGCTGGTAAATAATGCAAATAGAGTTATGTTTGGAATCAGTTAGGGAATTCACACAATTCAAGTCATCCTTTACTGAACGCGAATGTTGACTGATAACAGGATAATGAGGTGATTATCAAATACAGACTTGGATGTGGCTGCCATTAAGCTGGGTAATGTTGCTGCTCTCCCCACGGATTGGATTTGCTCATTTTTGCTCTTTAAACAAAACACTAATAAGAGGCAGAACGTCGGAAATATCTCAAACAGGTACGAGAATTATTGTGCAAGCTGCACCGCATCCTCAAGTGAGCGGAAAAAAAGCGCTAAGTCGTTTTCTTCTGCTAGGATTGGCTAAGTGCTGTGTGTAACTAGACAGACTGATGTGTGCCGCCAGATAAATTCAGGCTCCAGTGGCACTTTTGAAATGACCCCGATAGAAAAGAGATGGCAGTCCGGCGTTGAGAGGCTACCTCAGCTCAGGTGAGAGTGAAGTCCGTCTTTTACTTCAACGATTCCTGGTTGCTTTACTCCCTGAGCTCTTCACAGCTGGACAGAGAGGAGGAGATGATTTTAAAGTCAAAATGTTATTGAAATTCATCTTTGGTAAGAAGTCACAATCCATGTTGCTATGGTCTGATGACAAAGGAGAGTTTGTAATATTCATGCAGTCGCTCATATGAACTCTTATGAACTATCTCTCCAACCCGCAGCTTCCCTCGGCCGTACGGAGCGTTGGGGTTCAGCTGTTCAACCGCCCAGGGGCAATTAAGTTGCTTTCATCACTACTGATCAAAATATAGAAGTGGTCCTAAAGAAAATACTTTCTCAGCTGAAAATCAGTGTTTTGGCTGTAAAATCAGCATATGTCTTTACAGATCTATGAAACTTCACATGCAAGGTCAGGACGAAAATGGCCACACATGAAACAAACAACATGATTCTCAGATCGTCCCCTCTTTGTTAAGGTGGTGCTGTTTCAATTATCACTTAGTTACAACCACCCATGGTCTCCTCTACCAAACCAGCTCTGTTTGGGCTTGATAAGAAGGGAAAATCATTGCTGGCTGGCTCATACACTGCCTGTTTTCAAATCCTGTCTTACAATATATCTTTATTTTCTTTTAACTCAGTATGAGAGGTACTTTCCCCCCTTTGATCTTATCTCTTTTATTAGGCTATTGTCCTGTCTTTTAAACTGGTCTTTGTGTTTTCATTGTGTTGTGTTAGCAGAGTTTCATGGTTTGAGATATTTTTGATTGTACAACACTTTGGTAAGCTGTTTTTAAATGTAAATCTAATTTCAATAGCTGAATGTGCATTATTAGAGTTTATATTCCTTTTTCACAAGTAAACTCAAAGTTCAGAGGGGCCGTAAAAATGAGAGCTTGCAATAAAGCAGTTCCTGTAAAACTTTAATATTTAAATAAGCAGGAGGATTTTCAAATTTAAAAGTGTTACTGACATTTTTACAGTCTAATCTGTAAATGAGGCTATCCATCAGCAAAATGCAAAAGAATCTGCAGTCGGGAGCGCCATAATAATGTTTAAGTAATATTTTTCTCTGCCAGCGAAAGTGGCTCTGGATGTGTTTTTTTTCATCACCACAACACACTGAATTTAGATGTGTATCATCATGGCTGTGTGTGGACGTGCCTCACGTGTGTGCGCTCGTGTCACACATATCCTGTTGCCATAACTACCTTCTCAACACCGCTATCCGGCTGCCTTGTGAGAGTGGAGCTGGTACTGATGCCCTATTTGTGTTTGCCCCTTCATCCTATTATTTTGAGATTTGTACTCTGTATTAAGGTGCTGATTCATTTTTCTCCCCTTGCGATTAATCCAAAAGTGCTATGATTTCCCAACAAATAAGCCCCTTAATGATATTCTATAATATCCCCCATAATATTCCCACAAGAACTTAATGTGCCTCTGTGGTAAAGTAAGCTACTCAATGCTGAGTTTATGGAGCGAGTTTTATCATTCTTTATAGTTCTCCCATGGTGTCAATTTAACTCCCTTTTGGGACATATGCGACTGGAAATTTGGCGGTGATAAGTGTATGATATCAATCAATTACTATCACTCTAGTTATTCTTTATCGTGGGGGCTCTCAGACAAAAGGCAAATCGAGCAAACAGCAGGGGAATAGTCTGTTCTGAGATGCTGTGGAGCAGATAAGGAATCACTGAAGGTCTAAATCTCTATTAACCGCCGGCTTCCCCAGCGCCGGGATGAAATATAAATGGTGATGAAGTTTACAGACCTGACAAGTGATGACAAGGTTATCATAACTTAGGCCAGCGTGCGTCCCAGCTGTGTTAATCTCTGTGGTGTAGCTCTGTGATCCCATCGCGTGTCCTTGACATGGATAGTTTATGATACGAGGCCCGACTGTATATAATATCAGGTACAGAAGGCTTATCTGAATACCACAGCTTCCAGCGCTTATCAGTGAAACTCACACTTTATGTCTTTTGTAATGTAACTACCACAGCAGCTCAGTGGGATTTACTGTGAGTGGATCTCCTCAGGAAAGCCACACGCTGTAGAATGAGGGTGTGTGTCTTGAAAAATAGCCTCACTTTTGACAGTCTACAAACTAAATGGCATAAGACGCGCTCGGTCATTGCTTTTCAAAACGACCCATATGAGCGTGTTCTGCTTTTCTATTGGAAGGACAACATGGCATCACCTGTCAACATCCGTCTAAACGGGAAGAATTACGACTGTTTGCTGCTGCTATGTTGAGGTTTGATAAGGATTAAGGTACAAAAACTTCTTGTTAAAGCCACAGTGAAAGTTTTTGTCATTATATTGTTACTGTGTCTTGGCATAATAATGCTCTCCAAGTGACTGAAACTCGACCCGGGACCTGAGCCAGGCTGCTTCTAAATGATCTCCAGTCTAATCAGCTTTGGTTGGGTATTGTATCATCACAGGTCTCAGATATCTGTGTCAATAAGTTTAATACCTTTGTGCATCTTTGTGAACTTTGATCACTTGCTGCATTACCATCATCACTGGAGAAAAAAAGTCTTTTTTTTGGGCTGATATGGAAAGTGTAAACAGGGAACTGGTGGAACAAATGAAATGCATTGTTACTTTGTTTCTTTCGCCTTCCACTGCTCGTTAATTGGTGCTGCATCATTATGCTGCCAGTGTTTATGCAATCTGACGCAGCAGTGAGGAGGAAAACATCAGCTCAGGGTAGAATTAATATTCATATACAGCCACATGAAACCCTTTTCTTATGTATATATTTTGACTTTGTGGATCACAGTCCATAAAACATAGAAAAGGGAAACAAGAATGGAGCAGAAACCCTACAAAGCCTCAACAAGAAACTATGAACATGCATGAAGATGCACATACACTGACAAAATCAGTCAACAGACAATGAATCAGCAGTTAAGTTGATAATTAATCATTTAGACAAACATTTCCTTGTTCTAGCCTCCCAGCTGTGAGGATTTGCTGCTTCTCACTGGATTAGGTCTAACTTTCCTCTGCTCTGTCTGGATTAAGTCTGATTGGCTCTGAAGCTCTGAGTTAAAGTCACACATTTTTTACACCCAATAATGCACAACATCCTCTGTATAATGTTCAACTACTTCTGCCTTTGTTTCAGAGAGTCACGGCTTCTACGAGTACAGGAAAAGGCATGTATAGGTTGTTTTAGGCACTCAGCAATGCTGTTGTTTTTTTCCTGGTGTAGGCAGTAACATGAAACGATAATGAATTTACCCCATATATGATGTATATGTGATGACTCATGCAGCATAAGCAGGCCATTTTTAATGATTGTTTTTCTGCTATCAGACAAAAGCAAATCTGGCTTTAATTTCTTCTTTTTGTGACAACACCTACAGTCTGTCATCTTTGGTCTGAACAGTGATATAAAAAGTTTGTTTTGCTGAATTGTGATGTCTTAAGTTTGATGTGTGGTGGTGACAAGTGATCCAGGGCTTGCAAACAAAACTTATGTGGATTCTCAAGTTGCTTGCTAATTGGACAGAGTTTGGTAACCTACTGGGTTATGAGGGGGAGTCAGAAAAAAACACCATCAGATGTGATTGCAGTCCCTGGAACTTTCACTGAGCATTTTTCATAAGTGTCAGTTTCAGTTGGCATTTTAAAGTAATTTTTGTGGGTTACTTCTTGGAGCTGACAGCTAATGTGACATGGTCCAAATACACTCCTCAAAAAAATGAAGGGAACACTTGAACCATTAGAACTCGATGAGCGGACATTTTACATGTACTAACTGTATCCCAGCCTTTCAATGGCTTCAATGCCTTCATCATTTAGGAACTACTTACACACTCTGGCCACATCAGGCTGGGCATCGGTAAGCCCCAGGAGAAACCCAGGACCCACTGCACCAGTTACTGCTGGCCAGCACGTGGAGGTCTGTGCAGCCCTCCCACTCCATCACTCTCACTGATGTTGCAGGCGGCACAACGTCCACCGCTGCATCTCCAAATGTCTGTCACATGCGCTCAGTGTGAACTTGCTCTCATCTGTGAAGAGAACAGAGTGCCAACGTCAGACCTGCCAGTTCTGGTTCTCTGGTGAATGCCAGCAGAGCTGCACGGTGAGCACGGGTCCAACTGGAGGACGTCAGGGCCTCGTGCCACCCTCATGGAGCCCGTTTCTGACAGTTTGGTCAGAAACATGCACACCAGTAACCTGCTGGAAGTCATTTTGTCGCTCCTGTTCCTCCTCGCACAAAGGAGCAGATAACGGCCTTGCTGCTGGGCTGACGTCCCTCTATGACAATGTTCAGCTCTCCCGTCTCCTGGTATCTCCTCCATGCTCTTCGAGACTGTGTTGGGAGACACAACAAACTCTTACGTGACAGCGTGTACAGATGTGCCATCAGGGAGGAGCTGGACTACCTGTGCCACCTGATTGGGCTGCAGGTACTGTCTCATACTACAAGTAATGACAAAGACACAAGTACAACGCAAAACTAGATCAGTCAGGAAGGATAAGAGAAGGATAAGAGAGAGCAATTTTCTGTGTGTGTTTACGGGGATGGTCCTCCTGTCCTGCTGTCTGTCCAATGTACCTGATGACACTTTTATTTGCTCTAAAATAGGTGAAACTGATTGTCACGGCCCGGCTCCAGGCTGGACAAAGAGAGGAGCCCTCACACGAGTTATAACAAAAAAAGGTTGATTTTACAGAACCAAAAAGGAACTTAAGTTAAGAGGAAACAGAAGATAACCAAACAAGTGGAAGTCAGGGGAGAGAGAGAGAGAGACTGGCTGCCTGTTACCTGCTTATATGGCTGCCACCAAACCAGGTGAGCTGAATCTCACAGACGACCCGACTCCACCCATCAGGCTGCTGGAGGAGACTCTCGCTCAGGGGGGCGTCACACTGATTTACAATCACTTATGTATCCTTACTGGACAGATTGATAACCTTGAACTTTAAGTGACTTAGTCTTACACTGAGATGATGGAACAGAGCCATTGTCAGTGTTATCAGTAATATCTGTGCCTTTCCTTCTATGACAAAAGTCAAAATGTGTGTGTGAAAAAGGCATATTGAGCAGCATCACACACGCTGAGTGATACTTATAGTTACACTGACAAAACACTCATTAGTGTCACTATACTTAACACAGCTGTCATGTCATGCTAGCCTGCCAAAGGGTGCGTACAGAGGGTGTGGAGACACATGAGGGGGAGGCCGACGGTCGCATGGAAGTTCATCAGAATTGTGCTTTTAGCTCTCAGTGCTCACAATTTTTCTGAAGCCTTTAAGCCTGTAAAGCCCAAACTATGAAATAACTACCAGAAAATTCTAGTTTTTTAACTGAGGTGTTTATTTAACCTTCTGACAAATGAAAAAATATTAATATCATTTTGCATATAAGAGTTTTATTATAATTATTATTTGTATAATTTTTGCAGCATTCTGCATTTTTTATTTATTTTTTGTTTATTTTGTATTTTCCAGAATTTTGTTTACATCAGGTATATTCAGGAAAGAAAATATCACACTGGTGATGTTGAAGTCTCAAGAAGTCAAATATGATATGCAGGGCATTAAAGGGTTAAGGAGCAGCTTAGCCAACCTTCAGGGGAGTGTCTGTTGTGTCTACAGGTGACCGGAGTGACCATTTCCTCAGCTTTTTCATCCACAGTATTATATAGTGTGATAACATTTCCACAGCAAATTGTTCCCCTGCGCTCAGAAAAAAGAAGTCTTCAAGTAAAGCATCTAACCCAATTACTGCTGTGCTGTCGTAACTTCCACAGCTCCATGCTGTGTGCAAATTTCACCCTTCAATTGACTTAATACCCGTGACTTAACACTCTTACTCTAATTTAATATTAAAAAGAGCTTTGACCTACGTAGTTGTGGAACTCATTATTCTGAATGGCTCAATTTATCTTGTCATAGGGACTGTTAACTGCAGGGGAATGACTAAATGGCACCAGCAAAGTGCCACTAAGCATTTTTGAACTAGATGTGTATTGATTGGTTTTGTAATTAGCTCCCACTGACTTGATGCTGCTTAAGTGGACAGCTGTCATGTGGATGTTGTGTGCAGCATACATCACACGTGGAAGCTTTTACGCAGAAGTCATTTCAGATTGGGATCAATACTAATGACCTGTTTCTTGATTTCCTCTGAAGAACTCTACCTACCTGTATCTTTTCGGCTGTAATTTTCATTTTCTTCACATTGTACCCCAAGAGGTAAAATAACTTGTCCTCGTCTCTCCTTAAGTGCTGAGTCCTGCAGTGAGGACTCATTTCACCCAAAAACATTAGTCTGAACATTACGGAGATGTAGCAACAGGGAGGCAGCTTTGCACAAATGAACTTGAGATGCAGAATAAAAAAGAAATTTCACTCCTGCCATCTGGAAGGAGATTTACTCACGCATAAACATACACTGCCAAAAGACATGAAAATATTAAAAATGATATTATGTGAGTGAAACTTTGAGACTTTTGTATATTTTAGTGTTTCTCACTGAAGTCTTCATTACAGTATTTTTTTTAGGAAAAATAATAATAAGCCAAGAAAAGATCTGTCCAATTCTCTTCCGATTTTCATTTATAGATTATATATATTTTATATTTTTAATCTCAGTGATAAATAAATAATAATGATAACAAAATAAAAAATAATAATCATAATAAACAACTCTGTTATTATCAGCTGTCATTAAGGGCCCCACCAAAGTGCCAAAGAATAGTCTTGTTGACTGAATGTTTGTTTATTACTCATGCATGCTATTTTCATATTGCATGCATGAGTACATATTTCATATTGTTATATGTTATATAGGTCACTGTGCTGCTCTTATAATTTTAATAAAACTACTATTTTTTACGTACTGATTATTCAGAAGCACTGTTACTTTTTTACTTTTTAACTTTTTACTTTTAACAAAAGCTATCATCAATAAAACTTTTCCTGTGGATGTTTCACTTCAGAAATATACTAGGCGAGGGATTATGCTTTTGCTGCTGCAAAAGGGATAATATGAACTCCTGGAAGGCTTTTTTTCAGGAGTTTCATTGTTAGCGGTTAACAGCAATTTGAAAAAACAAAACAAAACATTATGGAGGAAATGGTGAATCTGTAAGAAAAAAGAAACTCTGTGGAAACACTATGAATACTGTCTGACATGACTGTACTGATGGAATTGGTGCAACATCTTACAAATGTAAAGTTAGACTTCTGACCACTAAATGTGACTAGTAAGTATGAAAATATTACTAAAATATGATATATACGAATAGAATATAAACGAATAAGGACATGTCTGTAATAAGAACCATTTTCAAATTAAGGGCCCTCTGAACTTGAGATATTACAGAAGTGTTCTTCAGTTTTGAGCTTTTGAAGGGTTCTCACTTTTGCACTGCTGGAAAAAAAAGTTGGAAAAGACTGTAGAGAGTGTAGAGTAGCTACAAAAACCATCATCAATGTAATAAAAAAAAAAAAAGAGGACGATTTTTATTTCCACTACTACCTTTTCCATTTTATTCAAGTGTTGGGAGCACTTACACTGCTCAAACACTTTCAGAGAGCATTACATTTTAGTGCTGGGAGACATGGCGTTAGTGTGAAAACAGATTATTATAATTTGTCCTTTACAATGGCACCTCAGGGCCAACTCTTTGTAAATGGATGCCAGTAGTAGTTTTACTAAAATCCTCTGATAATAACTTTCAAGTTTCAGGTTATGAGGGAAGTTATTTAATTTGATCCATTATTGACAAAACCAGCCAGAAGGAAATCTTTACATTTAAATTCTCTGTCAATACGCCACAAATTCAATTAAAGAAAAACAGGAGCCAAGTCTCCAAAACTGTCCAGCTCTGAGGCAGCGTGGAGATATAAAGAGCTGTAAAACCAAAGTTAGAGCAGCTCCACGTTTGTACTTACTGAATGTAACAGCGCCTCCAAACAGTCCTCTGCAGACTGGCCTGTGAGTGCTGGTCTTTGGCAGGATCAGTTTCCCAGGTGATTGGTGTGGATCAGCTTTCTGAGATGAACATGCCGATGAATTATTTCAGGGTCTGCTGGAGGGAGCGTGGGGAGGAGGTTTGACAGGACAGGAGAAAGTGTGAGTGTGTGTTTTTGTGAAGGTGCAATCAAACACTGTCATACACACACCCCTTATAGTTACAAGGAGCCCGACCACAGATCCCCTTTGGATAAGATATTTTCCAAGAAAAACACATCAAACGAGTTTTACTGTTGCTAATTTCATGCTGAGTTTTATAACGCTCTACTCTGCATGTGGTTAAGAAGTGCTGAGAGTGCAGCCAATGATTTAAATAGTCATTTTCAGGCTTTCTCTTACTGGGATCATTTCGACTGAATTACTCGCAATTCTTGATTTTGCTTCCATGATTTAATCTCTGTCTGTGGTGCTACACTAAACCTCTGCTGACATCTCTTTGACTTACACAACCATAACTTTAAAAGAGCCCATTAGTTTCCATTTGTTTCCATAGGGTTCATTTATGAGCTGACTTTCCAAACATGCTTGAAGTAATCCATCACAGTGTACGTAACAACATGTTGGTCATGTTATGTGATGTAACGCAGCTAAAGAGGAGAGTCAGGAAAGAATATGTCTAAAACTTTCTCTCTGCAGGCAGAATGAGGGGAGGACAGTACAGAACAGTTACAGCCACATCACAAAGCGATTGGCCGGATGCGCTCAGGAGAGAAAATTAGTCTCTTCTTTCTCATTCTGCGCACAGCTACTTCCCACGTTTATGTTTACAGTGGAGTGAAACATCACGGATGCCTTGAGGAGACACCGTCCGAGAGCGTGAACATTTGTATGATTCATCACATCCCATCCCTCTCCATGACAGCAGGTCTTTCACCCTGCCTCTGGCACTCGACAACACTTTTGGTTTTAGACATGTTCAGATGATGTGTCATACAAAAGGAGTTCACACTTAGACATACTGGCACTTTTAAAGTGGCTCCAATAGGCTGGGACATGCAAAAATACAGGGACCACCCTTGTTCATTCAGATGCCCCCCACTGCTGATGTCAGTATAACTATAACTAACTAACTATAAATGAAAAGTTTTATTAATAAGCATTTAAATCCACACTTGCCCAATTCACTATGCAGGGATTTTACTTTGACACTTACTTGGTGAGGTGAGTCTTGCTTATCCTGCACAGGACGTCTATGAATTCTAAAGAGAAAGGAAATAGGAGATGCGTCACTACAGACCTTTAAGTCCGCTTTTCCAGAGAAGAGCGGAGTGATGCTGAGTGTTTAAAAGAAACGGAAGAAAGACATTAAGCACCACAGTGACAGAAAGACAATGCTTTTGTCACTGTCACAGCTGGTCTAAAATGACTCAAATCCATCCCAGTGCACTGCCCGTCCTGCGATATCGACGCAGACTCACTGCACCTCACTTACCTGAGCAGTTTAAGTTTGCAAATGCAGTAAATGAAACGGCTGTCTCTGAAGGATGTGTTTCTTAATTAATCATTTGATGCTGGTGTCACCGGGCTCACTGGGCGTGCTTTATCTTTGACAGAGGAGGTGTATGAGGAATGGTCCTGCTGCACACGCAATATCAAAGCAGGCTGTCATCTGCGTGATAGTACTGAGCACCAGCCACTTAAATTATTCAAAAATAGCAGGAGGGGGGCTACTCTAAAATCTCCCGCAGTGCAAGCTCTGTAAAATCACTTAAAAATGGAACAACACAACAGGAGCCAGCCAAAAGAAAAGAGTAAAAAAAAAGAAGTGGTATAAGCGTGAATACAGCTTTTTTTTTTCCACTCAAGACCTGACCAAGGTAACCACGATAATCTTGTTAATGTATTTTTCTTGGGGCAAAGCTTGACTGGAAGAGACAAACATTGCTCTGACCATCAATAAATTCATCTTTCTCAACTGCAAAACACCTAATGCTGCAATCTTTCACTGTCTCTGGTGAGGACGCCCCGAGGTTCTCTCTGTTCACAGCATCACTGGACTTATGGAGAAAAAAAAAGCCTCCATTTTTTTAGATCATTTTTTAAAAGAATCAAAACAAACAAATAGATAGATGATAAGCAGGTCACGTGCTCCATCTTTAGAGAGTCTGCACGCTAACATTTACTGATTAGCACGAAACACAGAAGACGCTGCCATCCCTTGAAGCATGGTTAGGAGAGGATGTTTGCTCTGTTTATTTATTTTCTGCGGCTCTTCCAACTCAATCAGCTGACTGGGGGTGTTTGTTCCCTCAGTTAAAGTGATCAGACTCCGCCAGTCATACCGTCGCTGTCAAACTGCTCCTCTCTGTGCCGCTGTCAGCTTGACTGTCTGATGGATGCAACCCCCTTCCACGCCATCACCTCCGCTTCTCGTCAAATCCGGCACTCGCAGGTCTTTCCTCCGAGCTCACCACCACGTCCCCCTCACCCCTTCGCCCCCACCAACAGTATTTAGACTCCATTGGAGGGGGTATTTCTGTACGTTTCATAGGAATACTTACATAATGAGGTCATTACTGCTAAAATAATGACATCATGATGGAGAATTTGGCCCAATTTTCTTTTTTTTTTTCCCAATTTTTTGTTCTCCCTTTGAACTTATCCTTAGTCCCACTATCTCCATCTAAAACACTGTCAATAAGTGTATGTGACACAATGGTGAGTTACGAACTGCTTGTAACTTTTCAAACCAATGCTTTTAAGCTCTCATCACTCCAGGCCTTTGGGTATAACCTATCAATGTTTCACAGATAAACGAGAATGTCAGAAATCCCATAATAAGATTTCCACCCACACTTCCCTGGCCTCTGCAGAAGACACATTGTTAAGCGGAACAGAGCTTCGGCTCAATATTGTTTTGGCTCAGACTGTGTGAATCTAGAGGAGGCTCATCATCACGCCATAAAAAAACTCTTCCTCTGTTAATCCTGGATTGCCATTAAAGTCAGAAGCAGATCCCCGACACACTAATCAACATTTAGGAGGCTTTTACAGAGCTCATTCATCCACAAAATGTCTTCAGAGCCAACTAGAGCCACAGTGGCTAAAGCTAAAAACATCAACACCGGCCGCTCCAGGACAAAGAAGATCATCTCGAGGCGTGGTGCAGACATCAGAGCAGGAGCTGTAGCTGTGCAGGAAGAAGCTGAAGGGATTTCTATCCAGCTCTGTTCAGTTAAGTGTCACAGGGTGGAGTTTCCGCCACCTTTACGCCATTAAAAGCAAGCTAAAGTCTCTCTCGGCCGACCTTTCGTTCTTTCAGGAGAACAAATGAAACAGACTGCAGTTTAATTCCACATTCTCCAGAAAAGCATGGGGCGATTGTTTTTAAGAGAAACCTACCATTTAAATACATCTCCAAGGTGAGTGAGCCCTTCTGACCTCTAATGTAACAGTGCTGAACGTTTTTGGTGCCAACGTCGACGATACTGAAAGACTTTTGACATGTTGCCTGATCAGTTTTGGTTGTTGAAGGAGGCCACATCTTAAATGTTAAATATTAAAATCTGGATAGGACTTTAAATAAAACGTGACATAAATAACCTTGTTACAACCACTAATTTAATTGACATGTGAAGGATCCAGCATCCCACAGACAGAATACGTTTTTTTCTGATGTTCTCAGATCATGCTTGAGTTATTCTCGATTTTTTTCTTATTTTCAAAAGCTTTGGTAGAATTTTTCATGGCGCGTAGCTCGTCAGTTCAGAGGGCAACAAGCCAACAGGGCCATGCCCAACATAAAAGCTCTGGGGCATTTTCAACCAATCCAGCGCTGATAAACAACCACTTCAGAGGGTTTTATGAAGGGCTGTATAGGTCGAGTGCAAAAAGGAATATGAATGCATGGTTAGCACATCTGATTTTGGTATTAAGCTTTACAACATGTTACCAGCTCAGAGAACTCGAATCCTACGTAGGATACCAACACAGGGCAGAGATCTTATCCAATCTTACTCTTTAATTCATATTTAAAGAAAAAGATGATCAGCAGATAGACTAAACAAGTGCACTGCTTCTATCGTCCGTACAGACCAACTTTTATTCCAAACAGGTTCCTCTTTTTCAGTGTTAGGAGGGTGACATTACGTTTAATAAATTTAGTAATCTTCTAAGCAGGCTATTATACGCCTTGCTGACACAACCGTTCCTTTGTGCCATCATTATATACATCATACGGACGCTGCCTTTAGAGAGTGGAGTAGGAAGGGTATAATTACTTTGAAAGATCTCTTGGTAGATGGACACTTCGCTTCGTTTTACTGTCAGAGTTGTCACTGGCTAAAATACATTCTTAATGGTATTTAAAATAAAGAGACTGTGCCTGGCAAAACATCAATCTGTTGAGTCGCACTCCGAAGATTAAATGCTGTTTAAGCCTCTGCTGGTCTCTCCCCAGCAGCAAGACATCACCAGATCTACAGTTTTATTTTTGTAAAGTGCAATGTGTGAAAGAAGAGATGTGTTTAAATTAGGTAAATAAATAAAAGGAGGGGAATAAAAAGAGGTGATGTTGGATAAGCAACATTTATGTTTGCTTAGGGCTTTAAAACAAACAGAAAACATAAATTTCTTTTTTTCTCTTTTTAGGTGCTGAGAGTATGTAAATGTGATGCAGTGCAACCAGCTAATATTTAAAACTGGAGAGAGGTTACTTAACTCTCACAATGTCGCCTTGCCTCATTGGACAAGGATATGCCACACCTGAATGAAACAACCTATCAGAACAATTGGTTTCTCTACAGGTTCAACTCTACTGCAGACATACTAACTCATACTACTAAGAGTGGATGCAAGCAAATAGCACAAGACCAAGCAACAAAGACAAATTAGTTAAAAAGAGACAACCAGACTGAGTGATACAGAGGGGAGGAGCTTTGGAGGAGAGCTGGTACACACTTTAGTAAGAGAAAAAGGGAACTGGAACACATACTTGCTCTAATATTCAAAATAAATAATCTTACTGTCGCTTAAATGTCACATTACCTGGTAATATTAATGACTAACTTTAATAGGATGAGATATTCTGTTAAAAAACTATGAATGTCCATATGTTTTAGGATTTAACATACAGACATGAGGCTGAGTGCCATGGACAGGGTAAGAAGTCATCAGGTACTCAGAGATTGGCTTCCACTTTGTTGAATTTTCTCTACTCAGCACCACCTTTATCCTGTAAGTTGGACACAACTTTTTTACTTCTCTGTAGGTGTCTGTGGCAGAAAAGGAGGTCACTGCTGGGAAACCTCACTTGTAATTGGCTCACAGACTTGAGGTCCTCAGAGGGAGGTCTGCAGGGGACTTCTCTCATTTTGGCAGATAACCATGACATCATAATTGTCTTAATAATTCACTGTATGTATATTCGGCCCAAACCACAGAGGAAGCCCTCTGTGCAGTGGCTGGACGCACTTGAACTACACACAAAGGCAATTTCACACTTCTTCCCCTGCACTGACCCTCTCAGCCTGGTTGGTTTTGAGTTATAGTGAGAAATTAAATAGAATAGCTCGGGGAATGTCTTAGCATACGGACATTACTGACAGAATGCCTGCTGAGAAACTACATATTTAAATAAAGCCTGTGGCAAGCAGTGTCAATTTTGAGCAAATCCAACCTCGATGTTCAGCTCATCAGAAGAGGTGTGGATGTAGAGGGGATGGGGCTGTCCAAGTGTGCTCCAGGCTATGCTTTATTCACGTCTCTGTGACCTTGGGACTTGGAGATCCATTAAATTGTGATTAGTTTTGATGTTATTCTGCTGACTCAACCAGAGGTGTGAGCCGGTATCCCTCTCAGAGGAGAGGCCTCATAAACTCAGTTCTGCTTATCACTGTATCAATATCACCAGAATTATGAATAGTAATAAAAAAAAACAGCCTAATATAAGGGGGAGATGGTAATATATTCTCAGGGTGGCAGCTCGACGTATGTTCTCACACGCTCTTTGCTCCTTCACGCACACACACATTTGAACGTATGCTCTCTTTCTACTTCTCACACACACACACGCCAATCACCTCAGGTTATAAGGGGCCGTGTGGTCTGTGTCTCCTGTCCAGACTGATGACTGGAGAGGAAGACTGAGTGGAGGCTCCAATCAGCAGCGAACATGAAGCTAAACTAGCCTCTAACCTGCAGAAAGATGTCAGGTTGGAGGTCGTTTTACAGTGCTGTCTGGACACGATTAGACCCGCAAATGAGCAGTGGTCTTATCGGCTGGACCCTCAACAACTCAGCATAGAGAGCAGTGCTTCTTCAAGGTTTCCAGACAGTTCAACATGTTTCAGAGTAGGCAATGTTTCCATATTCTGTTCTTCATTCCAGCCCTGTGACTGACTGGCGTCCAGTCCAAGATAGGTGAGACAGGCTCCAGCACACCCTGCGCCCCTGTGAGGCAGGAGAAGCAGGTGTAGGAAAGGGACGGTTGGATAGATGTTCTTTCTTCCTACATTCAAGGAGAAGGCTACATCAGTCTGTCTTGGTGTTGCTGTGAAAGTCAAGACAAATTTGTTTATGTCCCTTTAATGTTCTGCTCAGCTGTTTGCTCGAGCACATTTAGAGCCCACATGTCTAACTCCACTTGACTGAACCATTTCTATCACTTGTTAAGGTGCATTATGCTAAAATAACCAGCTAGATGTTGTTGTGTGTCAGCAGGACTCTTCATGTCTCTTCCTCACTGGACGTTTGCAACAGAAACATCTCTCCTGAGAAAATGGGTGGACTCTTCAAAGATATGAACATTTTTTGTGTTTTAGAGGTCTTACTGAACAGAAACTTAATACCAATAAATCTATCTATATCTATATATTTGTTATAAAATTTAAAAAAAGCTTCCTATCATTCATTGTTGTTAATATGATATTTATGTGTTTGCCATCTAAAACATGATCGACCACAACGCTATTGCAATTTTCATTGCATGGTAAAGGCAGTATTGCTAAAAAAACATTTACTACTATTCAATGATATATTTGATGAAAAATTACATTATTACGATTTTACTGTATTTAATGCAAACTAGCAATGCTTCACGGTATACTATGAGAAATAAATAAGAAAGTAAAATGATTTTTTTTCCTTCTTTTTTCCCCCTATTTTTTAAGATTAGTATATGTATTTTGACTTTTACCATGAAGCAGTGTCTCTTGGTAGAGGTATATTAAACAATACAAACAAAAAAGTTCAGTGATTGCTGTCATTATTATTGCTTTGATGAAATAAGAAATGCAAAGAAAAACAAACCTAGTTGGATGCATCCATGTCAGGTCACCTAATGATGAAGTCTTTAAAGAAACTGACTCAAAGGAATCTTGGTAATTTAAGTAAAATTCACTGTGTAATTATCCTGTAAGAATATTAAAATGCACTAGGCTCTGGGCTGATGGAAAGAAATACTAATTCTAAGCGAGATGCTTTTTCTCTCTTTTGCAGAATTCATGCTCAAGTCAGAGTGTCATCCCGTCGTCTTGGCAATGTCAAGCGTGTCAGTCAGCGCATAAAGACAACGCTCTTGTACTGAAATACTTCTCTGCAGCACTGATTGAGGTCTTCTTAAGCTGCCATCATTCTTCCTCCATGAATAAAACCTGGGGTCATCACAAAAGGTGCTGCTCTCACAGAACCAGATGATACATGAAATGAAAATCATGCATCCTCTTTTACAGAATGTGGACCGAATGTGATGTTCTATTAAAACCAATGGGAGGCTGTGCTCGTCTAATGTGACTCAAATCTGATGTGCTGTTGAAGTGCGACGTGTCAGGAAGCTGCGGCGCTGGCAGAAACTTGGTGTTTGTACTCTGTACTGTGGAAAATGAGATACCATTAATGTAATTGTTGGGCTGGATGTACAGCATCTGTCACAGCTTGATCAGAGTGATCCCATTTATGTCTCAAATTGAAACGTAATCTGCATCTGAGTACCAGCATTACTACCAGCATCAGGTAGAGCCGCCATCACTGTGAGTAGAAACATCATTACTGTGGATAGAAATGTCACTGCCAAATTGCAGGCGACAACATTTGTTTTAGCTTAATCTAACTGGCCAAACGTGGAACACATGGGCCAACTGTGATGCACACAATTTGAACATGAGCATTTATTTTGAACAGAAAATGAAGTTCAGATCATTTTGTTGGCATTGTGGCAATCTGAGGATTCACTCAGTAAATCCACACTGTGATTTTTTTTTTTGTGGCAAATTCACAGTGATGACCATCTGCACACTGTGTTGACAGGCTGGAGGAAGAGATGGTGTGTCCCACAACCTGCCTACAGTCAGTTTGTCACTGAGCTTCCAGCTCCTACTATTGTTAGATTGAACTGTTCTTCAGACATTCAGACAAACATCCTTTGTTAACCAGTAGAGACTGATCAAAAGTAGAATATTAAGATTCTAAAGTTATCATATAAAATGACTTATAAAAAAATGTACCGTATGTCAACGTTTGAGTGCAGATGTCAGATGTTTTTGATTAGTGCAGGTATAACCTGCATGACCACTGACTGTGTGTTTGTCATGTCTCATATTTCATTAAGAACTGTTGAAATAGTTGCATTTTAGTTGGAGCGGTCTGTCATAGTACAAAAGAAATGATACAATAACTCATGCATGCCATGGAGTGATCTGTAGCTATGGCTTTTAAACATCAGAGTTACAGTACTTACAGCTTTGAAAAATGCCACCAAAAAGTAGCCTTCTGATGCCTTTCCTGTGTCCATCGCCTGGAGATTGTCAGTGATCACAGCAGACGTACTGAAATTGCTGAACAAATCGGAGATCAGGGTGGTTCAGAGGTTCGGAACGAGGTTGCTCAGTTCCACAGTCCAAATCTGTGAGTTGAGAAAGACACAAAGATCACTGCAGGAATAAAGAGAGTAAATGATGAAAAGTTATAGAGCAGAATTATACATGGTGGCTGTAAAATTCTGTCTTTTGCATAGTGATGAGCGGGTGACCTTGACCTTTTTGCAAAAATAATACCTCCTATAGTTCCTCTGAAGTGCAGACTGTGTGAGAAGAACTTCAAGCATTAAGGAGCCACAGAGGAGTGTTGAAAGAGCAGAGGAAGAGAAAGCTGTAGAGGTTGGAGACTTAAAGACATTTTGTATTTGTTCATCTGAATGCTGGCAGGATGCCCTGTTGTCTGCCTTTTATAAAGGAACTTGCTGACAAAAAGGAAACGTGTGAAAAGAGTCGGCTCCTCTTAGTAAAAATATACAGTATATTTTTTCGCTCTGTGTTTTGATGCCACCTGTCTCATGCTGTAGGTGAAGTTGTAGCCTTCAAAGTGCGAAATATTCAAAGCTGGATTATTTTCACACCATATTTTTGGAACGGGAACGTCGAGTTTGAGAGGGAGGTTACGATGAGGCAGCACTGATCAAGACTGCTGGTGGCTGGCAAAAAAAAAAGAAAAGTGATTTCTCCCGAACAAATTATTTCCACATACTATAAAAGGTCTTTATTGTCTCCATCAATAAATCTGTGGAAGTAAAGCAGTACATCAATATGCCTGTGAACGCCCAGATGTCTGATATTCTGTATTCTGTGGCATACCTACGCCCATGAAATCGGTTGCCTCAGCGGGGAAACATTTGAAGCACGCTGCATACAGCATGCTTGTTATCAGGAGGCCGTGGTTTAATCACATCAGAGCGCCTGAGTGTGAAACCAATCCCGAACTGAGCATTATTTTTCCTGGCATGACGCAATGGCTGTGTCTGTGGTTAAACCCGCCGTAACCCCCACTCTGAGCGAGGAAGTACGGAGACGGCAGGCAGAGGAGATCCCACTCAGTTGAAATAGCATCCTGAATGCCGCGGGTGCTTTGGAAAGTGTAGGTCACACACACAAACCGCCTGCGGTGCTCGGGAGTTTTTTTTTTTTTCTTCCTCTCCCTTCACTCGCTGTTTCTGTGTCGACGTTCAACCTTGAACTGCCAGCCTGAGTGACTTGAAAGGGGTGACATGAGCGCTTTCACAAAGAGGGGGTGGGTGGTGGGGGGCTGTGGATACCCCACCAGAAGATTCACTAACAGTCAAACAGAATCACACACACACAAAGAGATACAGACAGGTGCACGCATACTGACACACTCTGGAGTGTCACTTTTTGTTTGAAATTTGACTTTTCATTGAAACATGGGGGAAAAAATGTTTATTTTAACTCCCTCGAGAGCCTCTAAAAACCAATAAGATGGCAAAATTAATATGCAAGGATGCACAGCACATTGGAAGTGTGTAGGAAGAGTGTTGTCTGGATAATAACAGAACTGGAGACATGAAATTACAAATTGCAAAACAATCTCAAGGCACGGTTGTGTGGGGTCTGTTGGGAGAGCGCGGGCGGGGACTTTTTGAGTAAGTGTCAGCAGTTACACACACAGCACATGATACCATTTTTTTCTCTGTATGTCACATCCCTTTTCACTCTCGCTTCACAAAACACATGAACTAACAATAACCAGCAGCAAAGAGCAACACCACCTCGGTCCCCAGTGAGAGAGAATCAAGGCGACTGTGTGAACTTCTTTAATGTGCATCTGTGCATTAAAACTTCCAGAGCTGCTTCTTCTTCTTCTGCGCTGGCTGCTGCGCGTCTGTCTCTTTTATATGAATCCTTCGCTCCCACCGACACAAAAGTGCATCAAACTCTGTGAGCTAATAGAGTTTTCACTGAACTTGCATGACTTTTTAAAAAGAAAAGATGGAGGCAGGGCAGTTATTGCTGCACAGCCCAAATCCAGGCCATAGTCTCAATCCAATTCAGTTAAAAAAAAAAAAAAAAAGTTACTTTTTTTGTCATGCGCTGCAGATAAATGGATGCACAGCAGACAGTACATTTGGGGCGGATAAGAAAAGGGCAACAAAGGACTAGACAGCTCTATGAATACAGGGATGGGCTGAGAGGCCTGCCTCTAAAAACTACTTGACAAGAGGAATAAAATTCACAGTATCAGCACACCCTCTCGTGTTTATCAGCTCTGAGACGACAAATCCAATATAGCAGGGCTGAGGCAGACGGGATGTCTGGGGATGCGCTAAGATGATCATCTCACAATCTTGCTATTTGGAAATTAATTTTGTGTCTTAAGTGCAGTGTTGTGTGTCGGAGCAGTGGAGTGCTTCACAACATGCCGTGGCTGGAAGCACAGGCTGCGTTTAGCTGCCGGTGTGATAAAGACTGTAAGGAGCTGCAGCTCATTGAATCTGACTGGGTGGTTATTGTAATAATGTTTTTTTCTAAACCACAGTACATGATATTGCAGCGTGGCAGTCATTGTTACGTGTACTGCTACTTAAAAGGTGAGTCTACTTTATTACACCTTCACTCTTATTTTTATAGCTTTGCCATAGTTCCCCTTTGGTTATGATAGCGTTACAGTGTTACAGTGTTCCCTCACTATATCGCCGTTCACCTTTCACGGCCTCACTGTTTCGCTGATTTTGTGCAATTTTGCATACTTTTTCTCTTTTTTTTTTTACAGTGTATGAATGCGCACTGTGTTCTGCACCCTGATTGGCTAAGGTTGAACCCGTCATTGTGTTCTGCGTCCTGATTGGCTAAGGGACGGTAGATCATTGTCAGTCAGTCCGTACAGTGTCTCCTGTACAGTACAGAATGCGTTCAGCTTCCATATTTACATCCCCACGATAAACGAGGGAACACTGTACTCACCAAAGTAATTTCTGGGATATGGTAACGTGGTGACATTGCTATAGAAACGTTGTAATGAAAGAAAGGTGAATGTCAGACCTGCTGGTGGAGAGCTGCCTGGTCCTTATCAGGCCTCTCATTCCTCTTTCTCTTTGTGCAGTGAGGCCTCACATTTGCTGTATCACAAGTCGATTAGAAATATTAATTTAGCAGTATGCACCATGGAAACACAAAAAAAAGAGCTGGTCTTAAATGCAGATTTTGACTCAGCGCCCTTTTTAAAATAGGGCCTTAAGTTCAGGTAGTAAAGCAAGACACACCTAAAAGTCTTCATCTCAGCTGCTGCTAGAGAACAGCAGAACTATCCTGTGGGATTATTAAAGATCCTCACCACAGTTAGTAGACTCAAGGGCCAAATGCCTCTGTACTCAGAAAAAGTCCAATGAAAGGCGTCCTCCCTCAGGCCAACAGGAAGGTGAACTTTGACCTCTGTGTGTCCTTGTACTTGTGAATTCTTGGATTTGAACTTGATTATGAACATTTTGTTTTTAACTTTTCCTTTCCTATCATTTGTCCATACTGAAAAATGACACAGGCGACCTTAACACATACACAGTGTAACGGTGAGCCTGGATGTTTTGAGGTTCCTTGAGCTCCTGTGACTTCACACTTGTAAGTCTGTGCAGTCTGTCCTCTCCCAGGTTCCCGTGATGGAGAGCAGTTTGTGTGCTCAGGTTCTATCTTTGGTGGCACTTGAAGTTGCTCAAGAGTGCAAGTTGTAATAATAAACCACAGTCACCTCCAAGTGGTTAAACAAGACAGTGGAAAGCTTTCTATCTAAATGTTTTAATGCTAATTATGAGGGAAGCTGTTAAATAAATTATGCAAGATGAAATTTCTATATTCTCTACATGTGTAATACGTTATGGAGGTTGGAACATGACCTTTATTTTGTGGGGTGTATTATGGCTCATTCATGCTCTGTCCTTTTTTATACACAGCATGAAAAACAGATGATGTTGATGAGCACTAAAGATCCTGAGATTTTGAGATTGAAGAATATTTATGCGCTTCAACAGAGATTAAAAAAACATGCTGAGTTCCCATTTTAGCTTCTTATTATTTCCAAAGTTTGCTTGACACCTGAGCAAAAAGTAAAAGTGGAAGAGCAAGGGTGAGGGAGATGTGGGAACAGTAAGCAAGGAATCCCAGCCTGTGCTGCTTTAGAGGCTGTAGGTGGCCCCTGAGCGGCCCCGGCCATCTCTTGTCTATTCTCAGCCATCCCTCCCATCATCCATCCAGGAACACGGCCCCATCCCCACTTTCCTCTCTCATCCCTTCTATTTCCTGTTTTCATCTCAGCCTCTGGTCCCCACAGACAACAGGAAGAGAATGAAAGCAGGTAAAGGTGCTCTCTGCCTCTTGCTCTCTCTGCCTGCATATTTGAGTGGATTTATTCTAGTCGTCTGGCCTTGTCTGTCCCTGTCCCACTACTTCTGCTCGCTGTTACCTGAGGCGCACATATACCACATCCCCACGTATGCAAATACTGCTCCTACACATGCCCACAGTATCACACACACACACACGCTCTCACCACATGCATTTTAAGTCTTTTTTTCTCTTTATTTTGGGAGAGTACCTTTCGAGCTGCTTGAATAATTCTCTTTGTGGAACACAAGGCTCTTCACTCTCAGAAAGGTTAAAGAAACTTCTCTACAAAATCTGTTCCCTGGAGCCTCTAGACACTCAATCAAAGAATTTACATTGCATCACTGCACCTCCTTCATGAGAGAGCAGCTTGTAGGCCTGCATGTATGAAACAAGGTGGTGTTGTAAGGGGCCGTGTGAAAATGGTCGAGGTGAGAAGGGGGGGCTGAACTTTAAGTTTAACTTTTCAAAAAAAGCAAACCCTCCCCAGAGTGATTAAAATTACCTTCATATCCTCCCCTTGACTTAGATGACTAAATGAGCACATGTAATGTGAGCGAGGTCACTTGTAGAGACAAATCCACAGAGGCCCAAAGTCACCATGACGTTCTCCTCAGGATGTTCTTGCTTTTAGCACCTTCATGCTCATTGTTCCGGCTTTCAGTTCCTCGCATGTCCCATTTTGATTCAATTTCACCACTTTCAAGTCACAGCATGCAGCTGTTTTCACAATAAAAGCTCTGATAAACCCACTGTGCTTTGTGAGACCAATAGCAAACAGCTGACACATAAAGACAGCATCTGACCTTCAAACAACCTTCAATCTAATTTCCTCAGAAGTTGAGAAACAGAGCTAAAGAGCTAAACTGACTATTTCTTGGGCTGCGTAGCTGCAGTGAAGGCTTCATGTCTACTTGTGTGTGTAGATATGCAACTGGACACCACATTAGGTGTGTCAACTTCATAAGGTGATAAGAGTATGTCAGCATTTTGTTTACCGTTTGCTGCACCGCTCTAAGTGGCAAAACGGAACAATTAATGTAGGTTTAATGAGGTCATGTTGTGTAGCCCAATTTAACCATTAATATCTGCAGAAAGGTGGAGTCAGCGATTCTTCAGACAGACTGTTGAGCCAAACAAATACACCTCATCCCTTCAGTGCTCCTTCACAAGCTCTGCCCCACTCCCAGATTAATGGATGTGCATCGTAATAACACTGATAACCTGGCAAACTGATCAAAAGAGAAATACGGCAGAATCTAGAGCGCCTCTGGCCGGAGGCTGTGTTAGCGTCAATTAGTAAAGTTACACAGGTGAAAAGGTGTCATTCAGAGAGAAAATATGCGAAGTCTGCTCTAGCCAGTAAAATGCCCCTGATCACTTTCACATATCATCATCATATCATCAATAATATTCTAAACCGTAACTACAATAGTAACCTTTAAACTTGCAGAGTAACTTTCCACACGTATTCTTATGTTTCACCAAACTCACAGTGACTCCATTAGTCACTTGTGATAATTGTGATGGGCCCAAATGAAGCCCTGATGCCTGAAGCGCAGAGGAGCGACATTTACAGTGTCACTGCAGATGAGACTAAATCATTTTCATACGGTCCCTAAGGTTGCAGCAGCTCAACAGCTGAGCAACCACCCTCTGCTGTGTTCTCCATGCACGA
>JBAJHX010000024.1:11589469-11600486 GCA_037176925.1 Amniataba percoides | reverse complement strand
TTAAAGAACCGCAGATCAGCATCAAGGTGACATTTTCTTCCCAACAGCTGCGTGTGGTATGAGGACAGTAAAGCTGTTAAAGAGCATGCAGCTGAAGCAAGTGTGAAGCTAATTGGTATAAAGGGTGGTGGTGACAAAGGAAGAAGCCTAACAGGACAAAAATATGAGTGCACCTTTAGGGCGTAATTGGTTGTGAGCTGTTTATTGTGTGGGTTTTCCATTAGTTGCCCTGGAAACACAGGCTGCTCACATTGCAGCCTCATTTCACCCTAAAAATTTTGATTTTGATGCAAATCAGCTGTATTCAGTCATACAATTAACTTGGACTGGTAGAATCAACCCTGGATGTGTTCTATGACATCTTGAAATGTATGTTTTTATTCAATTTCTTTCATACAAAAGATAACATCAGCACAAACAGCCATATTAAACAAAAATGCACAGAGTAAAAGCAAAATATGCATATACATATGCAGTGCAGCACATCACCCAATACTAAACACAGTAACATCTTTTTTATGTGCAGTGCCAGTAAAATTCTTGCTTTCTATAATATCTGTCCATGGCAACTATACTATGGTAACGGTTAAACTGTGGTCAGGTCTTAAATATGACCTCCACACTGTTCCTTTCCACCTTGCTACATGAAGGGCAAACTACTTCCTGATGTAAATCATGAGGTGTGTAATTTTCCAATGCGGATGCTATTCTGAGGATACTGGATTAGGAAAAAAGAAGTAGACATTTCTCGTCAAACCGTGCCACCATGATGATTCAGTGATCTCTGTCAAGGACCACAGAGACTTTAGTGAAAATCTACTGAAACTGCCCCCAAAAGCTGCAGAGCCGCTTTTAATTTCCAACTCCACTTGTACCCTGCTTGACAGACTCCATTGTTCAATGAAGTCTGAGAAGTGTGAAGCAGCTCCCAACTTTGAGACATGCTTGCTAATAACTGAAGGAAGCACCTCACACTTCATGTCCACCCCCGCACTCTTCTTTGACTCCTCTCTGCCGTCCTCTCCACTCCATCTATCCCTCACTCGTGCTAGTTGGACTTCTCAGCTCTAATTGTGGAGATGTCTTTGGGCGAAGTGATTAAAAAGAGATGTGCTTGTCCTCTCCCTCTCCCCTCGCTGCAACAGAAATTACTTAGACTTTGACCCGTTCCCTGTGCTCTTCAGGAAGGCATTATCCCTTCACCAGCCACTCACGCTGCTCCCCAGTTTTCCTTATTTCGGTCTCTCTCATTTTCATCCTTTTCCTAGAAAAGCACCTGAGGGGATTCCGTCAATCTGTCTCCTCTATTCCAGTAATGTCTGCACATTAGGTGTGAGGAAAGTACAGATTTAGCACCATATGGCTGAATGTCGATCAGTCACAAGATAACCACAAGACACATCTTTAAGATTCGCATGTTTCTCGCTGTTACATCAATCGACAATCAAATGAGTGAGTGGGTAAGCGAAGTGGCCTCGCATTCGCAGTAAAAGCCTGCCCTGGCGTCTCTCTTTTGTGTCTTTGGCTTCCACAGATGTCCCCACGTAGCTGCAGTCACCCACTGCTGTCCTTGATGGTGACTCACGACTCCAGGCCGAGAGTGGGGGCCCGTCCTGACAATCTGAGTCACAGCAATGGGATCGGAAATCTGACCAAGCTCTGGAAATCATGACTCACTGAAAAGTGAGAAAAATTAGCTTCTGCTTTGAGAGAGATGTGGCTAATTACCACCTGTCTGCTTGGTGCTACTACTGAAGGGTCTGACCCGGTGAAACAGAGGGAACAGAGAGACACTGGCAGAGCACTAGTCGAGTGGGTGTGTGAGAGGGTGTATGAGCGAGATTTTTTAATCTCTTTGGATATTACTGAAACTATATTTTTGACAAGGGTATTAACAAACTTGTCTTCCCTGGCTTTCACTGCTTTTGAATTAGCATTGCTGCAATGTCTTCCAAAGAACGCCGTGCAGGAGTATTTATCTAAAGCTTAACAGAAAGGGATCAACGTAGTACCGGAAAATGGTCTGAAACTTTTTGGTATAATGAGGAATTCTTTCACAAAGGTTTAATCTCAAAACAGTATTGGACAGCTTTTCAGACAGGTGAACACAAGAACTATAAGTTTTAAACCACCTCAAAGTCACACAGCATGGTTTGGGGTAAAAAACTAGAGATATTTAGATAAAGTGAAGACAGCATATTGCTGGACTTCACAGTAAATGACTTCTATCAGGATATGTATCATTATCTGGACAGGAAATGAACTATAAGGGATATGAGTCACATTGCGCAAACCTAAGCAAAGGTAAGGCCTCATTTCAGCAGGGATTTGGTGCAGTCGTGCTCCCTCATTGAGAATAATGTGAAATGTTGATATCTAAATGTGTGTGATGGGAAAAATGTTTGGAACAAAACACTGCACCGCCATCTAACGCTGTCCGACAGTGTGAGAGTGAGGTGATTTAAACATTATTGTCAGGCTTTATCACATGACGCTCAGCTGTGGCTGCATTAGCAGCACACACAGCAGAAGAAAGCTCAGAGATTAGACGTTCGATTAGATCATGAGATCATGAGACATGATGGGAGTTGTAGTTGAATTCTCTCCCTACATTTTCATGCAGCCTTGTACCTTTGGGTCTTTGTTAAACACTATTTTCTAACACAGTTTTTCATCTATGTACTGCTGATTCAACCAGATAAGTTTTATGTCTCTTCGAGCTTTGGGAGCGCTCCAACTGTCAGAAAATGAAGACGACTTTTATTTGGGAAACCAAGGACACTGGAAAATAATCTAGCCTTCCCTTCGCTCTTCTGTTCATGATATGTGTGGCAATTAATAGACGTTTACATAGCAACACATGGGCAGTGTGGAGCTGCATGCTGCTGTTACAGGCCCATTTCCTGGCTGCCTTACACACAAACCACACCTGCAGCACTCCACTTCCAAAGCCCAGCTCCTCTCTCACATGTCCTCCGACTCTCCTGCTGGTTGGAGGGGGGAGCTGAGGAGGGCTGACCTAGGTCAGCGTCTCCTCTGTCTCTTCAAGCCCAAACGATGATCCCATTGACATTGGGGAGCTAATTAGCAGTTAGCAGCTGAACTTTCCAGCCTCAGCGTGCGCAGTGCTGAGGACGTTGGCTGCCTCTCTGATCTCTGAGCCTCTCATTCAAGATGGAGCCCCCTCATCGACAACAAAGAGACGGGGAGCGCTGCCACCGCCGCTGACACAAAGCCAAGAAGCACAATGTTTTGCTCTGTAGGATAATTGGATTGCTAATTGTTTGTGAGTCGTGAGTTCTTGAGTTGAGCATTTAGAAGATTTTAGGCGACGGCACAGAGGGAGCAGGGGTGTAGAGGAATAATTTAGCCAGTGACGGGTTTCTTTTAAACCAATAC
Source organism: Amniataba percoides (assembly GCA_037176925.1). Taxonomy (NCBI): domain Eukaryota; kingdom Metazoa; phylum Chordata; class Actinopteri; order Centrarchiformes; family Terapontidae; genus Amniataba; species Amniataba percoides. The sequence continues at coordinate 11,597,087 of JBAJHX010000024.1, read as the reverse complement.
ATGGCTAATAGATACAAGCACAGATAATCAGTCTGTTTTGGGTCTTAAAGGCACAAGATCAGATTATCAACAAAGTAAAACCAACTGTGATACAGTCTGTGAAATGACAGCATACAAGTCACCTCTGAGCCAAAACACATGTCTGTTGTTACTGATCTTTTAGAATAAATGTGGCAATGTAGATCATGTTCCCAGATGCTACTTTTTATTTAATCAGGCAGGTAAAGGTGCTTTATGTGGTTTTTTAAAGTTAAATTTTCAACTTGAATGTATTATTTAGTTTGGTTATTTCACATATCTTTTATTTAACTGAATACTTTTATAATATAGAATGATGATATCTAAAAAAACTTGGTGGAGCCTTTGACAAATACAATACTATGAGTAGTGGATATGAGTGAGTATGAGTCCCTGGTCATTGTTTCATTAGTGTAATCAGTACAGTATGAATAAAATCAAACCATGAAAATGTTGCTCCAGCAAATCTGATGCCCTTTAGAGGCCTATGGGGGGGCTGGAGCCTGCCCCAGTTCACAGTGGGTGACAGGTTTGGTGCGCCCTTCACAGGTCGCCAGTCAAACACGGGGCTGACACCCACACAGGCCACCAGCCTCTCAGAGCCGTTGTATTGGATTTCATTAGATTGTACAGCTGTACTTAATGAGGTGGCCGGCAGGATTATCTTTTTCACAGAGCAACTCGACATGTCACAGTAGGAAAAGCAGGTGAAAATGATAAAATGAAAGATGTCTCAATTCCATTTAGCTGCTTCTGGAGACATTTTGACATATCATAACGGGAAAAGTGGAGGCAGAGCCGTTAACATTAACATGAGTCAAAATGTCCACTGTCAAAAAGGCCCATTGTTTTTCTTTTTTTACTTTCCATTGCCATGAATATGACTTGAGTTTCTGCCATCTGTTCTCCATCATAATGTAAACCTGAAGTGTAACGCTGCCTTGGAATCTGCTTGTTAACCATGGATAGCTCCTGGGCTCCATACATCTGATATGCACACAACACGCTGTTATAATTCTATTAATTTTTATGCAAAGATGTCAACATTTCTCTTTAATGATGATTTGTAAAATTCTTTAATGGGCGCTGTAGAGGTTGTGCTGACTTAACTGTATTTGTGTGACATCTGTGTTCTTGTTTAACTGAGTTATTACTCTCATTTGAGACAGAAATTGTTGGGTAGTTGGGTTGAAAGGATTGATAACTGCAATGGAGATGCAGTTTCAGATGTTTTTATAGCCTCAGAACGAGTAACATTAGCAGGGAAACACTCCTACATGACCGTGAACATGCCGGTGCGTGTGTGTATGTTAGACTGAAAAACTTGAATGAACGCTTGGGCCACCTTTAATTAAGTCACATCTGTCCTGAACACGATGTAGAGTCCTGTTCCATTTTGCACTGCGTGTTCCCTCTGTGTATCATATAGTGTAGCTGTCCTGTTAACAATGATTAAACCAGGTCAAGTTCCTTGTTCAGCCATTGTAGCTGGTGACTCAAATTCAGTTTCTACAGAAGAACACAGAAAACTCCTGTCCAGTGCAATGATTAGTACTCTGTTGGACATCTAAGAAACGACCAATAACACAATGCCATCGTAGTGGCTGCTGGGTCATGATGTAAAAAAAGAAAAAAAGTAACTGCTTGTGAATGAATACAGCCTACACATTTATTAAACATATGTATGAGACTTACCTTCATGAATATGGACACTATGACCAGTCCATTGGGGCTTTTGGCAGCTTCTGTATAGTTTGTGTACAGCTCATGATTGTAGTGGATCAGCTGAACCTGGAACACAGAGAGAGGATATGTAAGAATCGCTGAAAGAAACCAGACAACTTTAACATTATGATAATGAGATACAAGGTTCATATTAACACTGAGTACAAAATAGTATAGACCTTGGATTTGTAAACCCATCTAGAGAATCTATATCTTTGCTTCAAGTCAAAAGTCCCTCAGTCATCTAAATCCTTCCTCGCAGGTACATCGTGTCAGATGATTTAAAAGGGGAAATCAATATGGGATCACATCTCCCCCACGGATTCACAGAGACACTCAGTGTAATGTAAGGAGCTGGTGTTCGGAACATTTTTATACTCAGCGAAGATGTGGACAGAAGTAATAAGAGGGACATAAAAAGACGGGGATCCTGTCATCATTTGATCCAAGGCCAGCCTGCTCTCACAGGCTGAGGTGAGAGCGGCTAAACCATCTCCCAGCATGAGGTTAATGTTTCACTGACGCAGATGCTCCATCTACTCCAGCTGTTCAACATTCCTGCCTTTTAATGATGTTTGGACGTGGGCAGCCGCTACCGCTCGGCTCCCGCCTTGCAAAAGCAGAAAGTGTTGGAAGAGAAGCTCTTACAAAGTCTACATGAATAGGATGATTAAGCACAGATGAATACATCCACATATATTCATCTTTTTCTTTTTCTAATTATTATCAAGTTGATGGTAGAGAGGCGACAGGAAATGATGGGTCAATAGATAACATTTGCTGGGATGTTGCGGTTCATGGTCAGGTGCTTACTAGCTTAACACGCCTGAATCGGCAGTCAAGTTGCACTGTGGGTTCTGTAGGCGGCTGGTTTTGACAGGGAAGAAGAACGTGTGGAATACAAAAGACAATATCTGCAGCAGCGGGAGTGCAATAATAAATCGGTAGAGTGCTGTTTTAAGATCGTATTCAGACTTCAGCACTGCATGAAAAAAACATGGCCTCCTCACTCATTTCAATGAGATCACTTCATTGTGGCTGAAGCAGTGGAAACACCACTCCTCATTACATAAATGAGCAAACTTACAATACTTCTGGAAACTAAAGCTTCTAATTTATTGCCTTTGGTCTGAAGCCATTCTGTATTTTATTAATAATATACACAAAGAACTACTATAAATATAAAGGCGATGAAGCACTTATTTCAAACACAAAGGGGTGGTAACGATTTTTAGATCTTTCCCAAAGGCTCTTACACTTTCTATCCCCACCTCCATAAACTTCTCATCCTCAGTCACTGGCACAGGGCTTGGCACATACTGTACTGGAGGATATAAATAAACAAATGTAAGAGGAGAGTAATTATGAAATGCTCGATTGGGGGAGCACAGAGCGACAGAACGTCTATAAATGCAATCAAGGCGAGAGAGGAAGTGATTAGGGCCCTACGTTGATCTGATTAGATTTTTAGGTGAGAGTGGCAGAGGCAGCCAAAAGAACTCATCCACACTCCCTCAATGACAAATTGCACAAAGTTTGCTGCTGGTGGGCAATAAAAGGCCAGTGTGAGAATGTCTGCCAAATGGAAGAGAGAAGAGATGGAGATGCAATGCAAAAGAGGGAGGAAAATAGAGGTTATAATTAGATACACTTTTGAGGAAAGAGGGAAGTGCTGCTGCATGTTGGCCAAACCTGTGAGACTGCACGCCATCATTTATCACAGTGTCCCTCTGTTCAGACACTGATCACACTAACTACTGAATGCAGTATCTCACAGGTACAGTCTATTAATGTTCAACCATAACACTGGTCCTGGTGCCTCTTATCGAGCTGAAAAGCAATGCGGACACGTTATATAACAGAGTGTGAGAGGTATTAGGGAGTTAGCACATATTAGAATTGTGGTTCAATAGAACTTCAATTTAATGACAATTCATTGTTGAATCAGCGTATCAAATCAAAATCCCTTATTAGATCTATTTAGGTTTAGCTTTTGAATGCATGTAAGCTACTAAAGCCACTCAAAGATTCAGCTGAGGTCTTTATTCGGCTTTTTGTGTGTGATGATATATGGATGAAAAAGGTAATCGTTGTTTTTGCCAACAGGTCTGAGAGGTGAGGAAAGCTCAGAAACAAAACGATTTCTTTTTTTTTTTGGTATATTGTTAAAAAAAGTACTCTTCATTCACTGATTGTGACACAAACTCACAAACAAGCTACCACTGGCCTCTAACTGTGGGATTCAGAGTGTTGTTCAAGGACATGTCAATGGTTGGACACAAGGAGCTGAGGATCAAACTGCCAGACTTGCCATTAATGGACAACCTGCCCTTCCTTTTACCTTTTCCTCCAAATTCCAGGTATTTTGCCATCCTGGAATCAGGTCCAAAATCTAATGATGTGTTAGCGCCAAAAGGTTTCTAATGTGTCAAATGGAATTTTACGCTTGCCTGTGTGGAAAAGCTTTCAAAACAAGAACAGAACAGCTTCCCTCCATTGAAAGCAACACTAATGGCCCTCAGTGTGTTTGGCAGTGCCACAAGTCTTTAGGCTTCAGTTGGTTAAACCTGCAATGGAACCTGCATTGGAAGCTACGCCGAGCAGACAGGGTTTGAGACAACACCGAATTGGGTGTGAAGGGTCACTTTTGCTTGGCTGGCCGGTGCTCTCTGTAGCGTTTGTGTGTGTGTGTGTTTGCGTGCGTGTCTGGGGGTCATGACAGCCTCTTTATGGCATGATGGCTGGCCTGGCCCCGGGGGTAGGGAAATATGAAGACAGCAAGTCGATAGCGGAAGAGAGGTGTTCAGTGCTAACGGTGAGAGGGGGTTTAAAAGCGCTGGGCTGGAAATGACGCTCTCCATCTCCACCTCCATCCGTCCTCCCTCTTTCAGATTAACTGGAGCGTAGATCCATAAAACTACCAAACGGACAAGGCCTGCCGCCACACACACCAATCACACTGTGATTATGCACACAGATCTACATAGCTCTGTGTCTTTTTATTCACTTTCGCTTTACTGGCCATAACACTGCAGACGCACCACAAATCAACAACTATCATTCCTTCATCTGCGTTAACACTCATCAGGCTACATTGGTAATTGAACATAATCCCAAATTTAGTTTTCTCTCTTCACTCATATTTATTTCTGCATGTTTGTTTTGCTCAGAACGAGCCGTGCGGTAATGTTCTGGAGTGATTTGAATCCAAAATGCGGCACAATTGAGACGCTGCGCTGCAGATGTGGGCGAAATGTGCCGTTTAATAGTGATTAATGATAATTAGGGGAAGAGAAAATGAAACAGAACAAGATTCCCCATCAAAAGCTCTGTGACCGATAATCTGACGCAGCGATATTAGCTCAATGCGATTTTCCATGTGTGTGACTGCGTTTGAGCGAGGACATATGAGGTGTGCATCTGTGATTGATGGAGGTTTAAAGTACTTGGAACAGCTGCCTATGGCGAATCCTTCCCAAACACTTAACAAGATTTGTGTTAAATATAACTGGATCCTCTCTTTAGCAACGATCGGTGTCTCCTTCAGTTTGGACGGGCTAAATTCTGTTCACTTTATTGGGTGTAATCCTCATCTAATCTGTTTAGGCTAATATTATCTGAATGCACCATATTAAGTTTTTTGTCCATCATCATGTTGTTTAATCAGATGATCTAAATAATAGATGATAATGGGCATGAAAGCCCATAAAGGGAACAGCTGCTCAGAGTTGTTAGCTTTTCCAGAGCATTTCCCAGACTGCCAGTCGGGCTGGATATTTGCGAAAGTGAATGAAAGAGAAAGAAAAGAAATTCTAATGCTCTTTACTATGGTATGGCAGTATCATAATGGGTTACAATAGAGTTTTTCTGTTAACTCACATCCTGCTGTTGTAGAAAGATAATAGCTCTTTAAAAGAGGATGACTCACATTTTCTTCTTTCATTTTTTTATATTCATGCTCATTACAATATAGGAAACTTGACATTTCTCCCCAACTCACAACTCATTGTTGTTCTTTGACTAAATGCTGGCCTGTGATGGTTTTGAATTACAATGTCACAATTTTAAAATACTACTAAAAAGCCAATACTGTTAATTCTAGTACTGATATGTTAGATGGCTGAGCTGAAGCATTATTGTTTGTAACAGATTTATTAAGTGTTTTTGCTGATTCATTACAAAAACACAAAGCACACATGGATTATCAACTTTGCTCCTCACTGAAATGTTTCAACAAAGGCTGAAAGGAGCGTTGTGAATTTGTATGGTGATGATGATGATGGTGACAGATGATGTATCCCGCTGACTTTGGTGATCCCCTAATTTCAGGGTTGCAGGGTGACATTTTCTCGTACACAGCACAATGTCTCCGCAAATATTGGCTGGCCTTCCATTGTAATGGCTGTAGTGAACTTGAATTTTTTATCTAATATCATCATCAGTTCGACCTTTGGACCAGGTCTACTACTTTGGTTGATGACCCCAGACCTGCACGTGACATCCCATCAGCCTCAGCTGTACTTGGTGTTCAGTACCAGTGATTCCATTATCTCACTTCCTGAACAGTAACATAGCCAGAACAAAAACATTAGCTGTGCCTCAGGAAAACCGGATGTGTAAACTTGTTATACAAGATGCACAGCCTCATCAGGAATGACTATTTCCTTCTACTTCAGCTACAAATGTTTTACAACAGTGTAACAAATAAAGCCTTCAACAATGTGGAAAAAACTGAAGAGAGAGAGGGTGGAAGTGATGAAGAGAAAGCCCTCTCATGTGTGCATGAAAGAGAGAGAGAGACAGAGGGAGAGGGAGAGAAAGAGAGAGGAGAGAGAGAGAGAGAGAGAGAGAGAGAGAGAGAGAGAGAGAGAGAGAGAGAGAGAGAGAGAGAGAGACCCACTGCCCCTGGGCACAGTGATTGAAACCATCTGAAGCCATCATGCAGTAAATTCATTTAATGATACTGATGGAACAAAAATGGCTGCATAGACTTATAATGAATTAAAGCTATGATGCAAGGCAGTGTGACTGAACTTCAGTACACATACTGTAGGTCATACTGACTGCCAAAGACATGTAACGGCAGCCAGGTTCTCAAACAGCTGCTATTCACAGGTTGTGCAAACACGGTGGGCTGCTGCAGTCAGATAAAGTGATACGTCATGCCTGGAAGGCACAGGTTCATATATTTTCAGAAATGTATTTCAAGTGTTTTTTAAGCATTTTAAATCACTCTAGAAAACAAGCACTAAACTGAATCTAGTTGTTTGTAAAATTACAATTTTGAGGCAGCTCACTCAAATGTCAGAGTGTCCTTCAGTGCACCAACAGGAAGTGTTTTCAGTATATTCACTGGCAGAACTTACTTCTACATAACTTTGACAAAAAAACAAAATAGATGAGTTCTTTGTGATGGATCACCTCCGTTTCAAGTCTGTACAGCAGACTCACATAAACACAAAGCTGCAGCTTCCTGGAAGGATGGAGGTCAAACACTTATGATATACTATTGAAAAATATTGTCATTAGAAGATTATCAGCTTTTACAAGGGTCAGATCTGGCTACATAAATAAAATCATTTTTATAAAGCAGTTTTGACCTGACTTGTTCGGAGGAATTGTTTTTTATTGGAGGATAATAGGATGGCTGAGTGTTCTCAGAGTGTATAAAACACCAGCCAACCTGGTGGAGGAATAATATTTGGAATATTTTAGCACTTATTAAAAGACCAAGGTGTTTCATTTTCAGATTAGGCTGTGAAGCAGCTCCAGGGAGCGGAGCTGAACTCAACACACACAAGCAAACACACACACACACACACACACACACACACACACACACACACACACACACACACACACACACACACACACA
>JBAJHX010000024.1:11573364-11584853 GCA_037176925.1 Amniataba percoides | reverse complement strand
TGTGTGTGTGTGTGTGTGTGTGTGAGCGTTGGGAGGTGTCCTTTAAGGCTTGGGTTATAGCTCTCTTCACCCCAAAGGACGCATTAAACGCTTGTTTTATTATGATTTCAATATCAGCCCTCAGACTCTGAGGGAGGATAAATGATTATCATTAATTATAATAAATTTGCCTGTCAAGACTGCAATTATTTTGTTGCCACACAAATTGGTTATTCATATAATGGCGGCGGTGCAATGCAGCGGCGTGAGTGACTCATGATTTTGTTGAACAATCAAACCGGGGAAGCTAATTGTTTCACTCGTCAAAATTTTAAAATGGCAGAGTGCGACAGCGTGTGTTCATGCGCAAGTCTGTGCCAGGACGGAGAATGTGTGTGTGTGTGTGAGGGAGTTAAATGCTTAACTGTCATCTCCAAGACAGGTTTGTTCCTGCAGAAGGCACTGATGCAAATCGCTGTCATCAAGTGAAAAATTCATTTAGAACGTCAGATTGGGAGAAATTGTGGCTCATTTTGGTGTGTAAAAACCTTAAAAGTAAACAGAAAAAAATGGAGAAGGTGAAATCACCGGCACTTAAAACAAATATTTTTAACCATCAAGGAGAAATTTAGTCTCTCCTGCAGTTAAATGCGCACAGAGGATGTGCCATTTCTTCTTTGGCAGTTCACTGCTGGCATTGGAGGTACACTGTGAACTGCAAAATGCAATTAACATATGAGATGGCGGGATGCAACTGAAGGGGTCAAAAAGGTCATTCCTAAGCTGACAGATGTTTCACACATGGGCATTCAGTTAGCTTATCAAATGAAGGAAAAGACCTCACTGGACCATCACTTACAATCTTGTAATGTGATGTTAAAGATGAGGATTGGCTAGTGTAAATCTCTATGGCTTGTTTTTTTTGTTGTGAGCTAATGTGTTCCTGTTACTGCAGTAGTTTGCTGTTAAAGCATGATAGGCATTGAGAAAGAGCTGGTGGAGGAGTTTACAGTTAAACTACGCACCCCTGAACACAGACCTTGAGCGATTTTTTTAATATGATGAAAATGGTGTGTTTACTGTGGTTTTCTTGGTCAGTTAATTCACACAGAGCACACACACACACACACACACCTCTCCGGAGAAGGCCTGCCCGTTCAGAAGGTGTTCGGAGCCTTGGCCGTCCTCGCTGCCGAAATGTAGCCGGATCTCCTCCAGACGATGGCTGTATGTCATCGGCCCTCCAGAGATGTTCACCAGGTGCTCCTTGTCCAGTCGCAGAGAGACGTGTCGGCCCGTGTTGTACATCGTCCCTCCCACCTGGAGAACAACAGAGGAGGACACGTGATGACACAGGAACGCAACCACAAAGAAACTTATGGTGCATATTCAAACCAGCAGATCTCAACTTTCACTGTTACTTTCTTAGTAGTGATTACTTCACACTGAGTTATGACAGTATGATCCAAAAGACGTAACCATGAGGTCACGTGAGCGGACTGGGAGCAGTCACAGCAAGTCATGTGCTGTGTGTGTTTGCTGAATTAATGTAGTGTCACAAAACATGCTAAATGTACAGTGTAGGACACGAGCACAATGCACCTCTGTTTTAACCTTAGCAGGAAAACATTTCTGCTAACGGTTACTGTGGTAACCACACGGTCTCGCATAAATATATACATTGTTTAAGCAGACAGGGCTTTTTCCATCAGCATCAGCAGCTGCTTCTCTTTCACACTGTAAAATGGCAGCAGTTTGTCAGCAGACAGGTTAGTTGTGAAGGCTTGCGTCAGAGCGTCAGAGCTTCAGAGCCCGTGACCTCTGTGTTTTCAAGGAAGCCGGTGAAATTTCTGCTGAATTTCTGTCACTGTGGCCACAAAGTGCAAATGCACAGCGGTGGTAAACGCTAACACATAATGTAACAGTAGAAAGTAGAGAAGGGTCATAAAGTTAGCCAACTGACACGTCATGTCAGTTACATGGAGGCATCCTTTTTCATTTTAGTCATTAAAACTCAGCCACTATAAACCCGTGTTTATGCCACACGCTGCAGCACTGTTGGACCGGATAAAGATGTTTTGTACTGCTTTTGAATTGAACGTCTTATTGTCACAGAATGAATAATCAATTTGGTCTTTCAAAAGTCACATCAACTTGCCCACATACCAGATGTCTTGAAGTTGGACCCACGAGCCACAACAGTAACAATAATTGCAGATCTGCTAGCTGTGGATCACTCACAAAGGGTCACTGCCTACTTAAAACCAGCTGATTCGACCTGCTTTCATTTCCACAGTTGGATATCTTAGGGAAACAAATGAAAAATGTTGTCAGTCAAAGCTATTGTGCTTCAATATGAACATTTAGTGATTTTACAGAGTGGTTCATCAAAACAGTTTCCTCGTTATGTTGATTAAAACTGATTCTCTTTCAAGGTATTTGCTGTATAAACATCATTTAGAGGAGTACACACTGCAAAAAAAAAGTGCTTGTCTCAGAACATCTGTTTGTCTGTAGGTTTATTTCTTTACAGAAATGAGATATGGTAATAATTATGCAAGAAAGTGCAGACAGAAAAAAACGAACAGCAGACGACTTGAAAGGACGTATTCTGTTTTGTGAAATTTTTCTGTTGCTGAAGTTGCGGAACAAAGGCTACTGGTGTATTCTGAGGGAAAGTTTGACTCAGTCTGTCTGTCTTCTTGTTGACTTGACAGAGCAGCGAGTCCTTTGTTTCGCACTTTAAAAAACAAGTGAGGAAAATCAGGTCCTCTTGAAGTCCTTTTCAGCTGTTGGAGCTGTGGTTTCAGTAATAAGGAAACGCTGCTGTCTTGCGTTTTTGACAGCTTAGGAAGTCACGTTTTTGTTGAAGCCCGTATCATCAACAAAGCTTCCGTGGGAACAGTCCTGAGGGCTTTTTTTAATTAGGCAGCAATCTGAGCAGGATGGAGCGGCGATGCTGTAAACTGCAACAACACTACAGACAAAGAAGAGAGCGGAGCCTCAAGTAAAAAGAAAGGACAGGTAAAGATGTGGAAAAAGGGAAGTCCGGCTGAAATGAGGGTGGAATAATCAGAATGTGCTCACAATCGATACATTGTGAGATTTGAGAGCAAACGCTGCATTATAAAAGCCACGAATAATGATCTCTATCTGTAGCTCTGTTTATTTATAATCAGGAGTTGTTTCAAAGTGAAACATTGATATTCGTGCCACGACTTTGGGTGGACTTCCATCGCTCTTATCTGCCTCTTTCCTCTCCTCTCCTCTTTCCACTCTCTTTGCTTTCCCTCCTCTCCCGCTCCCTCATTCCTTTCACCACTCTCTTTCAAAATGATCTGCCCACCCCTCCCCCTCAAATTCCCAGAGAAAGAAGTCTGCCCACACATTGTAAATATTTTATAGAAGCTCAGAAAAATCGATCATTTGAAAGGAGAAAGAGAGAGTAAGAGGGAGCGATGCTAAGAGGAGATAAGTACGGGGAGCGGGAGTAAAGAGGTGTGCTGGATTTAGGGCCCAAAGAAAAAAGAGAGGAGCGACTCAGGGGAAGTCTTTCAGGTTTCCTGGAAAGGCGACGAGGGTTAGGTGAGACCTTAAAAAAAAATCTCATCTCCCTCAAGACCTCCTTTGGCTATTATTCATGAGGCAGAGGGGGCGAGAGGTGTGCGGACGCTCCGAAAACATCAGATATGACAAATGACCCGCAGGGATGGAAGGACGCTGTGAGATAATAAGTGAAAGTATGTATCCATGCAAAGACAAGGATCAAACACCTCAGACACAGAGATGGATCAAGAGAGAGTATCTTTCAGCTCACTGTTTTAGACACTGGTTTGCTGACTCGATTGGCATATTTAAAGTTCGTATATTATCATATATATTAATAATATGCATCTTTAAGCTTGTGAAATGATAGTGGTTTGCAAGCAGCCATCTTTGTTATCCCATCCATTCACTCTGACCTCCTTACATTTTTTCTTATTATGAGGAGAAGAATCTAACCAGCTGAAAGGGCTCTTATTTTGCAGCGATTGAAGCTCCATCATATGCTCTGTTCTGATTGGTTGTCATGACTTAGGCTCAGTAGATTCTTATCAAATGAGCTTAGAGGCAGCAGGTGGACTCAGCAGGAGGCTGATTTTGATAGCAGATTATGTGTCTCATGTATTTATGTCAGGACACAGTGACAGTTTTAGTAAAAATATAATATAAATTAATATTAATTTTAAATAAGTTATCTACATCTACTTAGATTATTATGAAGTGCAAATATGAGACAGGACAGCTGGAATATTGAGTTTCTCCTGTGTAAATCTGTCATCTGACATTCTGATCCAGTGTCATTTTAGTCAAATTCAGTAAATATCACTTCATAGTCTGCTAATTGTTTGAATTGTGTGTGCTTAAAATCATGCTAGTTAGGTGAGATGGTGTATTTATTTGGCCCTTAAATTCATTTCAACAAGCTTTCTCCATGATCGCAGACTACACCCTTAATACCCCACACTATTGTTTCATGTGACTGTTACACACAGCAAACAGTGTTCTGTTGCTGCACAGGATGACAGTTTTTTTTTCCCAGCCAATATCTGCTGTTCGGGCTGATTGCTCATGTCAGGGTAAATGGATGGAGGCTGGTGGGGAGGCGTGGGTAGTGGAGTGTGGTTGGAATGACAGTGGTGAGGAGCGTAATCGTGTTTTCCTTACAGTGAAACCACGATACAGAGCAGCCGCTAAGAGAGCGTGTACAGTAAAAAGCAGCTCTTTTTCTAATTGGTAATTCTTTCATCTCAAGAGATCGATAATCCCCAGCAACTGAAGTGAAGCTCTCACAACAGGGTCTGCTGCAGATACTGAGAGAAAAAAAATCAAATAAAAGAGCAAGAAGCTGGATGTGATGCAATCTCACAAATGCAAATGATCAACTTTAAAAATGATTATTTTAAAAAGAAAAACAAAACTCTGCTGGAGCACAAAAGCACTTTCTGGAAAGAGAATGAAAACATAAAAATGCGAGTCTTCTGAGATGGGGTTGAAAGAGATCACATTTAGCTACATTTAGCCAGCTGGTGGTAGCCAGACTTGAAGAATAAATGAATACACACTTGAATAAAACTTGCTTACTTCATTTGTCATGTTTCTGCAGCAACAATTACCAGACAAAGTCAATGTAGTGGAAAGGTTGCAAACAAAGCAAAGGCACTATATTCCAATCTGCTTTCTCATTATTCTCTGGAGCCTCAACACTTCTGCGTGTAGTGAGGTAATTATTACAAGCAGGTTGTGGAGTTCATATTTTCATTCCCCACGCCGAATGTATTTCTGACAACCGCTGCCCTTTGTGCACTATTCATAAAGATAAATCCAGACTGTCACTTAAACAGAGGACTATGCATCACTTGTATAGAAATCAACAAAAACACTTACAGCTGTCCAGCTCAGCTCATGTCTCAAAGTTATGTTATTATGCTGATCCTACTGTTTCACGTTTATACTGTTGGCTTCAAAATTACATCAGGAAGGACTTTTCTGCACCACACTCGTTTGTTGTCTTTTGTTGCCATCAACAGTGCACAGATTCTCCAGTTGAGCTCATGATACCTTACTGTGTTTTTTTCTTCTTTTTTTCAAGCAGTATCATAGGGCTGCACTGTTAAAAATGATTAAAAATACATTTGAGAGCCATGGTGTTACACTAGGTGCATGTGCATTAGTCTAAACACACACACTGGAGATCATCTAGACACACACACTGTCCTGTTGCCCGAAATCTCACCTAATGTGCTTTTTCTGTAAATTTGTGCCAGCATTCATACTAAGCATTGTCCCCTTGAAGCAGCTGTACCCAATATTTTTATAATAAAATCATATAAAATGACAGAACACTGTGACATGGGTTGCTTGATACAGAAAAATACACACTGAATTATCCCCTGAATCTGCAGCTTCCCTCGACTATAGTGAACTTAACAGTGAGTTTCAGCTTGTTGTTTCCATGTCTGGCCCACAGCTTTACTGCTCTGATTCACTCTTACTGCTCTCATTGTGATATTCTCACCGCAGACAGCTGTTCTCAGCAATAATGTTAAAAAAAAAAAAACGCTGTAAACTACCTGTCCAGCACTAAACGACATGCTTCGAGACAACCTGGTGAACATTTAGAGACTAAAAAAATCAGATAGAGACCAAAAACAGAGCTAAAAGTGTGAATACTGAACACACACTGCTGCTCTGTATCTGTGTGACTAAACAACTGTTTGCTTCCACTGCATCCAAATGTTTAACCACCCTCCATTACTGTGCATAAAATCCACCAGTAAGTAGGAATATGGTAGAAGAAGTACAGGTGTTACTAATAAAATTAATGGTGGCTCTGTTCCAGCGAGCCTGCACGCACAACACCGTGACCCTGAAACTGATCTATCTGATCTGAAGATACTTTTATCATTTACACCTGTGCTTTTCTTTCTGTGACATGTCGATATATCCTTTGTGATAAAGGGCGCATCATAATGTGTGTCTCTGCCTTCAAAGGCCCCATTCACCCACACAGGTGTTTTTATTCCATTTACCTGATTAGACAGGGTGGGTGTACAGACTGGGCTTGAATGATGTTTTTCCTGCTTCTCTTTAGCTTTGCTGCACCTGTTAGTGTGGGCCGAATGACGCTTTTATCATTTTTATGTGTTAGGTGTAGTGACGTTATGTACCACGGCTCCACCCAGCTCCAACCTGAGCAAAGATCTAACCAACCGTGTGTGCAGGGTTTAATGTGCTAACAGTGCTATGTATTCTCTAATCTAGATTTGATGGTAAAGCAGTAGTTTTCACACTAAGAAGCCTGCAGAGGAGGGTGTGGGAGAGTGTCAGAGGTGAATGTACTGGTCCCATAAAACAATGGGGGGTTGGATTGTGAGAGTTGGACTGTGTCATTTTTGAAGATGTGTCTGTGCAGCAGTGGCTGTGACACACCACAGTTCTGGGCCACTATTAAGCTACTTTATTGTATCAATGTGGTAGTCCTTCTTGGAGACATAAATAAGTCAAATCTCAGTGAGAATTAGTGAATCAAATATGATTATTAGGAGGCAGGTTCACAAATCCTTGTATGATGACACACGTGCATGTTTGTTGTTTTATCTCTAAACTGTTACTATGGAGCCAAACATTCATTTCCTGTTTGTGCAAGCCTTTCTCTTGACCCTTGACCCCAATTCTGATACAATCTCACAACCTAACTACCAGCACTTAACCCCGAATGAGCTTCTTTAAAGTGAGAACTAACAAAAACGTACTTACTTTGAACCTCCTTTGGGATGTACACACACTCATAATGCTTCACACAAGAACATGTTTCATATATTCACACAGTCGAGTGTATGCATGTGCTCCGGCAACTCCTTCAACTCGTCAGAACAAACGTATCAAAAACACATCAAAAAGACGGAGGAAGCTGCCAGCACCGCTTGATTTAGACAGAAGCTAAAATCAAGCAAACAACCTCTGCTGAGCCTGACAGCTGACACAATATTTCACACACGCGCATTGTTGCAACACAGTTCCAATAAATAGATACACAGTAGTGAGAAGAGATGAAAGTCGGCAATAAAAACTTGTTTTTTATAGATGTGTATAGTGCACACTGAGGCTCTCTGTGTTCATTAGTGTCATTTACAAAGAGCCATCCTTTGCCACGGTATCTCATGTCACATGTCACTGCTGCGCGTCTCCCGTAACCTCTCCAATAAACCTCATTTTGTTCAAGCAGCCGAAGCCTGCTTTTAATTTGTTCCAAGAAGCTTCCAGAAGCGATGGAGCCGAAAAGGACAATTGCGCTGCATGCTGGTCCTCCCTTAACAGATAGTGATGATCACAACGCACCACCACATTAGAGGTAATAGCCTGGCGAACGTAAACAAGTCATAAAGGAGATTGTTGACTGTCTGGGGCAGACTTGGTAGTAGAGGGCAGGTACGGTAATAGAAAACATCAGTAGCATGCTGGTAATGAGAAAACACAAGGAGCATCATCATTATCTGAGCACACAGATCAATAGAGTAAATTACCCCTTGTTACAAGAAGAAGTCTTCACTAACTACTGTATATGTTCAGCTATTAGGAGGCAGCCTTGCTGCTATAGAACATTTTAAATATAAAAGCCACTGTTACGTAATGAAAAACGAATTCAGCTCAAAGGAAATGTGACACCTAAGCAAAAAAAGAACAAGTTTCAGTATGTCAGAGTACGGTACGTGCCACCATGCAGGGTAAAAAAGCTAGAAGTGGAAATGGTGATAAGCTACATTAGACAGTAAGTGTGAAAGGCACACGTGCTTTAGCAACCATCAGATGGGTTTTAATATCTGCTCTAAAGGCCTGCAGCTGTAGGCAGTGAATCATGGCGAAAGCGTAATGTATTTGATTAAAATACAAGATGACTGGTGCTCTTTCATTAAGGTGTGCAGATATGGAGAGTAAATGGAATGGATAGAGATAGAGGGGATGTACGGTAGGACAGGAGGGAAGGTGTGTGTGGGGGGGAGTGTGAATTAAATACAAGAAAGGCTGTGTGGGCTACAGCTCAGTGAAGTTATGGACACACATATCAGTACAACATTTCCATGATGAGAGTGATCCAACGCAGATCGGAGGCAATGCTAAAGTCTTCAGATGGATTATTGTCTGCATTATTTTTCTAATGGAACACCTTTAAAAGAGGACAATAAAACACTGTGTTATCCTTTTACTAAAAGAAACCTACAAGATGCTCAGACAACAGCAGAAAATGGAAAAAGTTTCCTGACGTCATAGACGAGATGAGAATATTTTGATAAAACATTTGTTCGTAGCTGTGTGCTGGAGCATGAAGCTACACTGGATGTCCGTGCAGGCCTCGCGTCTCTCCACAGAGAATAAGGCTGTTAAACTCAATGGGTGGAGTGAGCAGCAATTAATTAGACCCTGTAAAACATTAGGAAACCAATCAGGCTCCATTACCTCAGGGACCTCATTTATAAAAACGTACTTGGATTCCATTCTCAGAAAGACGGAAAGCACAGCGATGCACATCATCATACAAAAACAACAGTACTTTTTTCCTGACTACAATTGCACAGCCACACTTGCACCTAACAGAACAGAATCACTACAGTTAGACACACCCTCATGAATAAGCTCAATTACTATGACTACACATTGACATCATCATTATATATTGTACTGACTCTTATGTAAGAAACTGCACATTCTGGCATCAAAAAAGTCCCAATACTAACACTATCCTGGGTAAAAGAGCTGAGGATTGCTTGACAATCTTTCTGTTGTCAACTGGAATAACAACAACTAACTGTAGGATTTCTCTAAAGTATAATGGACAGCGACAAAACAAAATCCTCCAAAACTGTGAATCACACTGCCGAAAAATAAAAAAATCCACATTCTTTCAGTAATTCTCTAAATTGTTGGCTATTGAGAAAAGAGCGCTCGTGAGTATGACTGCAGAGGCTTCTTTCATGTGACAGCCTAACAGCCTGCCTGAAAACGGGGGACTATCCCTCCCTCTTTAATCACATTAGAAGAAAGTGGTCAGGGGAACGTGTGGTTTTACAAAGCCATTACGTACCATTTTAAATTCTCAGCACCTTTCTGATTTTTTTCTATTCCCAGGCTGAAAAGCGTATGTTTGTCTTTGTATCCGGGGACGTCTGAGGTGCCAGAATAGTGAATTTCAGAGTAGCGGTTGGAGCGTCTCCCGGATCTGGCTATCAAGATGATGACAGTTTGCGATAACTTCTCATGTCACCAAACCCAGCGAAATAACAAGCACTGGGACTGGAGTTGAAGGAGGATTCAGTATACCAGTTCAAGTACCCACCTGAAAGACTCTGTTCCAACAATGGCTGTCAGAGGATCTCCAGTTAAAACCCACTCTAAAAGACTGAGAATCAGTCTGGAAAGGTGCACAATCTCTTTTTCTGTAGGCCTTCTGTTTCCCCTCTTTTCCTTGGTCTTAGCGTGTTTCACCTTTCTCAATCCTACGCCTCGTTTTTTTTCACTTGCTTTGAACCCTTGAGCAGTTTCTCCCTTTGTTGCGTTTGTTTGGGCTCGTGAGAACACAGCAATCACAGTCGGATGCAGACCAAATCAATTGGATCGAGCTCTTGTTGACAAGGAGGTTTCTTGGTACGTTTCCAAAGTAAGCCGGGAGCATTGTTTGGACTGAGGACGTGATCTGAATGCGGAACCACCATTGTTTGGCCTCCCAAATTTTGTGAAATTTGAATAGTGTCTTAAAATCTGAATGATGTGCCGTGTATTAAATGTGCAAATCCCTGATGCTTATGAAGAAGACATAAGCAAACCTGGCAGTAGGCCTGAGGGTGTGGAGGTCAGGGGGTGGATGAGTTTGAGCGCTTACTTCCAACTCTGACAGCTCAGGTTCAGTTCCCTATTGATACCAACATATTTTTTTCTTTCAAAATGAGTCAGGCTTTCATTTGAAGTAAAAGTTTTCACCAACCACATCCAGAAGTACAGAGAATACAAGACATTATTCACAGCCTGACAAAAGTTAACAACACTACAAAAGTAATGGATCAACGTTTTGACTTCTTTACAAAAGCCAGATGAAAAGATGAAATCTAGCCTGGCTCTGTCTAAAATTCAAATATATGCCTACCAACACATCTACAATCACTAACACCAGCCAGTTTCAACAGTGACACTGAAACTACTACCTACTGAAGTAATAGTCTACTTTGAATACTGTTGACAATATATTAGCTGGATTATTCAGAATAATATTACACAAACTGAGTCAATTAAACTTTCTAATGCTGTGACAACCACACGTGCAGACTTTCTCTATAAAGGCCCATTGTTACGGCCTCTGGATTTATGCACGGGGGGGTGGGGGGGATGTTCATTCTCTCTCTCCTCCAGACACGAATTCACGAATTTGGCCCACATTCGCTCCTGACTCCTCCTGCCCTGATTGGCCAAGAGTCTCGCTGTGGGTTCAACCTGGCCGCTTCCTCCCCCCCTCGTCAGGATGTCTGCAGTGGCACCAGCCAATCCGCCGAGGGCCCGAACTTTGAAAGGAAAGCTCCTGTCTTCGCCCGGCGGCGGCTGATTCTGTTCATTCTCTCTCTCCTCCAGACACGAATTCACGAAACCGAAACCGAGTGGCAGAGCACATAATGGTGAGTAAGTACTGATTCCCTGATTTAGTTTTAGGTAATGGACCCACACAATCCACTATAACATTCTCAAATGGCTCCCCTATTGCAGGTATGGGCTGTGGCGGAGCCGGAGAAATGACTTGATTCGGTTTACTGACTAACTGACAAGCATGGCAGCTGCGACAGTACTTTGACACATCCGAGAATTTCCCCAGAAGGATTCTGTCTTTTTGTTGGAAACTTGAACTCCAACAAAGACTTTGATGAAATCAAGGAATCTCTGGGGAAATTCTTTAGCAAGAACAGCCTTGAGGTCGTCGACGTCCGGTT
>JBAJHX010000024.1:11529404-11557389 GCA_037176925.1 Amniataba percoides | reverse complement strand
CACTACGTACTGTACACATGACAAACACCTGACAGACAGTTAGTTATTAGCTGTTGAACATAGGGGAGCATTTAGCAGGAAGCTGGTGCAAAAAGGAAAGAGGATATTATATTGTACTTATTGTGCTGACACTGCTTTGTGTTTGCTGAATGAATAGGAAACTGTACACTAACACATTTTTAACTTTATGGATGATAAATTGTCAGTCTTGCTCCTTGTGTTACCTGGAAGTGGCTTTTTCTTTCTTTCTTTCTTTCTTTTTTTTAATATTTTACATTTGTAGATTAATATTGAATACAATAAACCAGAGTATGTTTTATAGTTTAAACTTTTTAAAGTAGACATCTTTTGATTTGAAACGAACCCTTAGAAAGACACAGCTGTTAACTGAAAACCACCAGGTGACTTCCTCATGAAGCTGGTTGAGACAAAGCTGGGAGTGTGTAAAACTGACATCAAATCAAAAGAAGCCAACTTTAAAGAATCTAAAATATAAAACATATTGTGGTTTGTTAAACACTTTTTTCTTTACTATATAATTCCATATGTGTTTTTTTATATTTGATGTCTTCAGTATTAATCTACAATGTACAAAATAATAACAAATAAGGAAAAAACATTAAATGAGTAGGTGTGTTCAAACTTTTGACTGGTAGTGTAAGTTAAATGGCAAGTAGGGATCTTTGTGTTAATCCACATTAGAATATAGTGTTTTATAACGTTGGAGAATTTTTTTTTTTTTGAGAATTGCTACATATTCCCCCATGTGTATTTCCCACTGTGTTCTAATTTTCATCTCCTGTAAGCTCTAATTTAAGCATTTCCAGGTCAGTCATCCAGCAGGTGTCCATGATTCTGTTTGGTGTTTAAAAATGTTCATAACTAGACAGATAAATTATAAAAATCTAACACCTCACACATTATCTCAGCTCCATTTCAGTCAGTCTCACTGTCTTGTGTGCCGTCTCTTACAGTTATAAAACACGCATCTTTTAGGATGCTTTAAGCTCGTAATAAAGTATCAAATAAACCAAAAAGTCGTCTGCATGTTTCTTGAGAACGTAGATTCATTGGTAAGTAATGAGGCTCTATTTTGCCGCGTTGTGTTAGGCTGCATTATACTGCGGTACAAGTGTTTCTGCTGTGTCCTCCCCTCTACATTGAAATTAGCTTGAAAATGACTTGCTTTAAATTACATTGTTAATATTCAGCACTGCTGCATGATTTTGATAACAACTAATTCATCTCATAATCCACTGAGTCAGCTAATTTGGGATAATTAGGCAGTTGGATGCAGGGCCGGGTAATTGGCCTTGGCAAAAGGTTTCAGCTTGGATTTACATTCATTGGCTACAAGTTCGCAGTGACAGCGTGCTATCCCATTGGCACGGCGGCGAGCACAAAGTCTTGCGTTGTTTTATTATGCTCTGATCGTAATCACAGGCCTTGCTTCAGTTTCAAGGTTAGTCTGTCTTTGATGGGTGCTTTAAAGACCAAAAGGTCCCTATGTACTGTAATGTGTCTTTGTCCTGTGTGTGTTTGTGTGTCTCTGCAGCTGCACTGCTCAGAGGGAAAACTACAAGCTGATATTTGCCCATTATAAGCTGCTTTTGAATCAGGCCCACATGCACTGAGTCTGAGTGATTCTTGAAAGTGAACTCTGGTGTGCTGACGTGTCTTTTGTCAAACAATGTTTGGCAGTAATAGTACCAATTCCAAAAGAATAAGATTGGAAATTATAGTTATATTCACTTACTGCTGATACTCAAATAATAGCTGCAGTGTGTGAATTGTAGAATAATGGCCCAAGAAGCAAATTCAATTCAATGTATGTTTCCTCAGTAATAATCTTATACTCACCATTCTGCTGCTCTGACTTTCTCTTTTTCACAAAAATACTTTATTTTTAAATTCTCCCAATCTTTTCATCTTTCTGTTCTTTCACAATTATACTACTGACAGAGAAAAAAAACACTTTGTGCATTTGTTTCAAATTAACAGCCAGCCAGGAGAGGAAATGATCACGTTCTATGTGCCACAGGAAGGCTTTCATTGCCAAAAGTACAAAGTTATAAAAGAAGGAAAGTAAACCCATCTTAAAACATTCATTTAAATATGCTAAATCAGAATAGACAATTCCTGTTGTGTGGCAGCATGTGTTTCAGCGCATACGTGACATCCATCCTACACTAATGCTGTTCTCACTGCGTATGGTCCTCATAAGGTGAGGACACCACCGACAGCCATCATGAAACATGTGGAGTGACATGAAAGAAAAGCATGTTTGCCTCCCGATGACGCAGCGGGACGCGAGTTGTGAAAGCCTCCTCCAGGCTGACATATAGTGTCTCTGTGGGCTGCTGCGAGAGAAATTGGGACGGTGCAAAGAAAACTGCGAGCAAACTACATTTATAGAACAGCAATCAAAAAAGTAGCCGTTTCATTATCTCCTGTCATTGGGAGGCTCACTTAGCCGATATATACTGTATCTATTCCACGCTCAGGCCTGATTTATCATGATAGAAATATATATAGAAAAAGGGAGGCTTTATTGGATGTGGCATTAAAGTTGACTTTGTGGGGACTGAACTGTGATCAACAGTTCATTTTATCCACTGAGAGGGAACATTAAATAAATCCGTACACATTAGAGGCATACAGACACAGTCAGCTCAGGCTGAGTCACGATCACAGTTTGATATGCTCAAGAAAAAAAAAAAAAACAACAGTTGAAAATAATAGTTGAAAATGCTTATTATTATTTGTATGGTTTCCAATGTGCCGACAAAAGTTGTCAGGTTCACCATTCATGATTTTAGAAATAGATCTTCTTAACAAGTAGGCTTTTTGTTTTGACTCAAACATGAATAATCCCCTTGAATTATCACTGATGTCTTCATCTGCAGAGGCCCTGAACCCAACCTGGATTTTCTTATTTTTCTGTGCTTGGGACATTTCAGGCATCAACCTTCAGGCAGTGGTGTGTATCTCCCAGCCAATCACAGAGCAGAATGTGAACTTTTTTACATTTATAATGGCTAATGTTGGGTTGATAGACTGAAATAAATGGCATAATCACTTAAAGACACAAGAATGTCCTCGTTAAGATGAAGCTATAATGTCTGAGTTTGGTTGTCCAGTCTCACCTTTCTTGACACAAATTTGAAGTGTTAATGTCCATACCCCCACTGCTGTCTTTCATTTTACAACACAAAGTTAGAATAAAATCAAGATCTGTCGCACGTGGAGAAGTTTAAAATGCTCCAGTTGAAGTGAAAATCTGAGTTTCTTTGAGTTATTTCAATCAGTGAATGTGAGACGGGAGCAGAAAAGGATGTTGTTGGGGAAAATGACTGAGAGTCGGTCTGAGCTGAGACGCACACGGCTGGTCGGAGTCGTCCATTAACGGGATGAGACGCAGATGGAACAAAAACAGAAAATGTAGTTCCTGCAATTTGAATGATTTCTTATGAGTCAGCATGAGTGCTGTTTTTGTTGTGTATATATGTAGATTATATATAAATATCAACCTGTAATTTTTCTGTTTTTAGCAGCGTTGCTCAGGCTGTGTCAGTCTCTGTTCCCCAGAAAAAAACTGAAACATTGTGATAAATCCTGAACGGAACAATGACTCCAGACGTTCATGTCAGCAACGAGCAGCCCTCCAGCTTCCTGTGAGCTTTGCATTGTGAGGAAAAAATAAAGTGCCACATATTGTCTAACTGTTGCAGGTATACTTTCATTTAATTTATTCAATAATTTTCTACCCGCATATTCAAGACTCTCCTATATAAGTATGCAGTGTAAAATTGGACGCAGCTTGAGCGTTTATCTTCTGCACCACGACTGTCACTGCAGAAACACGACCAGTGTGAGCGCTGATTAAAAATAGCTATCTGCCTATCAGACAGAACCTGCGCGTGCAGATCGCCAGCGAAGTACGCGGCCTCGTGCGGCGTGTAAATAAATGAGCGGGCTGCGTTCGACACCCCGCTATGACTTTAATCCACCCGAGATGCTCCGCTGCCCTGCCCAAGGCCACAGAGTGTTTTGTGCCAAACGACAGCATGTTGGCATATTGCTGTGTGCCTCGCAGAGACACACAACCAGGCCTCGCACACGCCATTACACTCTGTATTGTCCTCTGTGTCCCTGCCTCATTACTCCTCATCTATTTTTAAAAGGGAATATGCCTTATTACAATTAGTCTGTTTAGAGGCCAATCTGTCACGCTCATTACAGTGAACTGCATCCCGACGCATATTTTCCTTTTCCCTCCCTTTTATCTCCCATATTATCCCCATCTTTCTGCGTCTGCCTTTATGACTCGCTGGCACTTGAAGATATGGAGGGTGGGGACGGGAGGTGTTTGTGACGTGTGTGACAGAGGAGGTACGACAGCAGGCTGAAATATTGAAAGACGCTTAGCGAGTGTCGGACTTAGAAATGAGGCGGGAAAGCCGAGGGAAAAAGATGAACCAGACAAAAAGGTAGAGGAATCTAATCTGTTCTTTTTTTTATGATTTAAACGATCAAGGAGGAATTTACAGCAATCCAAACTGCTGCCGCTAATGACAGCAAGAGACAACACTTCCTCTCAGACGCAGGGAGCGGAATTAAACTCCATCTGAGATGGGTCCGTGGAGGGCCACTGTTTACCAAGTCAGCCATTTCTCCTCTAATTGTCCATGATCTGGTTTCAACCTGAA
The DNA here is from genome assembly GCA_037176925.1 of Amniataba percoides. NCBI lineage: Eukaryota > Metazoa > Chordata > Actinopteri > Centrarchiformes > Terapontidae > Amniataba > Amniataba percoides. The sequence continues at coordinate 11,552,680 of JBAJHX010000024.1, read as the reverse complement.
ATGCATTACAGTCTGGGGCCTCTGAGGACCACTCCCTGCGCTCCCTCCATCCTTTTCTTTTTCTCCTCTCATTCTAGCTCCCTGCAAATGGGAAAATAATTCCAGCCTGGCTTTCCCCACTTTCACGTGAAAGGCATAGAAAAGACACTGCGGGGAACTTTTTAGCCACTTTAAGTCTGCTTGGTGAACTTCACAGCCCTTTCCCACGCCAACCTGGCTGAAGGTGCACACCGTGGGGAGAGTGTTTGTGGAGGAGGGGGCGGTATCTCCTTGGGAAAAAAAAGAGGACTCTACGATGTACAGTCCATCCATAAAAGAGACGGAAGAAGCACATGAATGAGTCTTTAACTTTATTACTCCGCTCTGTGCCGAATGATTCTTCTCTCTCGCCATGCATGCGTCGAACTGATCATAAAATCTTAATTAGCTGGATGTCCCTCTGTCCGTCCAGGCCTGCAAAAGAGTGTTTCTTGATCACTTATTTATTAAGTTCTTAATTGCAATTTCACAGTGAGTGCTCATGACATTTAGAGACCTTGCAGCAGTGGACGGAGCTGATTGAAGGAGAAGATGAGTTACTAAGATTCCACTGCAGTAATGACCACACACACACACACACACACACACACACACACACACACACTCCAGCCCTCCTAAAAATTATGTTAATTAACTTGTATTAGCTATCCAGAGTCTGTTTTTACACTTAAAAGGTGCTTATGGACTTTCATTGGATGGTTATGAAAGAGTCATCCTAGGTATTTTAGTTACATAGATAAATATGAATATATAAATTTATATAAATATAAACAGCTCTGGTTGGACATGTAATGACAGTGAATTTAAATGATTAATAACTAAAATTTGGGTTTGTGTGCTGAGCTCGCCTACAGTTGGAACTTTCTGGCTCTGTTGGATAACTAATTAAGTGAATATTTCTGAGGTTTGCCAACGACAATAACGTGATTTTTTTCTTCAGTCACAGTAAAAACAGCCAGAGTTTTTCCCCGTGGTTAGATAGGACTGGATCAGATTTTGTATGAAGGCAGCATGAACGTGTGCAGCAGCAGTGCAGCTGTAAGTAAAACATATATGGTGCAGCTTGAAGAACAGCAATGTCAATGTTAAAAAAATGTAAATAGTTTTCAATTTCACACAACTGTGGTTAACCAGCATGACTGCATTTTGTAAAAGTAACATGTTTATTAGGACGTGTTTTGTTGTTGTAAATAGTGTTTTTTGTGCTCTGTGGCTTCAAGGCCTGTGGGCCCGCTGAGACTATCAAAGAGCAAAAAGGGTCCATGTAGTTTAAGCACCTTTGTTTCAGAAACCTTTCCTCAGAGACGGTGAAAGTTAAGGTGAATACAAACTTTTAACTGTATACTGTTCATTTGGCTAATGAGCCCTTGAGATGTGTTTTTTGCGTTTTTATTAATGTTTTTTTTGTTTTTTTTAACTGAGGCTCGTGTTTGAAAATGAAATGTTTGTAAGGTGGTGCATAAATTTGTCTGCTAAAACTGTATGGGCGTTTGCAATAAACATAAAGGTCATTCAGTATTTTTGCATATTTGATATACATGGTATGCCTGCAAAGTTTTCAGGTATGTTAATGTGTGCAACAACGTGAAAGCAAGACATTTAGAAACTACGTGTACAAGACCACCTCAGTATTTATTTAGTGTAAAACAGATGGCAGTAAGATGCACAGTGGTAATGATGACACAGTAATGTTTGGCCAGTCTGATATGTGTTAAACCTTTAGCAAATGACATCCTATGACTATAATATAGTTCCATTAGTAGTTAGCAGCTGACATCCTGCTTCACCTACTACACTTGCCACAGTCCTGCACACTCATTTCTTTGGCGAGATGAGAGGTTTTTAGCAATAATATGGGAGCAATCAGGGTTTTACTATATAGCATGAATGCCTTACATGGTAGAGGATAAATATGAAATGATAATTAAGCCTCAAGAGGCACCAAACATAGAGGAGTAGGTATGAAAATATGTAGCACAACTTCACCTGTAGGTTTAAAAATCCAGTATAAAAGGTCTTTCCTAACATTAATGCAGTGTTAGAGCGATCTAAACCTCATACCAGACGGGATGCAGGATACGAAACCCAACCCTCCAAACTAAAATCCTCCATGTGGCTTCTACATGACGTTTTCTCCTAACTGCAGCGCCTAGTAAAGCCTAGTACCACATAGTACTAGTCCTTGTATGAGGTTGACCCAAAGCATACAAGCTACAATATGTTCCTCCGACATGAATGCAGGCATGCCAGCATGTGGCTCTGGAAAAAAAAAACACACTGTCCCGATGTGTCTCACTGAACAAACCCCATCGTAATCACCCATAACTCAACCACTCTTATGAAGGCACAGGTTCAAAAGCACTCAGCGGTGACAAACAACTTTCAATAAGCGTGGCTGAACGAGTCCACCAAACAGGTGCTGAGCAAATCTACAGAGATGCTACACTCATCAAGAGAGCGGGTTAGTGTTTGCGTAGTGTCTGTGGAAAGGAATGATTGTACTATTTAGTGGTCCTGGATATGGCCTGTATGTTGTCTCTGTATCTGATGCATAATTACAACTAAACAATGACCCAGCAGGGGATTATGGGGGATTTTGAGGGGGTGATCTCTCATCTTCCTCTGTGTTCTCTGCTTTTTGCTCCAAAAAGTTTCAGCTGCTTATCTTACCCCTCAAGGAGACGGAGGCGGAAAACGCAGAGACTGATAGGCTGAAGGAAGGAGGAATAGGCGAGGGGGCGCAGACCATGAATTTGTGTACATGCGGACGTGTCACCCGCATCCAATTACACACACAAACTCGCAGCATCGCTCACTCACACACATTTCTCGCTCTTTCTCTCCGGCTCGCTCCCCGTTGGCCGCCCTCTTACATAAGCAGACTGTAGCTGCGCGTTAACTCCGGAGAGGCCGATGGATCTGCAGTCTCACAAAGGGTCAACAGGCTGGCAGCAGAAGGGTGATGCATGGAGAAAATATTTCCTTGAGTGCTTTTGAGAATCTATCAACTTTGGCTCGTACAGACGGCGGCTGTAGGCAAACGTCAGGGACATCTGTGGAGCTCATTTTCAACAGTATGGGAAAGAGTATTCAGCTGTGTTTGACTAATGATCGAGTGCTGTGGGGAAAAGGAAAAAAAAACATACACACATATCTTACAAGAAACATATGGAATACATTAACTTAAAATAAATTACAGGTTCATTCATCCAAATCATATAAAACATGTTTCCTCCTGCAGATAGTTTTGGCTACATTAGTGTATGTGTGAGCTCTGTTTTTCTGCCTCCACCTCATTTTGCTGGTCGTAAATTGGATTTTTTTTCTTTTTAAAATGAACTCAGCGGCATTTGCCAGTGTGGTCAGGATCTGGAGTTATCGCAGGTATTCGGGTTGGAGATATGACCTTTTAGTTAGTTTTCTGGCTGTCATGATATGGTCCTTGTGTGTCAGTTGTGTGGTTGTTGGACTGGATGTTTCTTTCACACAGGTAAAATATATATCTTGATTTCAATGAGACTGCTTTGTACGAAATAAATGATAAATTTGTTATAAATTTATTCATTTATAACAAATGAATAATTTTCTGATTATTCTGTCTGGCTGCTTTCATTGGACATAAAAGTTTGAATTGTTTAATCATGGGTAAACTGACCCTTTTCAGAGGGATGCAATCAATCCTTGCATGTCACCTAACCTAAAGGTACCTTAAAGCTTTTACATAACTTTTATAAAAGTCAAACTTGTTTTACAGATAATAGACTATTAGACCTGAATCTATTGTCTAAGAAAAACACAGATTATCAAAATAAAAGAATATGTACTCATTTAGCAGACACTTTTTGTTCATTTATCACAAAACTGCAATGTTATACTTTGTGTGATTCTGAGGGCTTGTTCTTGTCAGTGTTTGCTTTAAAGTGGACCTGCAGCAAACACTGTCTAAGTGCCAGAATCACCTGTCATGAGGTTGCTTTTGCACATGTTTAGAGACTAACAGAACTAGTAAAAGTCATCGAATCTTTTGACGACAGCGGCGTCGACTGAGCCGGGATTGTATAAGGAAACAATTTGAGTTGCATTATGGGAAATTTAGAATGTTTTGGGATTTTGAACCATAAAAAACAATTCATTTTTTCTGTCTACAAAAATTAAAATATTGTCATCCACTGAGGATCAGCTGAACGGTCTAAGTTCTGACTTAGCATGACTGAGCATGCTCCAGATATGACAACGCATGCCTGTTTTAAAGAGACCCGCCCACATTTAATGATACATTTCCATGGACAATAAAATCTAAGTACCTTACTATCTGTGCCTCTGTGCCTTGATTGTCTCGACAGTGGCTCATATGATAAACTTCACACCTGGTGGGAGTGTAAGTGTCGAGTATGAGCTTGTTCGGATGGGCGCTTCTTGAGAAAGGTGCAAACAGCATACAGGAGAGAAAGCAATCAGGCTGCATGGAGCGATTGTGCAGTGGTCTCTGCACAAGTTCATATAATTTGTCCTTGAAAGAACACAGTACGCATGTCTACGACCAACACAAGTTAGTGACTACCTAGCATGGCAGCTCCCAGAATGCCAGACTGATGTGCACCTTCAGCTCAGAGTGCTAAAAGTATGTCAGATTTCTTTTTAGTATCAGCTGACATCTGGAGACAAGATGATTAAAGTCGGCTTTATTTATACAGCGCAAAATCCGTTTTTCCAGAAACTCAACAGTCTCTACAATATAAACCCACCTTTGTCATTATTAGATAAGGAAAAACTCCTGAAGTCTTCCCAGCAAAGTTGACAGGTATGGTAGAGCTCAAAAGAGCAAGAAATCCACATTCTCCTTGCTTCATTGTGATACAGTGTAATCGTGCATCCACATGGGAGCACCAGGAACTGTCTCACAGAGTTTGAAATGTCTTCATAACGTGCTGCGCTCAGATGGATCCAAAGATGGGGCTGACATTGAAATGACGTGGAGTTTTCTTTCATTCTCTCCAATTCTTAAGTCGCGTGTCGTCATGTGTTTCTGAACAAATCTCCTCCAGGCAACAGTGCTAATCTGATCTGTTCAAGGGCATTACAAGATCCCAAATGTCTCCCCATGCTAGTACTGGCAGTGGAGCTGCTTCCTGTCGTTCCATTAGAGACACAACCATGTCTGCCAGAGGGAGGAAGGTAGTGGGAGTCGCAGAGAGAGGGAGAGAAAATGAGGGAGGCAGAGGTGGAGAGTTTGTGTGATGACAAATCAGCCATATGGGGCTTGGGATGTGGGGGTTGATTTCGTTGTCTGTACATCTCACGTAACACACGACTAGCCCGCCGGCTGGGCAGGTTGATGGACAGAGACATTACAAAAAAACGCCTCCTATGTCTTTACATTAGGCACAAGGATTGACAGCTTTACCTGAGGGAAAGCTAATAATGTACATGTATCTCGCTCATTTCCTGGGCCCTGCAAAATGCCCCGCTGTCACGCAACGCGATTCCGTAATGTGATTTTGACCTCGAAATGAGAAACTGTGTTGAGCAAATACAGAGGATATTGGTTTTCACTGTCAAAGCGAGTCCCCGTCAAGATGGCTTGTCTCGTATCACTCTGTTACCCGCCTCTGATGGGTGTGAGCTTCTCGCCTCATCAAGAGATTTGAAATAAAAAACCAAAAACCAAGATCCAGGCGACACTGCGGCACTCAACTAATATCTTACAAGAAGATGGAAGATGCAGGAACAATATAGTCAAAAGATATTTTTTATGATGGTGATAAGATTAAAGTTATTGATTGTCCTTTAAAAAACAGTCTCTTTGCTCATGGCAAATGGTCAAGCATAATGTTTCCACAGCACTGTTTGTCAGGTCTCACTCACCACTCTGCTGCTCTCTGTTAAACCTGAACACTGTGGTCACACATGAATTTATTCTGCGTTGTTGTTTCGTCGATCACTGCTAAGCCACAGTCAATCAAAGTTATCACTTCCTGTTGATATTTCACATTAAAATCCTTTGAATTGGGGCCGTGTAGTGAGGGGAATCTTGGGATCACTTACCCAGGGCCCCATCAGGGAGCCTGGAAACAGTGTGTCTATCAGGAAGCTCAACACTGATAGAGAAAAGGAAAAAAGAAAGATGGGCAAAATAAGAAAAAAGTTTTGAATGATAGAAGTCTTTAAAGTGAAAAGTGGATTAGAGTATGTTGTAGAAAGAGGGCTGACAAATCAGATTTTCTACAGTTATATCTGCTTAAATGTGTGATATAAACAGTAAAGTACAAATGACCCAGAACCACCAGAGGGTCATTTATTTGGTTGTTGACTTTTTAATGTAAATGAATTAGAACGAATAAATAGAAGTGGTTCAGTGAGTCTATATTATCAAAGATCTGGCTTGAACTGAGCTTTTAATGTCAAATGGCTCTGATAGAAATGTTGAGTTATACTGAGGGAGCTTCGAACTGGACAAAGAGTGAATATGGACACTATTTCTATAAAAATAATATATAGTAATAAACAGTGTCTGGTTAAGCAACAGCAACGCTACACTTTAGTTGAAAGCAGGAAGCTACACTATGACTTCCTCAGAAAAAGAGGATGAATACATTAAAGCTTTTACATCAATGGCCATGTTGTAAGAGACTCGAGTCGACAGTGCAGTTTCATACACTTCTCTGACACACAAACGGCAACAAGCTTTGGTCTGACTACTCCTTTTCTTCTCAACTTATTCAATCTGCATGCACACTTTCTCTCTGTTCTTAAAGCAGGTTAATTACTATCCATCGTCATTATCATTCTATTAATTAAAGAGCGTATGTGTGTGATGTTAAGGCTATTTTCAGCTCTTAATGGCTTGGCCCACCTGCTTTAATGGATCAACAGAACGGAGCAGCGAGTGAAAGAAATGGAGCCGGACCAGCTCCCAACCTCCTCTCTGCTGCAGAGTTCATCCTTTAAGACAGACAGACAGACAGACAGACAGGCTGCCAGTCTCCCTGCTCCACCCTGGCACATCGGCCTGCTTGTTTTAATCATAAGAGGACGGCAAGATTGTGGAGCACAATCTGTGCTGGAGAAACAAACAGCCTGTGACCGTTTCTGAGCTTTTTTTAATCTTCGAGAGAAAATGTAGTCATATAATTTATTGATACCACACCTTTTTTTAGTGGAAAAGCAGCCATGTTTCCTAGACATCGCACTTAAATGCTCAGCAATGGACTTCCCAGAGATGTTCCAATGACAAATGCAGTCATTGGCTGGATTATGTTGCACAGTGTTTTTTAGTGAATAAAGGGCTCAGTTTTGAGTTGCAGGGAGATTTTGGCTGTGGAGTGGGTGTTTGGTGAGCATAGTGCAGGCCTGTGACACTCCAGAACAGGGTTCACAGTCAGAGCCCGGTCTGTGGTTAGCTTCAGGCAACAAAAGCACTTAGAGGTAGAAAGATTGTGGTTTTCGGTTAAATGTTGATGAAAACATGGTGGTTCGAGTCGCTGCGGTCTCCACTGGATGACTGTATTAAACCAGACCACAGTCCTTTTCTAACTTTCACTAAGAGCTGTCTAAATATAACCATAGTAAAGGTTAACAAAGCTGCAGTCAGTATGAATGGATATATATTAATTATAAAACAAATGCAATATCCTGCCATATACTGTTAATTGACAGTATATCATCATTCATGTGATCACATAAATGTGGGCTGTGGTAAAAAAAAAAATCTCACTTAATTTTATGAGTTTGGAAAAGAGCTATGCAGATGCCACTGGGAGATGTAGTTAAATAGTTGAGCAGCACTCCTACTTGTAGCATCATTACTCCCAAACACTGCTCGGGGCAGCAGAGTGGTGGGAATGACCCGACTCTGTTGTTGTGTAACAATCCTGTGGAAATATTCTGGCTTTATCAAGGTAAACACGAAGGACGTTCTGAGTTTGTATTACCAGCAGAGAGCATAAACAGCAAATTAAAACTGGAGCAGATCAGAAAACAAAGAAAAAATTATGAATAAATGCAGGCTTCTCTCCACATTTGAGGTAAACAAGTGCCCAAACTGCAGAATTTACAATCAGTACAACAAAAAAAAGAGACGGGTATTAAACTATTACAAAAAAAGGTAACCGTGGGTAATAGGGTTAGTAATTAAGAATGATTATGAATTTACTGTGTTGCTACTGATGCTGGTGCCGTGTGTAATCTAAAACAGAGGTTGTTCTGTGTGTGTGTGTTAGAGAGCTCTGTGGTGGAGAGCTCTCTACACAGCGCTGCTATATGTCAGTCAAGCCTTCAGTGTGGGCTAAAAAACCAAGAGATGAGTTAGTGGAGGACAAGGAGGTCAAATGGGAGAGTAGGAAGAGGAGGAGGAGGAGGAGGAGGTGAGAGAAACGCGGAGGGGGGGCGATGGAGTAGAGAGGATGAAACATCTGCGAGGCACGGGAGATGACAGAGCAAAGCTGATGTGATGGAGGACAGGACAGCTGTGGGGGATAAGAGACAGAGGGGGAGAGAGACAAAAAAAAAGAGAAGGAAGAGCAGGCGAAAGGTTGCTGGCTTGGTGTGTCACAGACGAGTGCAGTGAAAGGTGGATAGAAACAAAAACCAAACACATTTTGCCTCAGCTGGCCTCAACAGCAGGCCTCAGAGTTCTGCAAAAGAAACACCTGAAATGATCGCAGCTCATTTTTGTGGCCTATTTGAAGTGAGTGATGACTCACCTCCCCGGGTGACCTTTGGGCATGAAATCCTCTTTTCACTGAAAGCATTTTGTAAGATTTCATAAAATTGTCAATCCCTCCCACTTAGGTGTAGTTAAGTGAGTGCCTGACAAAAATGCCACTTGTCTAATCACCATGGCGGAGACAGCTTTGAAAAGGAAGGAAAAAGTTCCTCAGATTAGTCATGTCTGAAGAGGAGCCCACACATCTCTTGATAATATCTCACTTCCAATTGCATTTAAGGGTCTGTCCAAACAAATGACAGAGACTCTGTTTTCTCTCTTACATCTAGAAGTTCTCTTAGTCCAGGTTTTTATATGGAGCAGATCGATTCATACAGCTGTGTAAATCTGTTTTTACTAACAATTGGACACTTTTACTTTGTAACTAAAAAGGAAGATAAAAGTGGAATTCTTTTTAAGCTTTTTAAGTTAAGTCATTAACGAGTGGCAAAAAAAATGCAAACCAGGCATGCAGTGTTGACTTGACTTAAGAGCTTGATTTGCTCGTAACTCAAATTACTTGTATGTCAAATACATTTTCCCCATTGAAATCAATTGAAATGCCATTAATTCGTTCTGGGCCTCAAAAAACATCACAGTTTTTTGTTAATTGTTTTTAAATAAGAAAAATGTACTGAATATTGTATAAAATTATTTTCGATTTTGATATTTCGATCATTTCTTTCTTTAACTCAATGCACATCATGCACTTCTTCTCAACTCTGCCCTTCACACTCACTGTCTTCAGATTCATGGTTGGAAAAACGTTTTTTAAAATAACTGCAGCACAAATGTGAGCACAACATTGATCTCACACTGCGAGCTAACTGCGAGCTAACTGCTCAAAGAGAACGAGTGAGACGCAGGATGCTGGGCGGATGTTGCGGCGTTCACTGTGGACGGAAATCTGAAGCTGGCTTGTAACCTGAATTTTAGTTCATAACTCAAAGCAGAAAATTAGCTGAGAGACGGCACTTATCTCGAAAAACTCATAAGTTGAGACACTCATAAGTCAAGGTACCACTGTATATTAAAGTGAATACATTAAGAATAATTGTTCTAATCTGAAGGAATTGTCTACCTCTAAAGACTATTACATGCTTTTTAAAGCTAAATCCACTCAAAAAGAGAGAACTCAGCTTCTCTTGGATTAAGAATCCAATGCAATAGATGCAATATGCAATAACAATTTAGGCTTTGCTGACTTCTTCTGCAATGGCTGGCTGCTCTCAAATTATATCCTCACTATTCTGAAAACCACCAAAATAGGGCTAAATAGACCATATAGACTCACAGTGAGATTCTATAAACCCAGTTCTATAATCTCATCTTTGTTGCATCATGACCTTTGGCAAAATCTTAAGATGCTCCTAATCCCTCGTGTGTTCGACTCTTTGAGGTCACGTGAAGGGCGCGCACCGGGGGGGCAGTCGGCTCGCCTCGACATCTGATAACAGCTGACCTGTGACTCCATACAGCTGAACTCACAGACAGGATTATCCATTCTAAGGGCCGTAACAATGCCTCGTGGATTTGTCTGGGCTGAGCATGCTCACTGCTGGCTGTGCAGCAGCAGTTTTGAGACGTCCCCCTGGAACTACCGGGTCACTGGCGGGGGCCCCCTGGTGCACAATTTATTTCTGAACTACAACTAAAGCCTGGCCAAGAGCAAAACACCCAAACCTCAGCCTGCGTGTAAGATACTAAAATGTTTACATACGTGCCAGCCCTTTCTGGAAAGGAGGTAGAGGACAGGCAAGAGGGAGGCTGACAGTGCAGAGGACAGTCACGATCAGGGACTACTGGATAATTAAATACCAAATCGGTGAGCACAGGAGCTCTGTAGCCTGCTGTGAATATAAAGGGGAAAAGAGGACAACCGCAACAAACTGCAGCTCTCCCATCACAAAGGTTTGGTTTATACCGCTGCATAAAAAAGTACAATAAAAACCAAATAAATACATAGATGAAAGCATGAAAGCCAAACTTCACAGCTAACACGGGATGCAGATTTTATGAATCCACCCTGTGAACTCATGAAACCTGAATCGGGCTTCTCGACACCATTTATATTATTTCATAATCAAGACCATATTAGTGTTGTCATTAATCTTACCCTTAATTACCAGAAGCACACAACTGAGGCTTTCCTGATTAATCTGTAAAGACTTTCATTTGCAACACTGCTGCTCTCCTTCAGGTCTCTCTCTCTCTCTCTCTCTCTCTCTTTCTCTGTTCATCGGGAGCGACGGGGCAGCGGTTTTATTTGTGCCACTCGAGCAGAAGACAGAAGCCATTTTGCCCAACAGAGCAGATCTTAAGGCGTAATTACACCGGCTGATTGGTAAATTAGATTAGAGTATGGAGGTGCATGCTGTAGATGGAGAGGAGATGGAATAAAACACCTCATGAGGTACTACCTTCGACATTTCTCTGACACACAAGCACCCACACACACATTCATAATTCATTCATTTATAAGCATACTTCAGTCATTTAATGCAAAGGAACCAACATCACTACTTCTCAAACCAATTAGTACATTACATCTATTATAGCTTAGAAATATTCATAGAACAGGAAATAGAATTACAATTAATAGAATTCAAGTGAAAGGAATTCAAACTACAGAACTCCACGAACGTACGTGTTGTACCTCTAATCTGCAGAGAAAGTTCAAAGAAATGAATGAGCAATTACTTCTGAGTTTGTAACTTGCTGGGAGAAAACTTTCCAACAGACTTTTTATCTGTAACAAACACCAGCAGAAGTTTCCTCACATTGGAGAAAAAGGGTTTTATCATTATAATTGAGAGCAAAGATCAAGAAGAAGCCCTTAGAAACCTATCTGGGAGCTGAAATGTTTACTTCAGGGAAACATTCAGGATCAGTCCTTCCTCCAAGATTGTTGACGCAAGTCCACAAATGCATTACATCCAGCAAATGATAACTTTTGATAACTGTACGTATTTTTCTGATTGGTCCTCTTTGGTGGAAAATATCAGGTGCAGGCTCTCTGCTGCTTTTTCAGAGTTTGCCTGCTTGTCCATTCCTCTTTACTTAACCTTTGCACGATACACACTCCCTTTCATTGACATGCTCGAGCAGCCACTGAAGCAACAGCTTGTTTCTGCTCCCTCTGTTTGACCACTGTTGATGGGAAGAGCTCCTCAGGGGAAGGTCCCGGCATTTATCCACCTGTGGAGCCGGTCCATCTGCCCAGATCTGCCAGGATCGAGGGTGGGTGCTGTTGGTGGCGTATAACACAAGAAGGAGAGGAAGAGAACACAGGCTTTGGGGGTGAGGTATGGAGGGGGAGGCGATGTAGATCAAGGGGGATTTTCTGCTTGTCAGGCTCCCTTCGTCTTTCCGAGTGGTAAGGAGGGAAACGGTGCAGCTGTCGCTACACTATCCACCTGGGTACTTCAAAAAGACGCCCAGATGTTCAACACCGTGGCGCACACACACATCATCCACCACCCAACCCAGCCCCAACTCTCACACATAAACACAGAAACGGCTGGTGAGAACATTACCCACTTGACTTGAAACTCCCATTGCACTTGACACGTCCCGCCCATGCTTGTCTGCTCTCATATTACACTGGCAACTGCAGCTGTTGCGAGATCACACATAATTTGCTCCTATCTTTGTTGTTGTCTTGTCAAAAAAAAAAAGTTAATTTTTATTTGCTCTAAGCCCGAGTCTCTATCACAACTATCTTTACAAAACGAGAGGCACTGAGCTGCACCGCAGAGACAATGGCAGCTCACTGCACTGTGGGTGACCGTAATTTGCTGTTTAACGGGCATCCAGATGGCTCACTTGATTGGGCTATAATGGTGGTATCATCAAAATGGTGGTATCATCAGCTCCTGTTCTTTTAAGGATCTGCATGAACACAGTAATAACACAGACCTCCGAGTAAAGCTCCCTGTGTTGGAATGGCACAGTAACATTTTAATTAGGACCCTCCTTTTTTTTTTTTTAGTCACATAGCTGTTCATTTTAAATTTCCAGTGTTATGAGACACTACAATAAAAGTTCACTTTTAGGTACCTTTTGCCCAAATTCAGTGCAGACCATACATGGCACCATTTACCAACATGCTACTGTACCAGTACTCCTATACTGGAACAACACAACCTGGACCATTTTTTTTTATCAAGATGAAGTATTAATGCATCAGTTTTCTCCATCACATATATAAAAAATATGTAATGCCAGTGCCACACCCTCTATCCTGTCCCTCCTCTCAGTGGGGGAGTAAACCAGTTCGACAGCCAAATAACACCAAATAAAACCCTAAAACAGGATCTGTTCTCAACCTGCCAGCCAGAAACCACTGATTTCTATTATCATATATATTATTGGAGCATTCATTGTATTATACAGTTTTACATATCGTACTTAAACTACTGTATAATTGCATGCATTACAATCTATTTATTCACTGATTTTTGTCTTTGCTCTTTTTTTGTCTGACTAAATTACTCTGTGGAAAATTAAAAATGTTTCTTGCAGTAACAGACATTGATCTAAAGGCAGAAAAGGTATTTACTGCAGTTTTTGCCTAACCACTGCATTAATATAATTATTTTATACAGAATTAAATTTACTCAGAACATTAAATCAAGGCAAAGATATTTCTGAGGCCTGTGAAACACTTGTTGCAGATGCATGTAGTCCACCCTGTCAGTCCTCGCCACCAGGTGGAGTGTTGAGACTGAAAAACTCAGTCGACACGCTCCAGCAGTTTGTGGATGCAAGCAGGCACGGACGCACACACACACTTCCACACACACACACACACACACACAGTACAGAGTCCCATGCCCCTTTTGGCAGCAAACAGTGAGACTGATGCAAAGGTGAAAGACGTGATTGGCGCCCCGGTTAGTTTTTCAGCCGAGCCAGGTTCAATTTCAATGCTTTGATCTGTGAAATAATGGCAGCAGACTGCAACATTGTCATTTCCCGCAGGATCAAGTGAAAGAATTGCGAAAGACAAACTAATTCTGCCACGCTGAAAGCAAACAGGCAGACGCAAGGCCGAGAAAGGTTGCGCGGCGAGGAGGAGGAAAGCGATGGGAAGAGGATGCAGACTGAGCCATGAAGAAGGAGAGCAGAGACGGGAGTAATGGCAGGGAAATAGCAAAAGAAAGAATAGAGATTGGTGACAGCCAAGTGGCAGCGGGATACAAATATAGGAGAGATGACAGAGTAGATGAGGGAAGGGAGAGGAGGGAGGACAGGACAGGATGATAGAGGGAGCCTGGAGGAGAATGAGGAGGCGACAAAGAAAGAGAGAGAGAGAGAGGGGGGAAGAAGAGGGAGGACGCAGTAAAGCAATTACGGTGCTGGTCTTTCCTTTAGCAGTTAGCAGGTGAGATGAGGGCAGACACCTCTTCTCCAGCACAGGGCAGACCAGTGGCACCCAAGGGCTCTGGGGTCTGCTGCATATTACATGAGGCTGTCCGTCTATGAACACACACACACACGGTACTCCAATACATGTCTTAAGATGAACATGCAAGCCTGTGCATACATTCACACACACACACACACACACACACACATACTGAGGGGAGGGGGAGGTGTCTGGATGGAGCCAATTGGGCCAGTGGATCAAAAGAGAGTTAAATCCCCCAGAAATAGGCAAAGGGATGAGACACAGGGAGGTGGGAGAGAGTTTGCGACTGTCAGGTTGGATCTCACTGGATCAATGCACTTTCCTCTCCGCTGATTCAACTGAATTTCCATTCATAATACATGCACATACGTGACCAGTGTGGTCAACATGTTGGGGGGTGAAACCGGGAATGTAGTGCTTCTTCCCATCAACCACATCTACTTTTCTTTTTTTTTTTTTTAATTCGTTCTTGTGTCTTGCGCTTGCCGTCAGGTTAAATGGTGGACATTTTCTATCTCTGTCTCTAGTGGGAGCTCGCCATGTGCATAGCTGTGCTTGTATTTGCTCAGATTTTAAGATATCCGTCTCAAACCACGAGCATCAAAGTCCAGTTAGGGGCTTTTAACTTGAAACTTCATCCCGTGCCTCCATTCATACCCTGTTCTCAAAGGATTACAGGAGAAGTGCCTTGGTTAGGATGATAATCTTTCCAGTGAAGTGAACTGTTTCTGTGTTAGAAACTAGATCCAAAGAAAAGTAGTTCCCCATAACTGAAAGGAACTATAATTGGGTTTGTGTGTAATTTCTAATTAAAGCAAACAGAAATTGTGTTTTGATGCACTTTTTGGATTTAGCTGCATTGACTGGAAGAGTTTGCTGATGCCTGTGAGAGCGGCCCCATTAAAACCCAACTTAACATCCATTCATCATAAATTCATCATTGGAAACTTTATTCTTCATCAAAGTTGGATCGTGTGCTGGTCTGTAGATGTGATGTGTAGCTACAAAAAGTAAGTTTTACTTCTGTTAACAGTTAAATAGAATTATTAATAACTGTACCAGTGGAAGACTTTATTACCTATAATTAGTACCAAATTAAATCGCTTTTTCTTGGGAATTGTGGAGGAAATTAGAAGTGAGGTAGAGCTGTGTATCACGGCCAGTGCTGCTCCACCAACTGCTGAGACAGAAGCCTCAGAAACAAAATCTCTAAAAACCAGGACGATTAAAGTAAACCGTGAGGCGGGACACCACAAGGGGAAGGTGAGAAAATGTGTGTGTGTGGGTTTTTTTTTTGTAGATTGTGTGAACTGACCCTTTAAAATCCTCACTCTTACTTGGCTGTTGTGAAGGATCACGAGAACTGTTCCAGAATCTATTGTGTAATTTTAAAAAAATGCACAGATGTCAATCAGCCACAGGTTCGTTTCTGCGCGTTAGTCTGCGGCTTTACTGCGAGGGATCGGCTGCCAGTCAAACAGCGTGGGTGAGACAGGGAAATTCTCGAAGTTGTTACTGAAGTTTGTGCTGTTGTCTTTATTTCACGCTCGCTGCCACTGTGCACTTCTGATTATCGCGGACGTAATGGAAGTGCAAAATGCATCAGTGACCGTTCTCATGAAGTGATTATCGGATGAAGTTTGATGAGCTCTGCTGGCCAAATACATACAGCCTTTCTACTGTAAAATCGTATACATTCTGAGGCAGACAATCTCATCTATTATGCAACAGTGAAACAGACAACATGAAACCTCTCCTTTTCCCACAAGAGACTGAGCCTCGGTGTAATTCCCCGTAGTTCCCCTCTAACTCCTCAGTGATGGGCCTTTGTAATTCAAAGCACTGATAGAGATAAGAGAAGAGCCTCCTGCTTCTCTTTGTTCGAGGGAGACACCGGCTTTATGGATTAAAACCTGTCGACAGTAACGGGATGTTGGTCCGTGGACAGCTTTGATGGTGTCTCCCCTCCTGCTATTGATTTCCTCCCTGCTGGCCATCACTCAGCCCGGCTGTAAGTGAGTTGTGAAACTCTTTGCGTCTCGCCCCTCTTTGTTGATCTCCGGTCATTCGGAGAGCGCTTGTGTGTGTGGATAGTGTTACGGGCGACATTAGGAGAGTGTGTGTGTGTAATTGTGTGTTTGTGTGCCAGAGTGTGTCGGAAAAAAAGGAAGGAGGAACAAAAATTGAATCATAGTTATGGAACCGTGCGGTTTGCACCAATTAAATTTCATCACATTTACAATTTCCGCCCAAATTGTCCTCTTGTGGGTGGAGAATGGACGGCTTTACACGCGTAGGCCCAACAAGTACTTAAAGGGCTTTTCCTCTGATTTACTATTGCACTGCCACGATCTGTTGTCATCTGGCTCTTGCAAGTGCCCCAAATTGAAAGAAAATGTTGAAAACGGCTACAGCGGTGGTGAGGACACACTCTGCATCCGACATTTCCCATCATGCCGCAGCCTCGATTACTCTCCGCCTGCTCTCTCACTGTCTCACACACTGCACGCCCCAAGTTCATAGCGCAGGCTCTCTGTTAAAAAATCTGACATCTGAACCTCGAGCTACGTGTACAATATTACGCGGGAGAGCCGCGGAGGGCGTCGTGTAACGCCTCCGACAGGCTGTCTTCTTTGTGATGAAATGATTTATTAATTGATGACGGCAATCTCTTGGTCACTAACCTTCATCGGAACAAATCTTTCAGAAAATAAAATGAGACGAAGCATCAGGTATAGCATAACCCTGACTCAGTTAAAGACACCAAACTAAATCTGTCTGTCAAAAAGTCCCTGTGGGAAGATAAAAGTGGAAAATAACAAACTGTATTACAACTCCTCACAACTCTGCTATCATTCAAGTCTGCAGCACTCCTTATTATGCGTGGTTTTAAAATTGCATGCCAACATCTTTCAGTCAATATAATAATCATTTTTCGATCTATATTACGTCTGTCTGGTGAGCACATTATGGTTAAAACTAAAGAGACATCACTGTTATGCCAAATATGAAATGATTAAATTATGGCTGGTGAAGGTTACAGAAATATTGTGGAAAATTAAGTGTTGCAATCTATAATTAGCTTTTTTTTTTTTTTTTTACATCTCATTGTGTTTTTCAGGCTTGTTCTTCTGAAGCTGTCCTCGACACAACATGTAACAAACATGCCTGATTTGACTTAAAGATGCTGTTGCTGGAGCGTTGGCACAGAGCCGAATGGAGCTGAAGTTTATTCACAGCCTGCATCACCGCTACAGAGAAACTCATAGTTTTATGGAATAAAACCCAAAAAGCCTCAGTGCCCTTTGCAGCAGTGTTGACAGTGCAGTAGGAAGAGTGACAGATTCTGATTTGGATAATGATCAGTTTTCATCACATATTAATCACATCATTTTGGCTCCTCATGAATTTCATTCACCTCTCTCAAGAGGCAGGAATATAATTTTCTCAGAACAGACAATGATTTGCAAAATAACAAAGCAGGCTGGCATTATATCTCCCAAACCACTCTGAAAATGACTGCAATGGCTGGAACATACAGATTAAAAATCAGTGTGACTGCATGATGAAGTGCATTTACAGCCTCTCCTGTGATCCTGTCCTATGGTGAAAGGAAATGACAAACAGAATGGTAAAAAAACAAAAAACAAAATACATAATAATAATACAAATAAAATACAAATACAAAAAATACTACTACTACTACTACTAATAATAATAATAATAATGATAATAATAATGATGATAACAACAACAACAACAATAATAATAATAATCATTATTATTATTGCAAATATAACTAATCATGAATTTAGAGTGGTAAATGTACCACTGTTACTGTAAACAGTCATGTGTTGTTAGAACATTTTTCATTGAGGAGGAGAACAGAAGAGGAGTGTTTAGCTCACTTTACCTTATTACTGAATGAGATTGTTTTCATTTTAGGAGGGTAAAGGACAATTATACTAATACAATGACTAGTTAAGCAAATTACTTTTCAAGCTAATGAAATTAAATGTACTTTTTAATCAGTATTCTTTCAATGAGCAGAGAGTGGAATCTCCTGTATGTGTGCAGTGTGTGTTTGTGCATGCATGTGGGCCATATGGTGTTAGAGTGCGTATGCAAAGAAAACATGAGAGAGTGGGAGAAGGCCCGGGGGGAGGTTCAGGCAAACCCAGGCCACACAATTCACTCATAATACCATTATGAGGAAACTCACAACTTTTAATGGCTTTTGCACTCTGCAAAAGGGGATGGAGAGGCGTCTGGTGCTTTAAAAATGACTGTTCTGGGGGATTAACGCTATCAGGAGTAAAAAAAAAAAGCAATTTTGTTCGAAAACATGTCTTTTCTAGGAGGGCGAAAACATATGCATTAAAACGAGGCCTTTCTCTACGTAGTGGTGATAAATGACCTCATTATCAGATGTTGGCTAGGTGGAAAGGCGACGTGGGATTAAGTGCAGGCGTAAAAAATCAAAAAAGAAGGAAAGATAAAGAAAGGGAGACAGTGAAAGGAGGAATGAGAGAGAAAAATGGTGCTCATATGCAAGTGAGCGAAGCACAATTAGTTGTCTTTGAACGGCCTTCAGAGTTTGGCAAACATGCTGAGAAATGTCTTTCAGAAAAAAAAAAAGAGGAAAGACTAACCTGCTCTAACTATTTTACACTTGGCAAGATATCTATTCATCATCCGTCCCTCCATCCATCCATCAGTCCGGTCTGGTACTCAGATCCACACACTCTGATCTGCTCTCATACCCCAGCCTTCGCTCTGGCACACACCATAATTGTAAAGTGACACCAGCAGTCAGCTGCCCTGTACCATCCCGTACAAGATGGAGGTTGAGATGTATGAGTCGCATTTACCCATCAATCAACAGCGAGAGAGCCCCAGTGGCATGCAATAAAACCACGCCAGCACCCGGCACTTCAGACAATATACAGTACGGGGCTGCACGGTGAGCGATGGCGGCATTGAGAGGGCGACACTGAAAAAATGAAGAAAGCGAAACATCTGTCACTTCTGTTTGTTTTCTGTCTTTTCTTATTTTTTTTTTATGAAGTTAATTTATTTTGGGGTATGTTAAATGAATTTATTTGCCCTATCAGATGGTAGAACAGGCACAGGACGGGTGGAGTAGATGCTACACCACCCCCTGCTGGGTGAGAGTGGAACACCACAGAGTATTATTACCTTTGATTAAAAAAAAATCTATTTGACAGAAGATTGTTAATGTTAATGTTAAGCTGTTAATGAAAGCATGGTTCTGTTTTAGATTAGGTAAGAATTAATATTAATATTGTGCTCTCAATTGTCCTTTGCAAATGGGTCTATTCTCATGAGTCCTGCTGATCACGACACAAACCCACCTGTAGTAACGTGAAATGATTTCGGGTTCATGACTGAATTGCCTTTTTTTTTTTTTACTCAGCAATATAACATAACACATGAGGTCACATATTACCTCGTGCGCCATGAATGCGTGTAACCATGTCAGTTTTTCAATTCAGCATCGACAAACGTTCAAATGAATCCACTTCTCACCCACACACTCTTGTTCTTTTTACCAACTGGGCAGTAAAAAGACAAAATCCCACCTTTAACACCCAGTGACCATGAAAGGTTCCTATTTTTTCATAAAAGCTTAACAATAGCAATAACACACAAATGAAAAGCAACATATCTGAGAAGGTGTCCTTATTATGAGAATGTGCATTTAAGTCAGGCACAATAAAAAAGCCTCTAAATAAAAACAGAGAAAAAGAGCAAAACGAAACTTGTGGTTCAAAGGGGTTAAAGCAAATCCTCCGGTGAGAATGATTCGCCAACACTACTTGACCCAACTCTTCTTGCTGTGTAACCTTTTGCCTTGCAGCCTGGTGCAGGCTGCAGCTTTGCATCATGCTGCGATGCACGCTGTATGGAATTCATGGTGAGTTCAGCGGGGCGGGAAGTGGTGGGCCTGTTTTGTTACAGGAGAGCAGCAGGACAAGAGGAAACAGCGATCAGAACACTTTCTCCAGGCTGGTCGGCAATAACGTTAATAATAACTGCAAAGACATCAGTGTATCAGATAGTGTATGATGAGATAATGCGATCAGGAAGAGAACTGCTGTTAATCGTCCATGTGTACGTTTTCAGTTTGTCTGTTTGCTGAAAGTCCGCGGGGTGAGAGGGAGGCGCCCGTCGGAGCAGGGTTGCTGGCAGAGCCGTGTCAATACATGGAGGTCTGATTGTGCGAGCGTGCATTTGTTTGCCTGTGCTCCTCTCAGGATCCTTTGGCTGTCAATCAGGCTCTCCTGCTGTGGCTGGCCTTGTGCAGCAAGCATACACATGCACGCATCCAAACGCACGCACGCACGCGAGCCGCAACACAAAGACCTCGTCCTCCTCTTGCAGGTCCAAGTGCATATGCTCCGCTAATTACTTTCCCATTTATACCTAATGCCACGAGGCTCCTTTCAGAGGAGCAGAATAAAAGAATTGCACTGAATTGCACAGCCACTGCGCAAGCATCCTCTGCAAAAAATTTCATAATAATTCCTGTATTGATGTGAGCCCTGAGCCTCGAGTGTGTATGCATATAAGTTTTTCTTTAATGGGTTTTTTTGCATGGCAGGGATGAATATGCATGAGCACTTGTTACCATTATGTCAGTTCTCTTGTTACAGTTGTACAGCCTATTGTTTTCACATGAAACAAATCCAAAGATATACAGCATTGTATAGTAGGTAGGATTTTTTCTAAATGAGAGGAAAACAAACCGTGACCTTCTGCTACTGAGTGACGTGCTGTAAGACAACAAACAGCTAATCTTTCGTGGCGTTCTGCATATTTCACTTTGTGTTTGTATGTTTTTTGTACCTGTTTTTTTTCTTTTGTGTCTTGCTGTTGAACCTCATGTGCAGTCTGAATGTTTGCTTCACTCCCAATGAATATTGCATCATTCATTCTTTTTGTTCTGCACTGGGGACCAGGAGAAACACAATTTCGTTCCTCTATGTACTTTTCTGCACTGTATAGGGATGGAAGACAATCTTATCTTATCTTATCTTATCTTAAAGACAGCAACATTGAAGGATGGCCCCATACGTGTTAAGTATGGGGCCATACTGGAACTCCATGAGCAAATATGATGTCTTTGGTCTTCTGTCCATCTTTAACCCTGTGGCCAAACAAGAACATCAGTAGCACATAGACAAAGATTGAAGAACCCGGCACGTTGTGAAAAATGAGCTGATACTACAAAAATGCAAATACTGGTTAAAAGCAATCACTGACTGATTTATACACAGCATATGTAAGTTACCAGAGGACTCCGATATTAAAGGTTCCTCTGGCAAGGACAAGACCAAAATTGACCAAAAAAAGCAGGCACAGTCCTGGTAGATTAATTTGTATCGTCAACACTTGATTCCTTCTGTTTTGTTGTGATTCGGGGAAAATGAGTAGTCTCTAAAATCCTCTCTGTGAATATTACAAAGCATAGAGCAGAGCTTTGGCATCTGATAAGCCATTCAAACTGAGCTTCCTGGATCCCATTTTATTGTCTCACAGGTACAGAAACAACACGCCTTCACCAGTGCCAGGGCTGTTAAGTTATCTCACCTAAGCAGGTGCTGTGCAGGCCCACGCAGCCCCGAGAAGAAGCCAAATGAGGCAACATAAGTGAAAACACCTGGAAGCGTGGACCACAGGGAGCAAATAACCAGATGGAAATCGTCTTAAATAGTTTTACAAACTCCACTGAAAGACTAAAACAACTGATGCATTTTACAAAGCGAACTAACACCTCAAGTAAGTCAAATATTTCTCCAAGACAAAATAAAAGAGGGGGCTGTTTCAGATGTTTTGCTCTCAGTGACATTTCAAACCTTCTCGAGCGACTCTAACCGTCGTCTGTTTAGTGGAAAAACCACCAACACAGTCTGCTGCCGAGATCTAGAATTGGGTCCATAAAGCCCAAGAAGTGAGACTAAACAGGTCTATAAACATCCTGATGGAGAGGAAGACGAGAGGAGCGCAGTGAGAGCAAAGGAAATGGAGGTTTTTAGGCCATGCACATGACAACGTGACAGAATGGATAATGTCAGCTTTCATTTAAAGTCTGGTTGGGAGAAGGCATGATAAACATGCTCGTTTTTAATGAGCTCCATGATGGAAAGCCACATGTGCAGTGAAAGGGAATAGGACATCCAAACAGGGAGGAAAACATGACGATTCACACAGAGCACACTGTACACGCCGCTGTATGACGTGCGTGTTGGAAAAGGAAAAGACTCTGATGTGGATTCAAGGATCCGTTGGCTCAGGTACTGATGGGTCCACGCGAATGAAGGTAAATTATTAACAGTAGCTTTTGTCCCCCACTCACTCCGACCAACTGTATATCCACTCTCAGGCCTGGATGCCCGGCATTAAACCCCCCCGCTGAAATAAAGAGAGACGCCGTTGCTCAACACCTGCTCGGCAATAAAAGTTTCATTCTTTGGTGTAAGCTGTTTTATAGCGGCGTGTAAACAGTAGACAGTTTTGTTCCCGCTCAGGCCTCTCTCCTCTCTCTGGAGGGAGGAAGAGTGATGATGAACAGGAAGTGCGCGGCGTCTGCATATAGCCGACATACTGTGCTTTACTCTGCAGCGCGTGGAGTCCAGCGGGAGACAGAGGCCTCGGCGTGGGATGGAAACGGTGCGTTTCGGCGGTGAATGATAATTAGGGAGTATGTGGTACTCTTGAGGACATAAGTGATGAGTTACAGTTACATAAGCAGATTTGCGTGTAGGTGTACTTTCAGAGTACTTTTGAAGTCAGTAATTTTACTTCACACATCCACTCTTCCCTCACCTGGTGCAGGTCCATTTCACTGTAAAAACATACAGATCTTATTGAACTAAACGATGGAGGAGCTGTAACAGAGAAAAGTGTGCAAGGCTTTACACAGTGTAGGAGCCAAATGAAGTCTAATGTCTAACTCCTCTCAAAAGCTTTAATAATGTATAACATAACCTGTTCTGCATCTTTATGAATATATCATAAGATGTAAAAAAAGGAAAACAAAACAAGATTAAGATCAAGAGCAGGACTGTCCTGATATCCCCACTGAATGGTTTTAGT
>JBAJHX010000024.1:11496519-11514888 GCA_037176925.1 Amniataba percoides | reverse complement strand
TCCTTTTGTGCATTTTTTTGTATGCGCAGTGTTAAATTGACACTGAGTGGTGCTGAGTTTACAGAGTGGCCGGATCTTTCTATTGGATGCCTTGCCACTGAGAGAGCTAAGGTAAAATACAATTTGTCATGATGTGTTCACACCTGACAGCCTCCGTGACGACATGCCTGATCTCACTCTTTCTCCTAACATCATTTCCACACCTCAGCCCAGCCTACATCGGATGTCTGTGTTTGGCACCAGAAGTAGAAGTAGTGCGTAAAATGATATGAGGAGGACATTTTCTTTTGCTTAATTTACTTATTTTTTAACTTTTAACTATCATGTCTTGGTTTCAGATGTGTTACTCAGTTCAAGTCAACGAGTTCTGAAAACAACAGAGACAGGCTGGACAAGAAATGTGTATAAAGGTTTTCAGTACTGGACCCCATTATGAATAGTAAAAGAGGGGATAAGTGCATCCAGTGATGTGTATTAACTATAATTTCTTAGCCAGTTCATGAAGAATAACTGCCAGGTAAACAAAACGACCCTAACAGATGAACAGATGCATGTGGATGCATTAAAACTCTGCAGGTAAAAGCAGAACAGATTTAGTTTCTCTTTCTAGCTGCACCTCCATCACTTTGCCTTTCTCGAACACCCTGCTAAATGTATCGAAGAGCATGCATGGTTATGTGTGTGCCACAGCTAAACATAGTTCAAATTAAGAGGGTGGGCAGATGCACTATCAGGAGTGGCCCACATATAGCTCTCCCATTTGACATCCAGGCTGTGTTATTCTGGGCTCGACTGCAGGCACCATATAGTGTGTTCAGCAGCACACTGCAAACAATACAGTAAATCAAGTCTCAGTAGCATTACTCAAACCAGATCATATGACTTACATCATCACACAATATAAGCCCATTAATGATCCTCTATAAAAACAGAACTGACAGAGGAGGAAAACCATGCACTTTGTGCAATTTGAGAATAATTAAGGCCACTGAGGGTCTATAACTTTTGTTCACATATTACAGGCTATGTTTTATGACAGAACTGCAACCTAGTCGTGGTCGTATTTCAGAGCTAAGTATCCTAAAGTCCTGAAGTGGGATAAGACTGCGGCGAACTGTGTGACGCAGAGCTGATTTTATTACTGAGCAAAAATGGGGGGAAAAAAGGCAGAACTAAGCAAACATCAAGGGGCAGGGAACATCCCTGTGATCTTCAAGCCTTCCTTTATAGAAGGGGACTGTATATTCTGCAAACTGCTGACACCTCACATGCACTGTATACTGCACAGAGAGAAGCGCCCTGCACATGAAGCACAGCACAGAAAGCAAAACTGTGTGTGTGTATGTGTGTGTATGTGTGTGGGGGGGCTTTTTGTCCATGATAGCTTTCCTTTTAGCCAGATTTTTCTCGCACCATAAAATGAATTCCTGTCACAAGAATATAATGAAGCCTTCTTCTAGCTGTTTACCTCTCAAAGGACTAGTTATCCACTTTGTGTCCCCGCTCTAAAAATGCACAAGACAAAAATGAGGGAGGGAGAAAGCTGACAGCGACAGTGGAAACTGGAGGGAAAATAACCACCATTTTGTTGTAGGAGTTTTCAAGGTGCGGTGGAGAGGAGGAACAGGCGGAGTGAACGTCTTCCTGTCCTTCATTTGTCATTAGCGATACACGTCTGCAGCACTTCTCTGAGCGTCTTCACAGGAGGAGATGACAGCACAACAATCCCAGATTGTTTCTGATGTCAGCAGGCGGTAAGAGGCAGCAATAAACCTCAGACTCAAGGTAACACCACAGCATATTTCATCTTTTACTTTAACACGTGTTTGCTGGGTGTATGTGCCAGTTGTCTGCACATTGAGCACTAACAGCTAAAAAGAGGTTCCTCTGTGTTTAGCTGTTCTAATCACCTGCTACCCAGGTCTTCATCTGCACACTCAGTGACTGTGATGGCACCACGGCCACCGTGCTCTTTTGAAATATACAATAAGACTGAATGAAACAGCATGTCTTGTTCTACATCCGTGAATGCTTTTGACATTTCTGAGCATTTACAAAACCACTTAGAAACCTGCCTGTCCTCGAAAACCCCTGATTAAAAAACAAGCGGGTACAGAG
The DNA here is from genome assembly GCA_037176925.1 of Amniataba percoides. Lineage (NCBI taxonomy): Eukaryota > Metazoa > Chordata > Actinopteri > Centrarchiformes > Terapontidae > Amniataba > Amniataba percoides. The sequence goes on along the minus strand of JBAJHX010000024.1, from coordinate 11,512,770 downwards.
GCCGATGAGCAGTCCTGAATGTAAGAATTGTAACAATTTCCTGGGAACTGTTTAGAGAAATATATTATCATAGCAGTGTATGATAATATGAAATAATTATAATATAAACATGAAAGGTTTCTCACATTTCACAGGTAACAGAGTGAGTTCACAATTTTGCTTATTTCCCAATTTCAGGGGCGCAATAAATAAAATAATTATATCACCACTGCCTGTACGTAAGAGACTTATATTACAACAAAACATATAACATATAAGACATTAAATAGAACATTTTAAATATACTATCAATTCTACAACAAATAAAGTTTGGAAATATAACTGTGAAACCTGAAAACAGAAGTTGGAGAGAAACTGCTATATTTCTGTCACTATTTCGATCCTTGGACAAACGTAGTGATATTTAAGTGCTGATCCTGTAATTGAGTTTTCAATTTAGCATTGAACTGAAAAGAAATGTGCGGAAGTGATACAGAAGAAGCAGCAGAGGCTTATTTTGCGAGTGAAAGGCCACTCTCCTCCTCTTCTGTTCTATCAAGAGGTCGCTTCATACACCAGAAGAAGGATATTCTTACAGAATAATAGTTATATGAAGTATTTTCTGAATACTTTTTTATTGTTGTTCTTTTAAAATGGTCACATTTGAATAAAAGAAATTGACCTGTATTTGTGTTAGTGCCATTGTTCTGCACTAACTGGTCTAATCCAGCTCTTTTGCCAAACCTGAGCAGATTATTGAAAGGTAACTGATGAACCATCAAACTGAAGAGATATTGAGATACAGTACACAGTAAGTCACACAGTGAGTTGGCATGTACAGACCCTTCATGTTAGCGGTGTTAGCCAGATGAAGAAAGAGTGAACAATAGATGGAGTGGCACAGAGGATATCATTATGCCAAAGAAATGGAGTTGTGGGATGTAGGGGTGTAGGCCAACCAAGGACAGGAGCTGGAGCAGGACAGGACTATAGATTTCAGACTGGTATGAGTCTACCCGGCTGTCATTAGCAGCGGGATCACGTCCACCCCGAGGCCCCTCGCTCTTTCCCCGACCCCGTCCTTCACCTCCCCGGCCCGGAGATGGAGAGCTGGCGGGCTACATTCAGACACACATAAGGGTGAGCAGGTTTCATTCACACACACGCACATGCAGACACACACCGAGGAGTGAGTATTAAATTCAGCTCTGAAGGACCTTGGTGATGGGAGCGAGAGCGGCCCTCCTAGACAGGCGAGATTCTCGGCTATCGATTGTGAGTCTGCTCGTCTCTCAGCTGCAGGCGTGGAATGAAAAACGTCCGACGCCGAGCCACGCCTCTGTTTTCTCTCACATCGTGCTGTGATGGCGCTTCACGTTTATGCACGCCGCTTTCATTTCAACTTCACGCCTCTGAGCCTGCTGTTTGTGCTGACCTGAGGTGGTTAAAGTGATGCAGAGGAGGACAGAGGGTGACGTCTAAAATGTCAATGAAACACTTAAGTTAATTTCTTCCATCTATTTAGATTGTGGCACTGACGTAAGAATTTCAAGACCACTTATGAAGCAGAAGGTCCTTCAGGGAAAACAGGAAATTAGAAAAAAAAAACTAATAATAAGGCAAGACCCTTTCCCTACTACTCCAGCACTCAAACAGTCATTGATGACTTGGAGAGAGGTGAAAAGCCTCAACAGATTATAATCATTATATACCATCTACATGTGGGGCCTGGCAGTGACATGCAACACTCTACTCAGTGTGCAATCACATGTGAAGAGAGAAGAGATCGTGTCATAAGACTCAATGATGGCCCAACACAGTGTCTATGAATAAAATATAAATAAATCATCTAAACACATATTTGGAGTTCAGCCATCCAGTGGACAGAAAAAAAAAAAAACTTGCTGCTTTAAATACACGTTTTGGTTCAGTCTTACAGGTGTGGACAGAGAAATACTTTAATGATGTACTGAAGTTCTTCCTGTCAGCTACTGCACAACAGTCCCACAAATGATCTGGTTAAATCACAGCAGCAGAGAGCTGTCTGATACAGCAACAATAAGCAAGTGTAGGACGGCTTATGATAGACCAGTTATCCTACTTGACATGAAAATCTGCAGCTGCAGCTGTGTTAGACATACCCAAATGCAGATGGTTGCTAACAGCAGCTGTGTGGAACTTGACAGCAAAATTGAATGTTTAAAAAAAGGGAATAAATTCCTGCAAAGAAACTGATTGGAAATATCCTGACTTTACACGACAACTTATCAGATTCCCTGACTTTCCCGTTAAACCTTCCTTAATGTTCCAGAAATATTCTATGACCGGTGGGAACTTTAAAGCACTCTCAGGCATCAGGCGCTGAGCAGGAGACGAGGTGGAGGGAGCAGAAAAGGTTACTCCTGGATGAAAGAGGCTGAATGATAATAGAGCACACGGCGGGCCCGGAGATGATTAATGCCATTCTCCTCTACCATTTGCTGTTCATTAACTCACTGTCTGCCATAATGGCCTGGGCTCAAATGAAAGGGGAGGGAAGAGGAGAAGTTCAGGTTGGGCATCATTAGAATGAACGGAGACGGAGCGAGTGAATAGGGGGAGGAGAGACGGAGGGAGGGCAGGAAAGAGTGCTGATTAGTGCAGCGGTTATCTACATCTTAATCAAGCCGAGTATTGCTCTCTTGCCCTGCAAAGGCCACACAATGACAAAACACAGCACCATTTAGCATAACAGTCTCTCCGCCAGAAAGAGCTGCTGGAGCCGCAGCTGAAGTTTAAAGCCTGTGACGTCTTGCTGAATAAATATTAAAGTTGACATGCATAGTGAAGTAATTTTGATAGTGAAAGGAGCTTGTTAGGGCCAGTACAAAATGTCAAAAACCAGAACCGTAAAAGCGGGTCTCCAATTTTTACATATTTTGTTCCTCACTAAGCCGAGAGCGCCTCGAGGGAGCAGGTGAAGTCAGGTGGATTGGATAAAGAGAAAGGGAGGGTAGATAACACCCGAGTGGATGGGCATTTAGAGAGGCGTAACACGTAGCATTTCAGTTATGGTAAAACTCTGGCAGAGATAAAAGCATCAGGCATTATGAATCCCTTTCTGCTTGTGCATAGGGGTTGAAAAAGATGGACACACGCAATTGGATTTGGAGAGCTGCTGCAATGTTTTTCAATCTACGTCAGCGCTAACCTTACAAAATGGGAAACTATTGAACTGATAGAGAGGATGGGGGGAAAAAAAAAAGCATCCACTAAGACAGCACAGCAGCCGTGACTGATAGAGAAACACAGGAAGCCTGTTGAGATTTAGTAATTATTCTGAAAAATGGAAAAAATAAAGGGTGACAAAGAGGAACAGAGTGTGAAAAAAGGTAGAGGAGGAGGTGTTCGGGACGTTCTGAATGAATCATCATGGTTAAAGAGACCCAAACAACCTTCATATGTCTTCAACAATTCTATACATTCATACACAGTACAAGTCTCTGTAAGCCTTTACAGAGGCCGAATTGATGATTTCCTGAACAAAGTGTTCTATCACATATCCTCTGTAACATATAAAGTGATCTGAACTCAACAATCACAGTGTGTACAACATTAGTGATGCATGAGGAGCTCATTGTGACCTCAGACCTGAACCCGCGTCGATATTTTATATTGTAAATGGGAATGTCATTATTTTTAGCAATACAGCAGTGTTCATATTTAATACCCTTCCCGCACTGTTAGTCCCCTAAGTGCATCCCTACAACTCCGATCGCGTTGCCAAATGCATTATTATGTCATCAGTATCGCCAAATGCAACTCTGTAGGACAGGATGAGCTTGTAAGGAAGACAGTGACCTTGTTTGAGGTCTTTTGCGTCTGTGAAAGAAATGTCTGTCTTTGTGTGGGTTGTGCATCTCTTATGAAGGCACTTTGACTTTTGTTAAATAATAATGTTCATGTTCATATGGAACACCCAGTGGTGAGACAGCAGGGGTGACTAACTGTGAAGCAATGTGAAGTAATGCTTTCATAGCCACTGTGGCTGCTTAATGTATAGGCTTTCATGAAATAGTGTCTGACAGAGGTCAAAAGAGGTCTTGACAGATGAATCTAACTACTGATATCAGGTTACAGGTAAAGTCCCATCATATCACCACTGTCAGAGCAGTTTGTGTTAAGTAGAGAAGCAGTAACCACAGTAGTCATGTAAACTATTTAAAGCATGTCCATTGATCCTAAATTATTCTGAGTCTGTAACAAATCTTTTGGATTGGATCTAGACAATGCATCTTTCGATAAAAACAAAGTTTGCAAGTTGAGTTTCGACCAGCAGCAGCAGTGTCAAAGGTGCGGCACACTTCAGAAAAGTTCATCTGTTTGTATGACTGCTGCTGCCTCACTCGCATCATTGTGCCCTGGTAAGATTCCAGGTTCCAGGGTTTATTTTTAGTCATATTTAAGCTAAAAGAGTCACAGCACACTAGACAGACATTATAATAAGGATTTATTGAGTTGGTCCATTTAATGATGGGCCCTGATACTGATTCAGTGGACTGGCTTGGAGTGCTTGATAATACCTGACAGCAGCAGGCTTGAGGTGAAAGGGAATTATTAAGATTTATATGAAAAAACAAAGACAGTTGAAGTTAAGCAAGGACAAAGCAAAAATCTTCTCCTATGGGCAATTTCATGGGTATCTGTTCTTAGAACCATCTATAAAGTCATTCCCACTGAATTAACTGGGATGACTCTACTGCTGATTCTGAATAATTCCGTTTACACATGCTCCACTAAAGGAGTTGGCGTTCCAAAGCGGTTTTGGCAAACGGCGACTGAACTCAGTCGGTGTATTAAATGTGTGGATCTGAGCAGGAGATTAACTTGTTGCTTGCTTACAATTGTGGGAAGAAGGAAAAAAGCAGGTTACCTAGAAAGAAGGACTGCCAGAAGGTAGTAGAGCTTTCGTGCTTTCTTCCTTTAAAGCATTACACCTTCCCTACAAAAGACAGTGGTGCATCTGGGGACTGAGACTAAGTGCTGTCTTATATCTGTTTTCTAATGCCCACTATCTTCCAAATACAGAGAGCAACATTCTAACAAAAACAGGTGCCATTGGGGAAAATGACGCCCTATTATGTATCTCTCCCCACTGAAACACCAAGCCCATACAAACAGGACTATCATTACTCCACCATCAGCGCCCAAGAATGCTCTAGAGACCCGAATGAAATGACTGATGAGAATATGGGATTATGGGAGAAAGACAGAGGGAGAGAGCGAGAGAGAGAAAGGGAGAGTGTGAGTGGAAGACAGGAGCAATGGAGCAGGTGGACTCTCATCTATCTTGTCCCCTGTGACGGATATATGAGTGGGGGCCTCAGGCTGGCCGTCAGCTGCTGTGATGGATGAGAGATAAGCAGCAAAAAACATGTAGATTTAAACGACAGTCATGCAAACTGCACGCAAAGGTGTGACAGCGTTAGTGGACACAGCTTAGAAAAGCCCTGATGGCGAGCTGTTGGACTACATTTAGACCAAAGCTTACAACGGATGAGCAGTAAAATGCTAAACGCAGGGGTTGTATGATGAGAGCGCACAAAATATGAGCACAGTATTATTATCTCTTAAACTGACTAACTGAAAGGGAAGGTAGAGATTAAATTAAAATATAAAATTTCCATCCATTTTAAAACATTTAAAAAACTATAAAAGGCGACACGATTAGTGTTTAGCACATTTATGCCGAAACAGATCTCTGGTTTGGTTAAAAGTTTTCAGCTCTGGCTTAGTTCCTCACATCACTTCAGTGTTGGATTAATCCTAAAATCCACTAGGAGCCAGTGGATTTCAGGATTAAATATATGTTTGCTTAAATAATCAGATACTGTGTGGTTAAATTCCCAGAGTATCTTTCTGAATTAGAGTGTCCACATATGAACCAAAGGCTTGGTAGATGTCTTCAGGGCTCAGCATGAAACAAAGGTTTAACTATGGAAAGCTTTACTTCAAACATTAGATAATCCAGTTCTCTTGATTATTTTTAAAATACTTGTTCACTCATATTCCTTCACTTCCTTTAACTGATGCTTTGGTAGCAGGCAGGGCTTGCTCTACGTCTGGTTAGTTGGGTGGTTCACCATTCTAAGTGAATCATAACTTCACTGCCACAGAACAGGATTGTGATGACAGCTGGTAAAAGAATTCATCTTCCCTGCATGTTGAATTTGTAATAACTTTGGTGATGCCTACGACTTTTTAATCTAAGCAGCTAAGCGAGGTGCTGCAGAAACGTCACTGATCAGCCTCAGCTGTACTTTGTGCTTGATGCTGATAATAAAATGCTTTAAATCTGTACTTTATCATTTTCCAAGAGCATGTTTAAGCACTGAGATGAATTTTTATGCAATATATATTTCATATAAGTTAGAAATGCTTTGTCAAAAATATGTATTTATGTAATATATATAATATGTAATATGCATAAGGCCACACCCCCACTTTCACATACTGCAATATACATGTTGACGGGATTTCAGATGCTCCTCTCCCACTCTCACTGTTCATCACCGTCTCAACCTGTAGATCTGAGAAGATGGACTGATATCTATAACACGGTAAAATGTGGATGTTTCTGTTTTCATCTCATCTGCCAGTCTGTCAGGAAGCCAACCAACCCCCCCCCTCCCTTCAAAATGTTTGTGCCACACCCACGGTGAGTTTCTGTGTGAGCGCTGGTGAGGGGTTGTTAGTGTGACAGGTCTGCCAGTAACTGCACTCTAATTACTGACTTGCGTGGCAGTTCTGGGAGATCTAGTAACCTTGTTAAGTTAAATAATTCGTCTTCATCAGCAACAAAGACTCAGATAGTCTCAGTAGGCACTGGCTTGACTTCATCAATTATACCAGCCTGATCTGGTTAGATTAGACACACGTTTCTCACGCAGGTAGCATTTGGAGGAATTATCAGGGAGCCGGTGACCCACTTAGAGTGGATGAAGGAGTCCTCTGCGGTTATGGACATGAGGATGTCTCCGAGCTCACAGCAAATTACATTTACAGTGCAAGAAGTTAATCCTTTCATAAAAATCCATATCTTCATTAGATTTCATGAAAATGATCATGTTTCTTTGATTCCTAATTGATTTGTCCTGATATTTAAAGTAAATGCTAGCTATCCCATTTATAAAACAGCTGATTTACCACAGTACATTTTATTTTAGCGATGTGTGGCATAAATAAAACAGCCAGGATATGATTCAGTTACAAGCAATCTCAAAAGTAAAACATGGTTATTTTATTCATTTATTTCTTCATATCACATTCATCCTGTTAATAGATCAACCTGAAGGCCGACTGTCTGGCGTGCTTTAATGTGAGGAGGTTACATGTTACAACCTCCAACTAATTTACACTTCCAACACATCCCTCGCTCCTTCGGTTACGGAGCACCATTAGCATTCATCTGATGTTGTGTTTCTGGCCGACAAATCTGAACGCAACATTCGCTCTCTTTTAACTTTGGTCTGAACCCACTTTAGAGACAAATATCTCCACAATCTTCACCAGAGAGTTGTTAACGTTGTCTGTGTGCTGCCTGGTGCTGGGCAGCACTGATAAAAGCAGTGAGAAAAACAAAATAATGCCTTTCATCAGTATGTGCAACTTTTTTTTTTGGGTGATTTGACCCAAATATTAATACTTTTAACTAGTGAAAGTAGATGTTGGACTGTAAGGCACATCAGCTTTTTTAAACTATACTTTAGTTGTGTAGTGTAAAAGGGTAGAGCTGTGAAACTCATAAATCTGATACACTAGAGAAAAAAGCAAAGGGACACACCCTTTTAAAATGTGATATACAAAAATAAAGACAACACAACAATTATTATGCTGAACTGAAATTATTTTGAATACTAAATCACACGAGATGTTCCCTGAACGTTGGCAGAGCGCGTTTGTGTTCAGTCAATGAAGACTACACTTTATGTTAAAGCTTGATCGATATGATTAACAATGTTTCTCCTAACTTTGCAGTGTATCTTACTTTGTTGCTGCTCACAGCTCATATTTTACGCAGAAGTTTGAGCTGGAAGTCAAAAACTAAAGATTTCGAATAAGAAATATTTCCTGTCACCATTAACGTCCTCGCTGAAACATGTAATTACTGAAAGTGATAAAAGCGTAAATGAAGATATAGAATATCTGCATCTGCTACAGTAATGGCCACTTTCTCTTCAGAAACATCAGTATCAGCAAAGGCCCTGAAACTCTCTCTGTCAGCTGAGCCCGAAACCCCGTAAGACACAAGACTACAAAGCTTCCTCCCTCGAGATGTCATTACCAGCTCTTTGAGAGGAGATCTGTCAATGGGTGGAAGAGAGGGAGACGTTTTCAAACAAGTTGTAAGGGCTGCACACAGACGGGACGGAGCGCCTCAGATCACACGAGATTTCCTGACTCATTTAGATTTTTAAATACCGGAAAATCACACATCTTATACAGATTAATAAATTGGAATATTCTCCATGTAGTTCACACGGGAAAACCTTGTGATGGCCGTTTTTTTTCTTTGCTTTTTTTCTTTAATCTTTAATGCTGCAAGAGCCATTTGAAAGGCAAAGATGGAAGCGGCACCGTGTGTCATGTAGTGTCAGAGTCTTCCCTCCGCCTGCACGTCTGTGCCGCGAGACTGCAGGACAACAGTCAAACTAACTCTGACCCACTTCCCTGTGAATCATCCCGCCGTGTGCTGCTGCGCACACTCCTAGCACATGCCGGCCATCCCTCTCCGTCAAGCAAACACCCCAAAACGCAATCTGTGAGCACACACTCCTCTAATCCAATACCTCTAACCAGGCCAAGAAAACACAAAGGCATGACAGCTGATTGAAGTTTGTCTGGCCGGATACAGACAGAACAGATATATTTGGAGAACACACAATCAAAAGTTTCATTTTGTTGTTAAATCAACTTTGAACTTGAGTCCAAGTCTTCTGTTTCCCCCTGAGGTGCCGTGCTGTCCTCTGGAGCCATGTGATGCTTAAACAGAGATCAAACAGCTAATCCAAATAAACACAGTCAAAAGCAGGGGCGTTTCAATGTTATTGGCAGTGCCAATGGTGAGGTTTGTTCATCTGTGAGTCATAAACTTACCGAACCTACTAACAAGTACTGTGTGTGGATCCAAAGCCTTATATGTCTTCTTCCTCTGTGCCACAGAACTCCACTGTTCAAAATGATTAAACTCACATTAATTAGCTAAACCATGGCACTGAACACACACACACACAGTATTGATCATTTTTTGAGGATTATTTTTGTTTTATTTATACCTACATACACAATCATGCTCCTGTAATTAATTAATCCGCCACTGAAAATAGTCCCTAACAGATGCATTATTTCCTCCTGATGATGTGATGTGATGTTTGTTATACACTAAAGACTTCAGCAGTTTTAGTAAATTGCAGACCTTAATGGAATTATACTTTAGTGAGCAGGTTTATGTCTTCGGTGGGAACCAATAAGCTTGAGGCTGACTGGAGACAGGAGAAGGAAGTGAGACAGAGCGACGTATCGCTGGTTTCAGTCTTTTCATGGGCTTTGTTGAGAATCAGGAAAATGTATTACGATGTAATGTATTACACTTACCTTATCCTTTGAATTTTAACACATCATTTTTTAAGCGGCCCATTTAATGATTTCTGTTTCCTCAAGCGTGTAAAGTAAGCATGACGTTTTATAGAGTTCTGTGAAATGAAGACGACAGGAGATATCCTGTAAAACACAGAGCGAACTAAATAAATATCACAGTCAGTTAGTTCAGTTTGTGTATTAGAGGTAAACCTGATTTTGTGAGGAAACACTGACAGAAAATAAACAATGTTCCATATCATTCGCGACAGTGCATTATGTACAATATTCCTTTAACAAGCATCTTTAGGTCGAGTGCCTCTACAGTGAAGAGAAAATATTTAAATGATTTTTTTATGCTGCAGTCACCACACCTATTTTTTATCCTGTATAAAATATGTTATCTGATGGTGAATTGATGCTGTTTTTCCTCGCATTTATTTGCTATTTATTGGGATTGTTTAGATTGTATAATAGTGGTTGTGGTAACTTCTTCACTTCTAAAACAACTCGCTGTGTACATCCTGTCTAGACTTTCCAATTTTCAAATTCTCACACAGAGGCTTTAAGGTCAAGAAAGCAATTTGACTTAGTTGTGATGGAATAATGTTACATATTGGAGACTTGTTCCAACATTTTTTTTGAAGTGGTACAGTTCCCTCAGTGCCCTTTAGCAGAAGCTGGACTTGGACAATCTTCTGATGCGTCTACTGATTTTTAGTCTAATCAATTAATTACCTCTCCTGCCATGTCCACGCTCCTTAAGGAAGCTACTGCATGAAAACAGCCATCTGCCTTCAGCCAGCTGCCTGTTGTTGCGTTGTTTGTGGTCAAGATATCTTTTGGTTTCGACAAGGGTGGAACTACAAGTAAAAGCACATGGACGATGAGAGGAGACGATGGCGAGAAACTTGTTTCACTCGTGATGTGACCGAACCATCAGGACACCAAGAGCAATGTCTTGAGGCCATCTGCGCCGCCCCACCCAGATCCTGCCTTTTCTTCTACCCCCATCTTCTCCCCCCTCTCCCTCCTCTCCTCTTTCCTCTCTCCCTCTGTTGAGCAGTTTGTAATTGAGATTCAGGCCCACAGATGGATATGCCATGGATGCTGGCTCCGACATCTTGGTTACATGTCCAGCTATCTGTGGAGCCGGAGACATGAGAAGAATCCCTCAGCTTCAAGGCCCCTGCATCGCACAGGCAATTAGAGCAATCTTCCGCCTTGAAAAGTGAGAACAGGCTTCTGTAAGATGATGGTAATTGCAAATTTCATGCACGGGGCCCGCTCCCTTTTGTAATGCTGCAACAACCACGCAGGTTCAGCCAACCCAAACTTGTGTCTAATTAATTTGAATCTGCAATTTGCATAATTGAATATTTACGTTATTGTAATGCATTCCCCACCTTTTGCAACTGACATCAGCTCGTGTTTGCAGACTCAGACTTGTCAAGGCATTGACTCTTATGTGTACAGCAGCAAACATTTGTACATGACAGGACTTTGAATGTGACCCTGTCACGCTCACAGGCCCAAAGCGCTCTAGATCAAACATTCAATGCCAATAAGTAAAATTCATCATGCCTTTCACACAAATCTGACAAAGCTGATATATAGATACAGTATTTCACACAATATAAAGTTAAAAATGTTAAAGGTGTAGCAAACGTCTCCCTGTATTGGTGGTGGTGGAGCTGCAGTAAATTACTATATAATAGTACAATATAATAGTAATTTACTGCAGTGATGAGGGCACTGGACTGGATCCTGAAGATACCAGATTCAAACTGGAGTAGAAATAGTTCTTTGCAATCTTATCTCAAAAATAAGTGTTTCTGTTGCTACTACCTTTATTAATAGCCAACCACTGAACTGGATTGAAGCAAGATAGTGAACTATATGAAAATGTATGTCTGTGATGGATCAGTCTTATCTTACAGTAGTTTGCTGTTTAGGAAGTCAGCCATAGGAAGATCACTGATAACAAAATGTGCACACTCATTCAAACACTTCATATACTTGACCAGTGATGGAGGCACGGGGAATGAGTTTGAAGAACAATACAGGGAGTATGGCAGAACTGATCATCAGTTGATTGTCTTTCTGAACTACCAGGATGGTTAATTCATTAATTTCAAGAAATGTACATATGATGATTGTATATATGTAAATATTTCCTTTTTACAATGCTAAATAATATGGCTGTTGAATAAAACGAACAATAAAAAAACAATGAACTATTCAGTGAAAGCATTGCACAATGTAAACTTTTATACTAAATCTGATTCACCAAACTAGTTAAACAAAAACAGGAAAAAAATCCATCTAACACTCTAAAGAAGGGATTTTCAAAATCTGAGACTGTGAGCCTGCCCTCAGACAAGGCCTGGAGCAGCAGTTTACTTGCTTAGTTAAGCTCAATTGTGTCTATGAGACCATCATTATGTTATTTGATCTGACAGACACTCAACAGTTGAGCTAAGATAGCCAAATACTGTTGTTATATTGCTGTTTGACATCACTTCAGACTACACAAATAGATAATTAAGCTCCTCGGGCATTTATTAGTTTCTGACTGCGGGAAAGTGTGTGAATTGCTGTAAACTGTCGCATCTCAGAACAATCGCTTTAACCAAATCATAGACATTAATCTGTTCAATGTGATCTCCTTTTGATGACTAATGAAATAATTATCTAATATTTATAATTTCTTTTCACCTCTGAAACCCCTGGAGAGGCCTGCCTCTCACTTCAGCATATATTTATTTATTTTGAAATTCAGTGAGCAGGGCCTTCCAAGCACACGGCTTTTCTCTTAAACCAGAGTACAGGCCTTTAAGCTTAATATCTAATAACTATATATTGTGTTTTTATTGATCAAAAATTGACTTTTAACTTACCTTTTATCCAGCATATGATGAGTGTTTGCTGTCCAGCCTGTCTACAGTGCGGGGGACTGCATTCTGATTGGTTAATGCTTCCGTGTCATTAACCCTGTAATCTGGTTTACAAAAGACATTTTCTGTTTAACTGGTGAAACCATTACAGTCCACAACAGTGACAGCAGTTGTGCAGATGCTCTAATTTAAGCCAGTATCTCCCTTAAAACATCACTACTTGTATTACAGAGTAGAGGAGTTTCTGAATGATGTCAACAGTTAAGATGTTCTTGTGCCTTGAACTGAACAAAAAGCAAAGAATATTGGTGGAAAATGTTTATGCCAAGAGGGAAACCTTGTAAGAGTGCAGAATTAGCCATCGTAGCAATTGACTCTTTGTGTATATATATGTTGTGCATGCTTGTGCAATATTGCCAGTTTGATGTGTATTTGAAGTTTAAATGTTCCTCTCTCTGACAGCTGATAGAGGGGCAGACTGAAAATGCCTCACGTTATTACATTTATAATTTTTCAGAGAGGAAATAAATTACAAACAGATGTGCAGAGTCTCTTTTCATCATCCTCCGTGGTTCACCGATAAATCTGATAAAATGCTGTACTGTACATAGTTTCCAGTGAGTAAAGCTTTTCCTGTTTGTACGGCAGTTGTCTAATAAGAGTTTTTGCACAAACATCTGGTGTACATCAACAGTCTGGTATAATTTCAGGAAACAGCAGGATTTCCAAACGTGCTGCCATCATAACGAACTTCTGTGCTGTTCACATGTGCTGCCTATTGATATTTTGGGCACTCACAGTTCATGCCTCATCACCTGCAGAGCTGTGCGCTCTCCATTAGCCTTATTACTGCGGTTAGCTGCCATTTGTCACTGGAACATGTGTCATGTTAGATGGGCAGAGCCAACAGATGCCTGTCAGAGTGTTTTAGAAATGTGTCCGTGTGTAGTCATGAGACCCCCCAGAGGACACAGCCAAAATTCATTATCAATGAAAGATCAAAGATATTTATATGGATCCCTTCAACTACCTGAAAACACTCGGAGGAGAGCCTCCGCTGCTCTGCAGACACCCTCACACACAGGTGCACACACCTGCTATCAAACACAGGATATTAAAGCCATGTGCAGAAAGATCTTTAGCGAGTGGCTGGCTGGCCGGCTGACTGATATCTGATTGGTCGGTTGGCTGGCTGGCTGGCCAGCTGGGCAGACCAGAGAATATGGTGATTCTCTCCAGAGTGAAAGTACAGCCGCCATCCAAGAGCCTGCTGTTTGTTGTTCTACCTAACACTCCCTGTAATTAGGCAGATTCAGGGCTGCCAGTGGCATAGACACACGCCTCAACACACACACACACACACACACATACACCTGCATGCTTGTCAGCTTTCCTCATCTGGTTGATCAAGACTCCAGGAACAGCAGAGGAAGAAATGAGACAGAAGCTGAAGTAGAAACCCCCCCCTCACTCCCCCTGAGGTTCAGAAGGGTCGCAGATTGTCACAAAAGCATTTGGAGCTTGTTTAGCAAGCAAAATATGATTAAAAGCTTTAAAAGCACGACTTCTGCTGAACTTTAGAGTTGCATTTAAAGAGACGTCATTACTAAACATCCCTTTCTGTGGAGCACACCACCTGGTACCGATGTTCACAGTTGCTTTGTTGCGCGCACCTCACTTCAAAGCGTGAGAACAAAAGCAGGAGAGAGCCCTGCGTCCCCAAATGTGAAAAAACGCCAACGATTTCACAGCGCTAATAGATTCTCTGTGCATTTAGTTTGAAAAATAAAGCAGCAAAAAAAAAAAAAAGAAAGAAAGACATCTAATCCTGTTTCATAAGCGCTATTCATAAATGTGCAGGAAACACTTCACAGAGAGAGTGAGGGCTCTGAAATCACTTTTTTTTTTTACCTCCCCGGCTCCAAAGTGATTAAATTCATTAAACTCTGTTCGAGAAATTGCAGCTCATCTACAGCAGAGTAAATATTCAATTAATAGTGCCTTTCTGATAAATGTGATTCCTTCAATCCATCTCACGTAGCCTCGCATGTCTCTGTCATTAATTAAAATTTCTCTTTGGAGGTCAATTAAATTCCCTTTAAATATTCATTAGCTACAATACAGGGCAGCACAAAAATCTATTTAAAGAGGAGTTCATCTTCCGCATGCAGTTTTCATGTGAGCGCTGAAAGAGGGGCGGGGTTGGGGAGGGTTAATCTTTCTCTTTGCTTTCCTCCTGGGCAGAAAGTGGGCTTAAGCTCTCTCTGTGTCGAGGTGGCGAGCTGAGCCGTGGCGAGCCGGAGCAGAAGCTCTTTACCGGTCTCCGTTGCGTGTTTGGCCAAGGCTGACTGGCTGCCAAACAGCCAGAGACAGAGCGAGGATGAATCAGCACTGACAAGGTGAAGCCAGCTTCATGTTCACCGGCTGACAGCTCAGGTGCTCAGAGAGATGGAGACACAACAGATTACATTTAGGCCACTGCAGAGAGAGAGGGAGAGAGAGAGGGGAGGAGCAGATAAAGGAAGAGAGAAAGAAAGAGTCCAAAATGGCTTTTTGGAAACTTCTCTCAGAGATAAATGAGAAAGTTGCACTGGTTTGTGTGGTTGTTAATGGATGCTGTCAGGGTGTGGTGATCCTTAAGGCCTACCAAACGCATGATTCAGAAATAAATGAAGCAATAGATTGGGTAATATTAATAATAATAACTGACTTAGGGTGGGGCAGGTTAGTGAACGGCTGAGAGAAACACTCTGCAGTTGTGGTTAGAGGATGATGTAATGCACAAAGTCTGCAGTGAGTTCATGAAACCGCCACAAGCTGCTGAGAGGCTGAGACAGGAAACAAGTGTGCCACCCGCCATCCGAATGATCCAGTCCCACTCAGAGACAATGCCTTTAATGATTTAAGGATGTAAAACAGGGCGGCACAGTGGTGTAGTGGTTAGCACTGGGTTCGATCCCCGGTTGAGGCAGGCCCTTCTGTGTGGTGTTTGCATGTTCTCCCTGTGTCTGTGTGGTTCTCTGTGGTTACTCCAGCTTCCTCCCACAATCCAAAGACATGCAGGTTAGGTTTATTGGTGAATCTAAATTGAATGTGAATGTGAGCGTGAGTGGTTGTCTTCAGTGTGGCCCTGCGACTGACTGGCGTGCAGTCCAGGTTGTAACCCCGCCTTCGCCCTAAGATAGCTGGGACAGGCTCCAGCACCCCCGTGACCCTGAGTGCTCAGGATAAGCAGGTTAGAAAATGGATGGATGCAAAAACTGAAACTGCCACATGAAGTTGAAGGGTGCACAAGATGGATTTTACAATTGAGTAAGAGTAATTGAGTAAACATCAGTTCAATATGCATGGCTCCTATCAGGTTCTTCAGGATGTGATCCATATATGATATTAGGTACCTCATATTAGCCTTGACCACCTGACTAAATATCTAATATCTATGTGTTACCAGTCCTCTCATTGTCCTGCGTACCTCACTGCGTGGCGTTCATTCCACACCTGTGTGCGTCAGGGCCGATACTCGATCTGCACAATAAGGTCTACATCAGCGTTTTGATTCTGAGATCAGCGCATCCTTTTGTCACGGTGGAGGAACAGAGCTGACAAAACACCTGACGCCACAGAGGTCTGTGCTGTTCACATTTCTCACAGGCAGCAATGATTAGTTTTATCTAACCATGACAATGATGAGGGGGGGGGGGGGGGGGGGGGGGGGGGGGGGGGGGGGGGGGGGGGGGGGGGGGGGGGGGGGGGGGGGGGG
>JBAJHX010000024.1:11463658-11485709 GCA_037176925.1 Amniataba percoides | reverse complement strand
TATATATATATATACACACACACACACACACACACACACACACACACACACACACACACACACACACACATATATATATAGAGAGACACACACACACACATATATTATCCTATTTTAGGTAACTTTTACGCTGTTTTGTGTTTATTTTATGTGAGGCTGTAATGTCTTTTTATGTTTTGATTTTGCCTTGCCAACATAAAATATACAAAGTCATCAAATGAAATCTGTGATGTTGGTTTATTTTGGCTTACTGTGGCACATCCTGTGACTTTCCAATAAGAAAAAATGTTTGTAGTACATTGGCTGAGACGTGTGAGTTCATTGCTAAAGCTGCAGGAGCATATCAGTGTTTGTTTTTTCTAAGAAATCATGACAAAGATGTACCACTAATGAATGTTGCTTACCTCACCCATTTGCTGATTTGAAACTTTGAACTTCTGCTAAGTTAAACCACACATCTAAAGTGATAAGCAGTGAGCATCTATACCCATGAAGAGGAATGAGACACTGTTGTCCAATACTTACTTTAATATAACAGATGTTTTCCACATACAAATCTTGCCTTATTGCAGCTATAAGCTCAGACCTCGGCGTGGGTGTGTGAGGGCACGTTTGCAGGGTAATTATGCGGCTTCCTCGGGCTGGGTGTGAGGTGCGCGCGGGGTCGTCCCTGTGGGCTTATTAGAGTTCAGGGTTGCGTCGAAGGTGGGAGCCGAGGTCTGAGGAGACGCTCACTGGACAATTAAGCCCTACATTAATTACTTCCATGGCCAAGTATCTCACAGACAGCCATGTAGTTATAAATCCAAAGCCTGGAGAGACATAGTTTCTCATTATAGAGAGCAGCTCGGAGAATGCTGGCAACAAAACGCACAATATCGTCACATGCAGACACGAGCTAAGGAGTTAAAGCTGCACCCAACCCGGGCGAATGTAGCCATACCGCTGCTACAAGAATTAAAGGCAACCTCCTATTTTCAAATGACAGTAAATGAGATGCACACACATACACACACACATCTAAGGGCAAATATGCATGCTCTCTCTCTCTCACACACACACACACACACGCAGACCAGTGTTGCTGGCTGCAGAGGTATGCATTTCATTAAACAGGCCCTGGTGCAGAGATAGCTTTAATGAAATGTCTCTATTCTGTCAACTGGATATGGATGAAAAGTTAGAGTAATAGTCTTTGGGAAACAGAAAGGAATTGGAGAAATGCAAAGCGTGTGCACACAAACACATACAGGCTCAGACACACACAAACACACACAGCCTTTCTCTCTCTCTCTCTCTCCTGCTCCCTTCCCCTCCCAAAGACCTAAATGCATCCTGTACATCAATTTCTTGGATGAGCATCAAGAAAAGTATAAAAAAGTGCCTTCCTTTTGTAACTGCTGATGCAAAGTTGGGTTGCAAATTCGTCCACAATAGGAGTGAGTGTGTGTGTGTGAGAGAGAGAGAGAGAGCGCTGAAGGAGACCTAACAGCTTGGGGATAAATGCTTACTTAAGCAGGTATGGAAACCAACATCTTAATGATAATGAATGTCTAAAAGCAGCATTAACAGAGCTGTCATATTCTGCTAGCTCTCAATTTGAAACACTGCTCCGGCACTGCAGGTTCCATCTTGTTTACTCACCAGGGGGGCATTTTAACAGACATTGTGGTGCGTCTGTGAACAGAAGGAGATATGCTTTATATAAAAGCTCTGGACAGGGACCAGGTGCAGTACATTTATAAAAAAAGTTGTCATTGTTTTTCCAGGCAGAGGGAACTTGGAGACTGTAAAACTGAGAGGCTTCTAGGAAAAAAAAAGGAAGGTGTGGGGGCTAGTATATAACACACATCTTTGCATAGCTCCACATACAGTTTTTTTTTTTCTAACTAGTGTAAAAAGGCATTTGGAGACAATATTCATGGGCTGAGGCGGAGATTTAATTGCATCCAGACAAACACAACTCAGGGATAAAGAGGCCGACAACAAACACTGCGGGCTCAGTTAACTCACCGTTAACTGCCAGAGCTGTCACACTTTGAGACAAAAACAACTAACAGGAGCAGCTATGTTATACTTAGGTAAGACAAACAGCTACTGAGGAGGAGGAGGCCGACACAACAGGAGGCAGTTTAACACAGAGCACTTTGAACCGCACTTCTGCATATGAAAGTAGTACGAATGTGAAGCTCCTATAACAATCGTGATCATCAGACAAGCACGAGGGATGCCTTTGTTGTTACTGTTTAACAGTCTGTGACTACACAGCACAACACTCCTATGCAGAAATCTTCTTCTAGAGAACTGAGGAGCTCAAGAGTGGGAAATACATTAGCGAGACTTCAAAAATTCCTATAAAGACTTCAAAGTTGGAGCGTCCACTTATTTTAATGATTGTGACCACGATCATGTGCATCTGTTTGGTCCATCCTCATAGGAAGCCAGTGGGTCCCAACAGCTGTGCGTGTTGGGTCAGGAGAGCACTACTCTTTGTACAGACCTTTCTGTGAATTATCTAATTAAGCTACAAGTCATTTGCAAATAACGATCGAAAAAAAAAAAAAAAAAAAAACAGAAAACAGTTGGTGGTGTAAGTGAGGCTCTATCGGGTCATAGCGAAGACTTTTATCACCTGGTCTACAGTGGTCTCATTACCACAGTTCATCAATAGTCCCTTTTATCTGCTGTAGCATTAGCGCTAATGGGACTAACACTGGCACTGCTGACGATTAGCCGAACAAACCGTAAATCACCAGGCTGCTATTACAGGCAGCATGCCCAGGTCCTCGAACGTCTTTCAAGATGCACACGTATCGAGTGATGCCGAGTGAATGCACTAGACTGTGTGTGTCTGCGCGAGAGAGAGGGCGGGAAAGAGGCCAGCAAGAAATGCATGTGTCTGTATTAATTTAGGACTACACAGTCTGTAGCCAGGTTTCCATCCAAACGGGGCATACATTTTGAGTGGATATTGAGAAAATTGGTGAAAGAAAATGTGAATTTATATGCCCTAGTTTGTAGAGGAAGGAGGGTGCCAAATGATGCAACTGAAAGACCACCAGACAAACTTCAGATGGCGGAAAATAAAAGTAGGAAATATGATGGAAATATTTTTGTTCCATGCATTAATTTGAAAGTTCACACAGATCTGGTATTTTTGTCTACCACCATTTTTCACCTCTCCATCAGAAGCTCCAGTGGATGTTGGACTCGCGTGCCTCACGATAGCCCAGCTGCCACTTTGAATGCACATTGCAGTGAGTACATTGTGCATTTGCTACTCGGTGTTGACCTGCTGTGGGGAAGTCAGTGCCTTTCCAATACTGCAGTGTGCTCATGCTTTTTGAAGCTCATAAATGATTAAAACATCAATTATATGAATAATGCTAATTTTCTCTTCTTAATTTTCTAGGTACAGCTTGACCTTTGATATAAAACCCATTTCAGAATTACCTTGAACAACTTTGCATTTGTTATGGCCAAGTGCATCAAGGAATTGCATCTGCAGCTCCTGAACTACGGAGTAGCAGTGCAGTGTGAGCACTTGAAGGCAGCGTGTCCAGTGTGTGTGCTCATGTGTGTAACAGCGCCTCTGTTGAGTGTTGTGTTTGGCCGCTCTCAGGGAAATGGTCAGTGACAGTGGGTCTTGTTTGTGCTTGTCTTGTGATGCTGGGGTAATCCTGCTGGCCCAGCACAGCGCGAAGGCCTCATTAGCACTGCCCAGTCAACAGAACAATAAACATGCCAGTCAAGCTAACTCCTCCTGTCATGTTCTTAATGGTCTGGGATATACAAGCTGGCGGCCAGCAGAGGCCTTCGCTCTCAGGGGCGGAATAACAAATACAAGATCCCTCGAGGTTGGGTGGGGTGGATGCGGAGGGGTAGTGATGGAGGAGGATGTGGAGCACTACATTATAGGGGGTAAAGGGGAGGAGATTTTTCCTCTGATTCAGGTTCTGTAAGTGGAGACATCATACAGAATCAGGACTGGAGAGGAGGTGCTGACTGAAGGTTTAGCGGGAAGGTGTTTAAACACGTCAGGGTGTCGCAGTACATTTCCTAATGAGTGACTGGGAGGGGGGGGGGGTCCTCTAAGGACAGACTGTTTGTTTTTTTTGTCCTCACGGTGTCTACTTTGCATGCTCCAGATTCATCCCACTGTCCTCAGACATGTATGTTAGGTGAGAAGCTGGAACCCACAGTTGTAAATGTGTTTGCGTATGTGTGTTAATGATTCAACATGCTTCAAATGAACTTGGGTTTAAGCACGTTCACATGAACAAGTTGTAACCCAACTCAAAACTCACTTTTATGAGCATGGAAATAATGAGAATCATACGCTTTGCTCACCAAATTTCCCCCTGGGATAAATGATTCTTTGGTCTTTATGGTAACCAGATCTCAACCCAATTACCAAACTATGGGGGGGTCTGGACTGCTGAAACACCTAATGAGGGAATGTCTTTTGGAAGATTGGTGTTCATCTCTCCACTAGTGCTCGGAGACTTGAAGAATCAATGCCATTGTGCACTGAAGCTGCTCAGGTGGCCCGTTCTACTTTTATATGTAAACCAGCTGTTTACAGCTGTTTTATATGATGCATTTTATGTGGTGATCTTTATGCTGCTTAAGCCTATGTGGCTCTGTTACCTAAAAAGTCAAAAGGTTTTCAGTTGCTCAGTGGTGAGAATTACTGTGTCAGTGAAGTTGAACTCAACCTCCCAAAGCTGCAAGCAGAATTACATTGCTCTGGGCAAATCAACTGACCACAGTAATTTACTTAAACTGGATTGATTTTGGTTTGAAATCTTACGGTTCTTGTTTCACGGTTACATGCTGGGGTGACTGAAGTCAATAATGTATAAATCAAACTGGGTTTTCTGCATCACCCTTAATCTTTGTCACCTCTGCCCACAGGAGCACACAACACAAAGCCACATCCATTCTTTTACAAGCTCAGACCAACTTCAGTCATGTGTGGGACGATGCAGCTCTCATTCATTTGAATGAGAGCAGTCAGGCAGTGTTGCAGGGAGGCCAACATACATTCAGAAACCAGGAGCACCCTCCAAACAACCTGGTTCAACTTTTGCTACAACGCTGTTTTTAAGCAATGCCAGGATGTACCCTGACTTAGGCCCAGTGCATGCTGGGGCAGGCTCCAGTTGCCGCTGACTCTGAACAGGATAAACATGTAGAAAATGGATGGCAATGTTACTGTGTATGTGAACTCAGGAAGCTAATTTAACTTGTGAAAGTAAAATAAATGACAGCTGGGAAACTGCACCAAAGTCCCACATACCGAGACACTGTTCAGAATACATAATCTCTCTGTGTCCTGTTATGAAATTCACCTTACAGTTTGCCAAATGTTCTAAAAATGTGGGCATTTTGATAAAAACAATGGAACGGGCTGACAGCAGTGAGAAACTATCAATGCAAGGAACCACAGCAGTCAGACTTCTCACCCCACATTCGCAGCTTGTCCTTATCTGAGCTCTAATATGGCTAAATAGTTTTATCCCTCACAGACAGAGAGAGCCAGGGAGAGAGTGTCAGTCATTTGCTGTGTTAATTACTGGCAGATCTTTGAGGGCAGACTCCAGACTTCATTTGGAAGCCCAACCCCCGACTGATAGACACCTTGCAACTCACGGCAAATGTACTTTTATCCTCGGGAGCTTTGCGTCACTTAAGACAGGTATGAGCTGAAAAACAACTGCAGTAATAATTACCTAAAGGTAAAAGATCCACAACTCTGCCAATCTGTCCTGGGGATAATCTGTTTTGTGCAGATAGCTCCGCTGTGAAGTCGTCTGTATTAAAACAGGTGGACGTCTTGGGGGGAATGCAGACATAATGGACTAAATGTTTAATGGTCCTTCTTAAAAAGAGTTTGTGATATTGGCTTAATGCACCACAAGGGTGGCAGTTTACACAGCCAAAACGACTGAAACAACCTTGTTGCATACAGCAGAATGAGACTGAGAGCTAGCTTTTCTTCCAATTTCCCACAGCTTTGTGTCTCTATTTCAATCACAGCGGGGTGCTCGGGCCTCCTCAACAGTCCATGTCATTACATTTTATTGTGGTCTGCCAGACTACGTGGCGAGCATGTCCGAGCATGTATGCGGACTTATATGTAGCTCCAACCCCCTGGGAGAATGTACGGGGATAATCTCTGCCTCTCTCTCAGGTCTGCTCTCGGTCTAGCCGGCACTTGGACTCCTAGTCTATATGGATGAAGGAGGAACATGATTAAAACACGCAGTGGCACTGACTCCAGTCCTCAGGGGTCAAAATGTAACATCTCTTGAAGAAAGTAAATGAGAAAAGCTGGGAATAGAGGCAGAATTAATAAGCAGGGGGAGGAAGCTCACAGCTCAGTGACTCCGGGCTCGCTCTGTATTTACGCCTTTGCTTCATTGTTCAGTCTGAATGATGCCATCCCCGGAGTGGCTGTCAGTGACGACAAAATCCGAGCCGCTGAAACCCGACTCAGTAGTGACTGGATTGTCTCTCAAACCTCAGAGAATCTCAGCGGGTGAGGAATCAGAGGCCCGCCGTCCTCTGAAGGTTCGGTAAAGCAACTGTTTCTGACAGGATGCTGATAAGTCACCGACTGAATTTAATTTGGCAGCTCTCAAAGACAGCACATCCAGAATAATAAGGAAATCTCAAAATGTGGCCATTGACTGAAGGGCCCGTTCTAGGCTAATGAATCCATTTCCCACTTTTACCTCCCTCCCTCTCACTCATAAGCTCTGAATTTCAAAAAAAGAGCTTTGCACCAAAAAAAGAGAGAATTACCACTGCTAATCTCTTGGCTAAGCGCCTGATAAGGTCCAGTAATAGAAATCATTGTGTCCGCTTTCATGTCCCCAAAAAGGGGACATCAATGCCAGCAGACAATGAGTCCATATGCTTCTTCTTCTTAGGCTCATTTCAGAGGGGAAATATTAATAATGGCTTTTCTTTGACTCTGTCTGCCACTGTGTGGGTTGTTTAAAGCATAATGGCAGCCGAGTGACAGCATCAGCACTGCTCTTCCCTCGCTCTCTTTCCCACACCCACTCACTCACTCACACACACACACACACTCACACACGCACACACACACACACACACTCACACACGCACTGTCCCTGCTAATGAAGCGATGGAGAGTATTAGAGCTGAAAGCCCAGGCTGCTTGCTGTTGTCGCTGGTATTAAAAACCTCTTCTCTCTCACTGGTGACATGAAAGTCTCACACACCCACTTACAGGATCGTGGGTGACCACGACCTACAGCTAATAACACTGTGATTTGTTTCCCGATGCCTTCAAGGTTCTCCTCCAGAAGACAGGTTAGAGGTCAGTGATGTATGTAAAAGATGGCGGCACGTGGAACAAAATGGGTGTCTGCAGCTTGCTAAAGGATGCTTCAGCATCATGTGTGTCTGCTACAATGACAGTTTCCTGTTGAAGGACATTCTATCTCGTTTATTCAAGGTTTCACAGAGCCACTCTGAACAGTTCTGAATGCCATACTCAGACTATTTGTAACACTAAAGAAAATATGTCTTCCTATTCACTTCCATAAATCTCTCCATTTTCATTTCATTCTCTGGGTGTCTTGTTTTCAGCTGACACCACCTGGGCATCACTGTGGCAAAATGCAAAGGTTCAGTTTCAATAGTAAGACAATCTGAACTCAAGGTCCAATTACAAGCTTTTATTCGTAGAGCCTCCGACTGCATCTGGTTGTGTTCATTAGTGGAGGACACGCAGTGTGACAGTTTCCCACTTTAAAATCTAGACTCTGAGCAGAGTATATTTTTATTGTACAATGCTCCCACTTGCTACAGTGGATTTCCAACTAATCAATGCCTCATATTTCCTACTGATGGCACACACTCACCGAGCCCTCACCATGCATTTGTGTTTCATCTCTGGATGAAACATTTTGTCGGTAATGTCTCCAGACAGGCTTTTGGAGCCCTGAGTATACTAATGTACATTCCCATTATTCAAAGGCACCTCCACAAAGAGATATGAATTGAGGTGGGAGAGTGTGTTATATCATGTCACATCATCCACAATGTGTTGGAAGCCTCTTCTAAAGACAGCGTGGGAGTAAAGAGTGGGTGGAAGGGAGACTCGGCTGCTCATTAATCTGGTCACCGTAGTCGACTCTCAACATTGAAACAAGCACAAGAGCCTGGTGTACAGTAATGTGGTGTTTCTCTTTTAAATGCTAAGGAGCCTGAAAGCAAACAAGACACGGGCCCCGCGAAGCTGACATTTACAGCACCGGCTATTTCTCCCATTCTCTCCCTTTCTATCCTGTCCCTCCGCGTTGCTTCCATTTCTTGGCAAGATTCAATAAGTGCTTATGTCAGCTGTCTCCTGCATGACATCACATACAGCATCCAGTCCACAGAGTGTATTTTACATTATCATACAAATGGCTCCTTCTATGCCTGTGCGTGAATTGCGTCCAGATAGCAGCCACACAGAGATAAACTGACAATGAAGCCAAATGCCTCCATAGATCTTCTTTAATGCTTGTTTGCCTGGTTTTGCGGTGTAAAGGTCATGACAGAGATATGGTCACATGTTTAGTGGTGGGTGTGAATGATATGTGGGAAAATCCATGCACACGGCCTTTTTTTTTTTTCTCCCTACGATTACCAGCTGAGTGTATGGATTAGACATGTGGAGTGAACCGGAAGATGCGGGGAAGAGAGCTAATAGCTGCACGCACACTCAGGGCTGAGGGGGCAGATAGATGTAGAGTGCATATACAGAGAGAGCAAGAGGTGAAAAAAATCTAATCAGCTCTAAAGAGAGGAGTCGGCTCTGGGCCGGATGACGGACAGCGGAGAGACGACAGCAGATGTGCAGATTTGACTTCTGAGTGCAATCCTGAGCGACTTTAATACTTAACTGCCTGACTGACACCAGGCTCACGGCACACTCAGGGAGTGTACACAAGCAGCATGTTTGGCCCTGTTGCCTGGAACTAAGCGCTTAGCTCTATAGGGCTGAATACCAGGAAATGAGCTCCCGGTACCTGAGGAAATCAAGAACGTTCGGCGTGTGTGTGCATGTGTAGGTGGACTATTGCATGTTGCACCTTCTCCTGACCCCATTGAAGTCACCATGAAACTCCCCTGCCCACCTGTTCCACCCTGGAATGACCTTTTTACTGTAAGAACAGAGAATTGAGAAATATTTCTCAGAATTCTTTATTTATCCATCTCACTGCAAAAAACACTTAAAGAAAACAGGATTAAAAAAAAGAAGTATTTAAGCGGCTCTGTCTGCTCGTGTGTTCACATACAGAATCATCTAATACAACATCTGCTATAACAAAATATCTGTTTATTTATATATGTATGTACAAACTGGGAAGCAAATAGCTGAAATGAAAATTCTGGCGTATGATACATTCTGGGTGACCGGCATCTTTTCCACCTGTGAGAAATCGCACTTTCTGAGAAACTGTTGCTCCGCTCAAATATTATCACATAATCTGCTAAAAATAGAGGAAAAACACTGACAAAGCCAAACACTGATGGCAAGAAATCCCAGTAAAGAGGGATGTGCTCCAGGAAAAACACTTTATAAATGACAGAACTGCCCTCAACTCTATTTTGTTCAGTGCACATGATGAACGGAGCTGTTGAATGTAGAAAAAATGTCAAAAAAAAACATTCACTGAGAACTGGGAGACCTGTAAAAATGGAAGCTGAGAAAAATAAAATAACTAACCTTGAATGCAAGAATGAATGAATGAGGATAAGAAAGAATGAATATGAGAATAAGCAGCAGTTTATTGTACCTCAAAAAGAAAAACTCCAGGGAGTCAGTACAAATTTGTGATGTACCCTTTATTAATGGCTTTGCTAATGGCTAATAAACTAGTGCTTTATAGAGCACCTTAAGACATTAAAATCACACCTTTTTTAACACCTGTGTATAATTTTCAAATAAGTCATGTTGTTAAAAATGTGAGAAAAGTCATGAATGAAGGATCATAGTTTTTCACTTTCTAATAGCACACGCTGTGTAATGGCAATGATCTTCCTGATGAGAGTCGTGTTACACTGCAGCTGCCAGTTTTCATACAACTGCCTGTTATGTGGGGTCAAGGTGAACAAATGAAGGAGGGAGTGATTTCAGACCCAGCACTGCACAAACAAACAGAGCAGGTGTCATGAAGACAAACACCAGATACAGTTAGAGATTTTCACAACCTGGAAATCCAGAATCTTTTTCTTAATTAATGTTTTATATCTTATCCATAAAGAAATTAGTAAAATTGATCAACTGTGGCTGCAGCACTTAATTTAATTTTATAAACCTTTCATAGAACAGGGCCCTAGAAATGTTTAGAGATCGGTAACATGGACGGGGGTCGTGTCCATCTCAGACCAGAGATCTGAATCTTTACATTACACGAGATCTTTCAGTCATTCCAATCATGCAGTTATCTGTGAGTTTGTACCAGAGTTACATAATTCAGGCTTAACCTTCCATCATGACTCTGCCCTCTGCTGCAGGATCAGCCTATAAATCTAATTCCACGTTTATATACCTTGTCTGAAAGTGTATATGACTACGACGACCCCTCACCTCCAGACATTATTGTGTGAGCGCGTGCTGAAACCCAAACTGCAGCGACTGGACTAGGACTGAATGGAGCTATCCATACAGTAATTTATGACTACAAGGGAGTCGTAGGCTTTGTGTAATGCTGCTAGGATGAAAAGGCGGCATTGCAAAAACAGCATTAGCACACTTGTTTTGAAGTGAGTTAACAGAATTCAGAGAAAAAGATCCCTCTCAGAGTATTACCATTGTTTCATCTCCCAGAGCTCTTGTACAACTATAGCTGCTTTACGTGCGAGCAGTGCGAGTTAGTCATTATCAAATTAAAGAAGGGAAACATTGCCACTGACTCAGCTTAAAACACACCGCAAAGCTCCTTATGCTGCTGACGCGCATTGTAAAACTGTCGGGCTGAGTCTGCGTGCGCTCCATCCATGTTGGCACATGTTGACATGGATGCTTAAAGAAAATGAGGGCTGGGGGGCTGATGCGTGACTGAATATTTCTAATTATTGTGAGCTATTTGAGCAGATTATCCGCAGTGTCATGTGTTCCCGGGGCTGCAAACAGCCAGACATGTCAATGAAAGCCTAATCTGATTTTCTCTCCACAGAAAGCGTTTGCATCTACGCACCAGGCTCTGCTCCTTCCTCTGAGGAGTAGAATTTAAAAACACATATGATGAAGTAAAGTAAATGAGTCTTCGCTCAGAGTTGCAGGGCATCAGGGACTGCGTGTGTGTATTTTTTCCCTCTCCCCGTG
Source organism: Amniataba percoides (assembly GCA_037176925.1). Lineage (NCBI taxonomy): Eukaryota > Metazoa > Chordata > Actinopteri > Centrarchiformes > Terapontidae > Amniataba > Amniataba percoides. Next base: position 11,474,350 of record JBAJHX010000024.1, on the reverse strand, counting down.
TCCTGAGCAGAACTTTAAGCATCAGTAGCGTGCTGTGCGTCTGAGGCTGGGGGCGAGCCTTAAGGCTGGTTCTGGCAGCGAGGTTTCGAGGGGAATACTGAGCAGCCACAGAAGAAACTCCTTCTGCTCTTCTCAGCGAGTATTACACACCCCAACATGAAGCGGAGCGCTCACGTCAGACGCTACAAAGCCCTCAGCTGAAGTCACATGTCGTCTCTTCTGTCATCTCCCGTCTCTGGAAAAGGTCAAACGAGGTCCTAGTTCCTTTAAGATTATTTCTATACTTATGGCGACGCGGAGTCTGTCACTGGGATTTTTAATGAGTGACGGTGGCAAGACGGCTTTGCAAACACCCACACAAATAAACACAAATATGCCTAGATCTATTATGCTGAGATACTATTTAAAAAAAACTGTGTGTGTGTGTGTATTTCTGAACCAACAACTATGGATGTATTCTAACAAGAACTGTGTGTATCCAGATCAATATCTCTCTCTCTGCTGTACTGCAGAGCTCCATCGTAGTCCAGTTCAACTATTAAAAATGCATCTGTGAGCCAGACTGTGGTGCTGGGTGACATGTTCCTTCATTACCATGAACACACACACACACACTGTAGATTATTTTTTGTATTTTGACTCATCCCACACACTCTGTCTTGCTGCCCCCAAATACTCACAAAATGTGTATTAATCCATGGCTGAAATACACAACTGCTGCTTCTCCTACTGAGTAACATTCAGCGAAAGGAAACTTTAGATGTCATGAAGGAAAGTCACGAGGAAGTGAGACAAAAATGAGGTTTTTTTTATAAAGTTATTATAACAAAATGTGTGTAAGACATGGATAATAGATGTGTTTATTGTTTCTGTGTCCATTATGTGCACATCCAGTAGCTTATTTTCCCCGATTAGACCATCTCATCAGCGTGTATGGACATGGACTGACTGCCTGACTGACAGCTCCACCTCTGTCTCTCACTCTTTTAGTTTTGGCGCACATCTTAAAGGCATAACAATTTCAATTTCACACGATACAAACGGACAGTGCAACACAGCTATAAAAGGCGATGATAGCTCTTTCTGTTTTAGATTCTCTGGCTCTGTTCGCTCAGAGGTCTGCCCTGTCAGAATGACTCGCAATTACTCCACAGTGCAAACCGACAGTGCTTGTCAAAATATTCATATGGATTTACTTCCGACATACTTCGACCCTGTGGACAAATCCTTTTATCACAGCTTATCCATTTAAATTAATTATCTTCTCTGCACCTGCTGTTGGATTCAGGCCTTTACAGGACAACTGGATTTTATATTGATGTTTTTGGGAAAAGGTAGAAATCTAAGAGATGTGGACAAATAAAACCAAACCTATCTGCATGGATGGATACCATGTGAAAAACAGTTGTTCATTCAAATTACACAAACCGATTTACCGGTGAAGCACAAGCAGACAAATTGCTGCTCAAACCAAATGTACTGAATATTTTTCCCTTTATTTTGCCTCGCAGATTAGCCTGGTCAGTAAGCAGGTAATTAGATCATATTACATGATTTATTCATTCACGTATTTCTTATTTTCCCCCATTTTCTCCCAAAATTCATGTGACGTTCACGTGACGCCAACACACAAAGCTGGTTTTTGGATTTGGCCTGTCAGCTCACTTTACCTGCTAACCAAATCTTTTGGGTCGTCACAGGCGTCAAGATAAAAATTGCATGTGAGCCATGCGTGTGGAAAAATCTGAAAATCAAAAAAAAACCCTAAAAAAACTACAACAGTGTACCATGAATACAAAAAAACGGCAATAGCGTCCATGCCATCTTCTCTCTCTATTTAAAGGCCTTGGTGATGCATGTTGGCAGTGTGAGAGCCTTTTAACTGAAGCAGACATTTGTGGAAGCTTGAAAACATAAAAGCAGAGGCGACTTTCTCCAGGTTGCCAAAGGATAAAAATAGTGTAATTTTTGTGCCTCAGAACATGTTGTGTTTAGTCCTTTGTGGCAAATGAGGGAACAGTGTTAGAGAGCAGAGCCCTTTACCACTGCTTTAATCCCAACTAATCCATCATGCTGCACACCACTCTCACATATCTCGCATATCCCTCGCTCTAGATCCCTTTTTAATTACATGGATGCCTTATCTTCTCTGCATCACTTTATTTTCTGTTCACATACTCTATTTTTCTGTGTCCACAACAAAAGGGAGGCTGTTATGATTCACTCATTAGTATGTTGGTGAGGTTCGATCGCGCATTCAGTAATCCAGGAAGCATTAAACAAGCATGTGGTTCACAAATGGATTGGTCAAGGCCATGCAACCGCATGTGTGAAGACTTGTAATCCGACACCCAGAATCTACAGCTCTGACCAGGAACTAAAGCCTTCAAACTGTGGAGGTAATCATACATATGTGTGGATGGTGCTCTTTCACACCTCTGAACCAGAGTTACTGTGAACTGATCCATCAGACCACGCCCCACACCAAACAGCCACACCTTGGTCTGATGAACAGAGGTGAACTGGGTCCACATCAGATTCAACAATGGTTCCATTTGCTTCCGCTGATAAAATATGTTTTTGGATGGTTTGGACATTCAGACCAATTACAGGAAGTTCTGGCAGGCTTACCTCACTGACCTGGAAAGAAAATAAACCAAAACCAAAATGAGCCACAGTGGGACACAGTGAGAAGAGGGGGCCGAATGTTTCATTGATATTTGGTTGGACACCCAAGAGTTAGCTGATTATTTTCTGAGAGGATGACAGATATGAGGCTACGCACCAAGTGACGTCACGCGATATCAGATCTCTATCTACAAATCTGTTACAAGTACAAGGAGATCTAGCTCAGTTAGACCATGATGACAGCACATTGGTATATCACATATAGTTGTGTAGTGTGCTAACTATAACTATAAAACCAAAAAATACTGTCAACCTTGGTTTGGATTTAAAGGTGGGAAAAGGGCCTTAAATAATGAGCAACAGCACCTTTGATCTTCTGATAGTGATGCAGCTTTGGAAAACACGTTCAAATCAATTCAATTTGTATTATTCATAGAGGAAAGCAAGACAGTGGGGGGGAAATAGAGGGTGTCCCTCACTGAAAATTAAACTATGCTATCTACATGAACAAAAAGAGCAAACCAGATTAAAAATTGAATTAAATGTCTCCATAACTGATAAATCATTAGCTCTCAGATTAAATAGCTGTCTCACTTGTGTACTCAATCTAATCCTCTCCTCAGGGGCCACCGGCCCTCCGTCTCTCTGTGGTTTATACTAACTTGTGTGTCTCATTACAGTTTCATCAGAGTATGATTAAAACACATTGCTAAATGTTGCACAAAGGTACATATGTGACATCACCTTTTTACAACAACGCACTGCAGATCAATTAGTAAGAAAAAAAAATGAAAACACAATTTTGGTAGATATTTGTATTCATTAGGAACTGAAGCATTAATAGTTAGCTGTCTTCCTCTCTGATCTGTGTTGCAGTCACTAAATGTCAGTGAAATGGCATCAAACCTTTAGCAGGAAGGGTTTGTTGCCACTTGCACGTGCACAGGATGCAAACGAACAAAGACTCATGAACACATTACTTAACTGGTCAAACACACACCAAAAAATCCTGTACAGTCCCTGCAGGAAACATATTTAGATATCCTGATTAAATTGTCTCACTTCACTAAGTGTTCAACATTCACTAACATTTCTGTCCAGCTCATGTCATTTTTTGTTAAAAGCAGTTGCAAGGAGTAGTGAATTAAACATTTATTTCCCCATCAGTTTTAAGAGTTGTTGTTTCTTACATTCTTTATATCTTTTTTTACACCTGACTCAAACGTTTCTATCAAAACCACAAATGTCACCTGGAGAAGTCGGGGGGTCATCAAAGTCCTCCGCGGGGTTCAGATGTTGAGGTATTTCAGTCTGGATCAAAGTGATGGACGAACTCATTGACAGATTAACATTACCATCCCTAAAATCGCTGTCAGCAACACGGCTACCAAACAGCTTTAGAAACAGTGGAAAAAAATGCAAATAAAATGTTTTTGGGAAAAAAAAACAGCATCAGCCAGCCTGCATTAAACTTGTAAAGATTCTTTAAAAAAAGAAGATATTTAGATGTTGGTTGGTGAGAGGATTTCACAGTGGGCTGCTGTCCAGCTCAGAGCGCAAGATTTCCCATGATGCCACAGTTAATGGAGCACTTCTCATGGAGCGCAGAAGCTCTCCGAGGACCCCCAAGATCTACTGGTCTTTCATCAGCCTCTGGGCGTCTTCACTACTGCCTGAGAAATAATTACTGAACAGCTGAAATGCAGAGCAATATTTCTCCTGTCTCTGCTCCCCTCCTCTCCACTGCACCCCCTGAGGCCTGATTGCCAAATCATTTGAAGTATGATATGAATGAGGCAAGAGGAGCTGGAGCTTATGCATGAATAACAAATATGGAATATAAGTTTCATGCCTGTTCTTTTTTTTTTTTTGCCTCGCATTGCAATCCCCTTAAACTTTAAGATAAAGATTTGATCAAACATGTTGGAATTTGTATTCCTCAAATACATATCAAAGGAAGTTGAAAGCCGACTTTGGCATACAGTAAATCATGACATGAATGTGTCACCACTGATCTGTGTGCCTAAATTAGATTTCTGAAATCTGGCGTTCATATGTGGATTTTTTTTTAACGGGACGTGAAGACTTTGATCAGCTAATGTTGTGACAGCCAGAACTGCTTCAATCCATTCACTCCATTCTCTCCTTTCCTCTTTCTTCTCTGATTTGATGCATCATCCTCCACTTCCCTTCCCTCTCTCCAACGTTGGACTCTTGCCTTTTCCCTCTTCCCGCTCCTGCCGCTGGATCCCTCTCTCTTTTCATCACTGCCTCTTCCTTTGCAGCTCCGCTAGCAGAGCTGCCACTCCACAAACTCCTGCAGCACTTACAAAATGGACGCCCTGCTGAGAGCAGCCACCACTCTGGCATGAGTGGGAGATGAGAGGAATCGCGGGAGAGAGAGAAACAAGATGACAGAAAAATAAAGAAAAATGCCCAGAAGTGGAGCCCTGAATCATTGCCGGTTACAAGCTACAAGTGCAGAGAAAGAGCGTAGCTGTTTAGTTTTATATGCCATGAAAAAAGAATAAGGCTCATGTTTCCTGGGGATCTACCACTGTGGTGACTAAAGGGGCTGTCAGCTGAAAGAACGACAACGTTAGTCACTCGTTAAACCTAATCCTAACCAAAAGAGGGGCAGATATAATAATATAATACAGAGATAATCATTGGTGACACTTGAAATGCAAATGACTGCATTAAGTGTTGAAACAATTGGTGAATTAGAATATTATTGAATTATTAACCAGAAAATTAGTCGTTTAAGTGATTTTTCAGGGGAAAAAAACATCAACTACTTCTTGGCTTCAGCTTCCCATTATAACGATTTGGCCTTATTTGGACTGTTGGTGAGTCAAAGCCAGCCATGTAATCCTTTGGGCTCTGCACTGCTGATCGCATCCTGACCACTTGACAAAACGTTTAAAAACCCAGAGCCACATTAAGTTGCTTAGCTCAGAGGTTGAAGCAATATGAGCGGGTGAGGAGGTGTGGAGTGTGTTCAGTGATTATTACACTGGGAGCGCAGAGCCACTGAACACAGGGGGCTAATGGCTGGAAGCAGCACACACAGCTGTAACACTTGATGTAAGGCTATAGGTGTACAATTGCTTTTGCGATCCCCCGAGTCTCTGTGACCTGATAAGGTATGAGTGCAAAGGGCCAAGGCTATACTTAGCCTCACGCTTTCCACCATCCGTCACAGGATGTTTACCTTATTGCTGTGGAAGGTGGGCTATGGGTCCAAGAGAGGAGGAGGGACTACTGACTGGAGGATGCTGCAGTAATGTTCTGCTTGTTCTAAAGCTAATCATCAGTATTATCTTATGTCAATCTTTGTAAATAAAGCTTGAAATTTTTGTAAATAATGTGGAAGCAATGTGGAATATTCTTGGTTGAAAAAATATTTTAAGTTCTTATACTTATACTCTTATACAATACTCATTTCTTCACCACAAACTTTTTTTTTCTAATCCAGAAAGTGTAATGTTGTAAGTAAAATAAAAAAAGGTGGCTGTGGATATTTGTAAGTACAAAGAACAAAACTTTGATAGCTATGTCCTATGTGTTTCTATAACTAACACAGTTAAAGCTGCACTAATCAAAACGTTCATATTACCAACAGCTCAAAAGACGATGTAGAAGATGAAAGATGTCCCTCGACATTGCAGCGCAACAGAAACTGGTACAGACCAAAACAGTTAGAGTTAATAAGATAATGAATATACAGTTAATACATTTTACTCATTTAATAAGTAGCTTCATTGAATGAATGAATAAATAAATAAATAACCTTACTTATCCCTGTTAGTAATGACTTTTAATATTTAATCAAGACCTTGATCTCTTCCTAAGCTAAACCAAGTGTGTTGCCTAAACATGCAGTGATATTCATGTTTTTTTCATGAACAGTGTGAGAAAGACAGTTACATCTGTTTTATACTTTGCAGATGTGTTTAATATAAATGTTTCCACACATTATCATCAAGTGTTAGTTATGCAGGAACACAAAGTCTCGTGACTGTGTTTCTTGAAAATTGTGTTCCTGTGAAGGCAGTTTTATGTCAAATGCCACTTACAGACAATGCATCCCATACACACAGACACAGCGGCACTGAGTCATCAGCAGGAATTTAACTGGAATAATAAAAAGTCAGAAAGCTACTTACAGAGTCAGAGGCCAGAATAACATGGGAGACAACCATGAATCCGATTCATTAGTTTCAGACATAATAGTATCATTGACGCTTTATATTAAGGTCCTTGCAATAAGAGTCAACAAATATGCAATAAAGCCCTTCTAAAGTCCTACTAACACAATATCAATAAGTATCTTATAGTGCTAGTAAGTGTTACTGATGATAAACACATGTTAACAATTTACAGACTGCTTAACAATGTTAATAACATCTCAGTTTCTTTATAAAAAGCATTTAAAAAATCACTTAGTGACTCTTAATCTTTTACCTACTGTGTCATTGTTAACTTCTTCTAAGCTTTTTTTTGTTCTTTATTGAGAATAATAAATACTTCATAATGCATTTATTATCAGTGAATTAAACACTTATTAACAGTAAACTATGCATTTTCAGGTGCTGAGTCTAAAGTGAGAACAAAGCTTTGTTAGCGCTATAAATTCTTGTCAACCATTAACTGACGCTCATAATGAGGACTTTAACATGAAGCACTGATGTGTTTCTTACTGTAAAAATGGGTTAACTGAGGGTATCTGGTGTGCCAGCGGTGTTAAAGAGTGAATCCGTCCACTGGTGACTGAGCCGTGCCTTTTAGCTGAGCTTCACAATCACACTAACCGGGCAGAGCGCAGTGTGAGCTCCGAGCAAATGAAAAGCCAAAAGACTTGAAAGAGGATTTTGAAAGTAGCCTGAAATAAGAAAAGAGTGTGGAATGAAGGAGACTGTGGAGGAGCACAGAGGGGGAAGAGATAGAAAAATGTTATTACTGATTACATTTTCTATTGATTTATCCTCAGTTTTTTTCCCTTCTTTTTTTGTAGAGTTATAGAAGTATTTGGACTTCATCTGTAAACTGCTTCCTCGTGTAATCGGATGACCAAGCAGAGTTGTATTTTACTTGTGCCACTTTCTTTGGGACTAACCTTTCTCATTCATTTTGAATGTCGTTATAATGTTGATGATAATGTTGTCATGGTCTGCTTATGTATATATGTATGTGGTATTTTGGGGAAAAAAAGAAGAAAAAAGTCCGAAGACTGATCACTGAAGTGTTTAAAGTGCTGTAACAACAGCCAGCTCCATCGTATTTTCATCATTCTCACTCTGTCTCTAAGTAGTTTTCTCTCTGATCTGTATAATTATCTGTTACTTGTCTGTGGTTAATTGGTGAGTTGCAGGGCTGCTTTTACCTGCCGTCTCTAGGCTGGTGTGTGCACAAATGTGTGTGTGTGTGTCTTGGAGACACCTGTAACTGTTCGAGTGACTGCCGTGTCCCCTGTGCGGCTGCACTTGCCGAGCTTTCACGCTAATTTGGAAAGTAATGTTTTTGAAGGCTGTACTGACTGGGAAATGTTTTCTTCTGCTAATCTGTGCTCTGTACTGTGTTTACTCCAGCATACTGTAGCACTGTAATTAAAGAGCTGATGCAACGCCCCGGCACCATTTTAACTTTCCATCAAGGCTGAGATGATTTGCTCAGTGAGAACTCATTTGTAACTTTCTCTGAGTGCTCCTTTTTATTCTTGTTTCTGGCTGTTTTCAAAATCCTCTTCCAAGTCTTAACTCATTTTGTTGCTTCTGAGATCAGAGGAAGCGAAGAGGATGGTGATTTACCAGAGGAGCCGCTGTCTCACTCTCAGAGCAGTGGGGTTTACAAAGTGGGGATAATTTCAGTTTTGCACAACTGCTCAATGGTGGATTTTTTTTTATTTCATCTCTAGTGATGAAGTCAAATTCACACATTTGCTATTCTCAAGACCATCGTGTTTACTTGAAAATGCTGTGAAGATCTGCTACAGGCCATGTAGCAACACGTTTATTCCTCATCTTCGCAGTTTTTGTCAGTTGTGATTTCTTAATGTACAGCAGGCTTTGTATCAGTACCAGAAGCTACAATCACCGTGCGTCACAGGATCCAAATAGCACCAAGAGTGGAAAACCGAAGGCTTCTTTACCCAGAAGTGTCAGGCTTTTCCATTTGCTCTGCTAAGCTCCCGCTGTTGGTTTTTCCCCAAATAAAAGATACACAGAAACTTGAGTGTTTGTTGTAGTCGCAGCAACGGAGGTCTGTTTGTGCTAATTTAAAGGAGGAGTGAGAGGATGAGCAGCGAGCGCTTGAACGGAAAAAGAACACAAAATCCAAAGAAAAACACTCCCATTAATCTGTAAGATGAGGACGAGCACGCTGAGAGGGAACGCTACGTGAAAAGAAGTCAGACATGACGAGTGAGCAGAGGCGGCACCGATGCAGATTAGTAGGTTTTACTATCATCACTGGCCACATCCTTTATCAGGGAGTCAGATCCTGAAGTCACAAAATCACTTTCTGTTTATCTGGTGTTTTACTAGTTTCTGCGACTTAACACAGTCTTTAATCTTTCTGAAGGAATGAATCATGTTCCTGCTGTTTCCTCCAAAGAACACACCTCATCCTGTTGAGCTGGTGACGTTTCTCCTATAATGTTTGGGCCTTGGTGTATGGTACTCATTAAAGCTTAGTAAATACTCAATATGAAACAATACAACAATAGCAAACACTAGACTTGAAATATCTTAAAAATAACCAGCAGCCCCGTCTGGACTATTTGGATGCACTGCACTTTACAAGGTTATGTGTCTGGGCTGGGTTTTGGCATTTTTACAAAAATCTTTTTAAATCAGATCTTATCAAATGTTATTATGTCCGAAACAGAATTTGAAAGTTCTGCTAAGCTGCAGTTTGCAAAGACAAGAGGCAGGTTGACCATCAAGTCATCTGTAGTTTCATGATTTGACCTGTAAATGACAGCTCATAACAAAGTAGGTCTGTCAACAGTTATTATATCATTTAAAGCTGCATTTTTCATTGTTGTTGTTTTTCGTATTGACTTGCTTCACTCTAAGTTTTATGTATTTTGTCTACTTAGTGTATTTGTATTTTTTGTCTTACATGTGAAAATCTGCTCAACAGTAAATCTGAAATAAATTCTGATACAGCTGCAGAGTTTTGTTTCGACAGCAGAGTTCATATAGGAGAATCAAATGAATGAAAAGTCTCTGTTAGTTCGTAACTACAAGCAACTCCTTTCACATCACACAGACCCTCTTGATCTATTGATAACCATATAAAAACAATTGTTTGAGCAGCCTTAAGAAGACATGTTCATGTATTCGTAGTGTGGAGCGTCGTGCAGACTGGTGGCTCTTCAGCTCTGGTTTAAAAAGTCACTGTGTTATTTGTCGCTGCGTTGTTGGAGTTGTTGTCACTCAAGAGACATTCAATTTTGTCCCCAACCTGAGATTAATAAAGTCTAAATGATATGTTATAATTCTTATTACGCTTATCATAAAAGTAATGGCTTCACTGTTAACAAAAAGGTTCCTGGGAAGTGGAGCACAAACACCGACGCAATTATAGCTTCAGACATAAAGACAGCTGAAATGTAATGAAAACTGAGTAAAAGAAGACACAAGCTCCTGAAGCAGATTCGAATTAGCATTCAAGTAAATATTTGAGTGGGATGAGACGACTACATAACATTACGTGCTGTTAGTTAGAATACACGACGACGCTGATGAGAATCATTTTGGTTGTCTTTGGCTTTCAGTCAACCAATACTTTCTAAAAATGAAAATTACACAAACAATTCTCCTGCTGAGATTCTTGTCAAGGTTTTATCAATCCAGGGCGCTTTGCTTTCCTCCTGCTTTCGAACCAATTACTGTAAGATGAGACTGAGTTATTGCCATCTGGCACCACAGAGACTCGACAGAAATGTTCCTGGCTCGTGCGGCCGAGCTACAAGAATATTCTCCCTGTGCAATATTCAAACCGCTGCACATCTACAAGTACATCAGTCATGAGATTAGGTTAAATAACATTAGGTAA
>JBAJHX010000024.1:11441347-11451506 GCA_037176925.1 Amniataba percoides | reverse complement strand
GAATTGTATTCTCTTCTAACTGAAATATTTCAGATGTTTAATGTGTAGTGTGAGGGAGCTGTAACTTTCATCTCCGTGTGAAACCCTGTGCTGTAAAATGACAATAAATGATTCCTGATTTGCATAAAATACACATCACTCACACAGACGCACACGTTTATATAAGATTGCTTAGATAATTCACAACCAGCAGATATATTGAACAGACATGTTGAATTCTATCTGATTTTACACCAAAAACTGTTATGTCTACCCTGAATGTTAGAAGTGACTTATAATTTAAACCCAGTTCAAACAACCACCTAGAGTTTCTTTTGATATGCTAACCATGAAATGTATGCTGACTGTGTGTTGACAGCGTGTTAATCCTGCTCGTGTGCTGTGCCGTTCACACACTAACTGACACAGTATACACTGTGGCAGCTATGTGAGTTTGTTGTGTTTGACCAACATTGATTTGTCTGTGTTTGAAACCATCAGTGTCTGCCCGGCGCTCTCTGCATAATGTCTTCAGACACGCTCTCCCTCCGCCAGCCACCGCACACTCACTATGCACGCTGCCGTTCTGCCTCCATAAGCAAAATGGAGAATGCAGAGAGCCCAAGGATGCGGCTTAATCTCTACATCTCTCCGAGGCACCCCTACACAAGCTCATAATACTCGGCTTTTGCATTCTGCTGACATCCCTCTGCAGCTCCTCGAAGACAAAAAGAAGTTTTATCAACAGTGAGTCACTCCGTGCTGATTGTTTTATTCACCTGCCTCTGGCTGTAGGTTTGGTTATTGTTGAAACATCTTAAACCAACGCCGGGACAAAAAAAAAAAAAAAAAAAAAGAAACGTGACACAGATTTTATTGTTTTGTTTTCCTTCACATTACCAAACGACTGATATATGAAGGAGAAGAGGTGAATCATAAAGCACCCCGTGACATCTGTAAGCAATCTGTTCTCAGCATTGCGTGCAATTTGTTTCCCTCTGGGGGCGAATGTAGGGAGTTTAACTCTACACGATTTACCACGGTGATGTAAATCACAGAAAAGACCGGAGCACAAGCATCAGCAACTTACTGTACTGTAGGTACACAGCTGCACTGCACAAACACTGCACGTTAATTCTCCTAAATGCCACTCGGCAAAGCTAAACACACAATGCGGCTGCTGACAGAGTAGCATACAATCTCAAACAGGACGGGCAGATGAGGGGAACCAGATGTAATCATGTATTTCCCTCTGTAATCTTCTTTTGTCCTGCACCAGGCTCAGACGACGACAGATTATTTGACTTATATCACAATTTGTAATCCCCTCAGCACACAGTATCAGTGTCAATAAAAGGAAATGCTATTTGGCAAAGATGTCCACAGCGAGATACAAAGCAGGCCGTCAGTGGATCCTCTCCAATGTGATACTGTCTTCAGGAGATTTTAATATTTGTGGAGGGTCCACGGCTTTGATTTCCAGTGGATCCTGAAGCAAACGCTGAATCACAGCGAGCCTGTGTTCATTTTCAAAGAGAGTGTGATGGTTTGACGGGCAGATCAAATTCACACTTCCGATGAATAGCAAGCACAAAATATGCAAATTAATTAGCACTGTAAGCAGATATTATTTTGGAAATGAACACAGGATCTAAATAGACTTTGTATCTCCTCAGAATGCATTCACACACACACTCACACACACACGCCGCCCGAGTTACAACTGTTCTGATTACATAATCGTCTCAGTGTGTTTTGTCAGTAGGTGAGGGAGCGTGTGCATCGCAGCGAGTGTGTCGGGGCTCTTCGGGTCCTCTTACTTGATCATTTTCCATCGTTTTGCTATTCAAGCCGGCGCTAGCAGCTTGAATAGCAAAGAATGAATTTCCTTTCCCATTGCAGCCATCCAAACAAAACCAAAAGAATCCAGACTCATTTAGCTCCAAAGAGAACTGCGCTTAAAGAAACAGTTTAGAAATACTTCCTGCACCTGAACTGGCACAGTCTGGCTGTAATAGCAACTGAGCCAACACAGCCAGCTTACAAATGAAGAGAAAAACCTGAGAAATGGACAGAGAAACAAATGCAGATGCTTCCATACAGATTATGAGGGATCTCTGAGTGGTTTGCTGAGGAACAAATGATGAATGAATGATAGACTCACCAGATCGGGTGTTAGCAGGCGTAATTCAGCATTTTTGGAGCTTGACCATCCCTGTGGCCTAAAAAGTCAGAATTGTGTTGTTTTTTTTGTATCTCATAAGTTCCCCGACCTTAAGGAAATGTAATATTAACTTACTAAAATAGCCCTTTAACAATGAAAATGTCTTAAATGTGTAGAGATGTGAAGATGCTCACTTTAATGTCTTCACATGGAACCGGCTGTGAAGTGTATGCATTTTCATAGCCCAACCAACCGACCTCTAACTAACCCTCTAAAGAGAGAGCAATTATCTGAAGCGCTAATTCACTGACATGCAAAAACAAAATCAGAGAGGAGAGGTGCTGACGAAAAGTAAAACTGCTCTGTGACCACTTTTAACCTCACTGAGATTTCAACTCACCGTGTGTTTTAACATATGACTTGTTTTAACAGAGACATCCCTCAATTTTACCCTCCATATAAAACTGTTAAATTACTCTTATAAATATGTTATTTAACCATAATTTTAATGAAAGTAAGGCGGACCCGAGAGCTCAGCACGCTGCAGCTTAAAGAAACACACGAAGCAGAACTAAAACATCAAAGAACCGTCAGAGACGGAGCAAAGGAGAGAGAGGAATCGGAGAAAAGGCAGATTTGATTTTAATAAGGATGGAGGTACAGGGTAACCCGGGCAGCCAATTTTGACTTGAGTGATCAGTGGAGATCAAGAGAAGGAGAGAGTGAGAAGAAAGTTCTCCTCTTGTCGGTGTAAATCAGATTCCAGCGGCTCTGTGTGATTGACAGCCAGCCACAGATTCAAACCGACCTTGCACCCATCATCACGGGGTTACTGTCAACCATAAGGAATACTTTTCACTGTTTTTTTTCATTTTCCTTTCTTTGCATGGCCCTTTAAAAAAATTCCCCACCCCTCCATCCACCCTTCAGCTCTGTTTATCCCGCTCTCTCTCTCTTAACCTCCCCTCGGCTGCCTCTGCTTTCATCTCCTCACTTGGTCTAACTCGGACCTGACTTCTCTCCTCATGCACTGCGCCTTCCACCCTTCCCTGCCCATCTACCATCTCCCTGTCCTCCCATTTCTTTTCTTTCATCTTCCCTCTCCTCCTCCCCTCCTCTCTTCCGTCATTTCTTCTCTCTTGTTCGCGCCGTGCCTCCCACTAACGTTGACTTCTTTTATGTCCTCACCTCTTTGCTTTGCTCATATTTCCTTCCCCTCTGCCGTCTCCTCCTCTGTATCCTTTTTTCCCCTTCATCTTTCCTTTTCCCTCTTCTCCTTTCCTCTTCCTCTAATGCCCCCCTTTAATCTTCCTCCACTATGTCCACTGTTCTCCTGTCCTTTTCCCTCTCCTTTTCTCTTTTCCATCACTTTACCTACCTCCTCTCCACTCTTCTTTTCACTGCTTTTCTATCCTTTCCCACATTCACGGTCCCTTTCCTTCTTCTCCTCCCGTGTTTTCCTTCATTTACTTCCTTTCATCCTCTCCTCTCCTGTTTCCTTTCCTCCTCTCCTGTTTCCTTTTCTCCTCTCCTCTCCTGTTTCCTTTCCTCCTCTCCGGTTTCCTTTTCTCCTCTCCTCTCCCGTTTCCTCTCCTCCTCTCCTCTCTCTCTCCCTGCTGTCAGTCAGTGGAGGGTAAATAAAGGGGAGGTTATGAGGGCCATCCTGTCTGAACCCCATCCATCACACTGCCACTTAATACCCACAGCTGTCACTGTGTGCACACAGGCGTGTGTCTTTGTGCATGTGTGTGTGTGTGTGTGTGCTGAGATTGTGAAGCCAGCTAGTCTATGTGTCGTGTATGTGTGTGTGTGTGTAGGATTTTGCAAATATCACATTAGAAATTGACAGACGGTTACCAGAAATGTAAATACTGCCCCAACAGCAGCCCCACATGTTTGCCACCTCTGCTGAAGTTGTAGGATTTTATTCCACTGTGTGCATGTGTGTGTGCGTGTGTGTGTGTGTGTGTGTGTGTGTGAGAGCAGATGAGAGGGTTTGTTATGAGCTGGCATGCTGAGCAACTCCAGCATTTTTCCAGTCCTCTCTGACAGTGAGCCGTAACACACACTTGTGCTGAATGTGAGCGGACTGAAAGTCATACACACACTGAGCTGACAGAGAGCTCAGCACAAGGAAACACCAGGACATGATTTCTAGAGGAGACGCTTCTGTGTAACAAGAGAAGTGTCCATCATGTTCTAGAAGGACAGTAACATGCAGGAGGTGGCACTATCACTGCATCAGCACTCTGATCCTGGCACGGCGTACACACCAGGCCAAAGGTGATCAAAATATATGTTTTTCTTTTCCTTTCCTTTTCCTCGCTTTGTTACTACTGAGGTCTGAGTAAGTCTAGCTGTTTCGTTCCTACATTTACTTTACTTGTTCCATTTTGGTGGCCTTACATAAAAGCTGGCCTCTGGGAGCTGAGAGCATCAGCCGCTGTGCCGGAGCGTTTCCGTTATCACACAGCGGTCCCTCCACAGCTGAGATGGAGGTTTAGAACAAAAAAGCCATGCATGATGAACAGTAAAGGCTTTGAGCTTAAGCTTAACATAAGCCTGCCCCTGGCACCGCCTATGATGGAAACATTAAAACAACTTTTTGTTTGCTTTAATCATTCTTCCTGTTTACAATGGCCATTAATGGATCCCTTCCTAAAGCACTACGGATGTAAATAATCAGGGGTAAACAGCACTGCCCTAGTTCATAACATACACACTATAATAATCTGTTAAATGCATCTCATATATATCATGAATGAATTTTTATTTTTTTGTTTTCTAAAATAAGTTAAGTGAATTGAAAAAAGTATTTCCACAACTGGTCTCCATAAGGCTGAAGATGCTCATCAGATTGTATCAACCCAAATCAAAGACTGTGTCAGTGTGCTCAGAAAACTTTCAAGTGATTGATGTTTGGAGCACAAAAACACAACTGTACGCATAATTTAAGTGGATTTTTTAAAAGGAAGTGAATTTCAGTCTGGAGATCAGAGAAGCTGTGTGACTGTTTTAATGAATGTAGAAAATGCCTGCACACTCTTTAGATTCTCAAAAAAAAAAAACAGCTCTTGTAGTTTCCCTTGCCATCTGTGGATTCCTTAACACTAAACTACAGAGAGACTGGGAAGGCAACGCTGTGTGCCAAAGTGGGAAAATAGTTCAGCGGCATATCAGAGCAGAAGGTGATATTTCACCGTGATAGGTGGGAGAAATTTCTCCTGGAACTGTCATCTCCACAAATCTGTTTAGTGAGATGCACGAGGCCCATCAAACAGCCTCTGGTGTGTGCGGCTGGCTGTCAGAAACCATCTCCTGCACTCTGTAGGCACTGATCCTACCACCGGGACGCCTCTCCTCATCAGACCTGCCCCCACACCACAGTCGCTCCCTGCAAATCTTTCCTCCACCTCCGGTGCAGGGCCCAGCTCGAGAACACTCACAACAAAATGGCAATGAGCTATCGAATATCCATTTTCCTCCCATAAACCTGCTGGCGGCAAATTGCGCGTGGCCCTGCCGGCGGTGTCGGTGCCTTTTAATTGGTTTTCGATCAGTGATTGTCACCTGAAGAAGAGCCTGCTACCTGCCAAACGTATACAAAGAACCTGCCAATTAGCTTCCTCCATTGATTCAAAGCGGGGCTTAGCCTGGGTATTCAGTACAAAGAAAAAAAATTAAGGAGATTTTTCACAACACTGCTTTTTGGACTTTTACGACTGGAGGCTAAAATTCTATAATTGGTGCTTGGTTCTTGTCTCAGTGGGATGTAAAAAATTGTTAATCGGCTCACAGGCCTGCTAGAAAAAAACACACAGTCGCTCGTTTGATTGCTGGAAACCAAAGTGCCTATCAAACAGGAGCGTGAGGAGGGGAAAACACAGGATTAAATCAAAATTCTGGCGATGAGAAGCTGTGACAAAATGCTCTGACGGGGTTGAGGGCCTCGGAAATCGACGCAGCAGATGAGGAGATGTACGATAAGGTCCGACGATTAGATCGAATGCTCCCACGTTCGAGATCAAGAGCCGTCCTCCACACTTTGTTAGCAGCAAAAAGCACAACAATAATCCGAACTAGAGCACTGCAGCATATTACTCAACACTTGTGCCAACAGGTTTTATCCCATTTAAACCATGACAGCCAGCCTCTAAATTCTCTCAGTGCACCTTTTCAAGTGTCATTCCCCATAAATGAATTTTGCTATAAGAGCTATTGTGTACTCTAATATATGAAAAAAAGGTGCACATGTGCATAAATACATAGAAAATTATCCAATGACCAAAACCACAAATAAAATATCAACACACATACAAGTCCAGCGTCAAATCAAAGCTGCACTGTGACAGACATAAAGAGGGAACGCTGTCCTAATGTTAAATGACTGCAAACGTCGTGCTAAATCAAAGTGCTCCGTGATTTATGGGGGGCGGTCAACAGGATGTTTAGCCTACAGTACTGCATAATGGGCTTAACTGAATTTAACTGAAACCCCGAAAACCCCAATCTGTGTTCTGAGTGCAAACACAACTCAAGGTGAAAGATAAAATTGCTTTTCTGTCATTTTGGGTGAAGCAGTCCTTTAACTGAACAGCATGTTTTTGTAAATTGTCATGAAAACTGTTCTAAATTCTAATTACTTTGAATTATGTAAAAGCTTTAATTTGCTAGAAATGAGGGTAATTATTGGATGTGTAACAATGACTAATAGAATTATAAGCATCACTCATCCTGATTATTTCCACACATGAGTTGCAAATTTTAATCCAAAATGAACAACAACAAAATATTCTAATATGGATCCCTGGGACGAATCTTATCAAATAGAAGGCCGTGACTATAATGGCTATAATGTCTCTCTCTCTCTCTCTCTCTCTCTCTCTCTCTGTGTGTGTGTGTGTGTGTGTGTGTGTCAGAGTGATTTCACTGTTATACCATTAGCTCCATAAAAGCATCCTTGTGTCCGTCTCTCTGAGCACTCTCATCGCTCTGTGCCCTGCAGTTGGCCTCTCTGTAGCTGTCTCTGCCTCCATCCAGCTCTTCCTCCCTCCATCCTCCCCCTCCATCGTCCTCCACTGCAGCCTCCACAGCTCTGTCATGGTCCCAGATGGGACCTAACAAAGGGGGAAGCCCTACTTCTCCAAACTCGGCACTGATGAACATTACGTCTCTGCCAACTTTGAGACCAGCAGCAGGATTTTGGTCTCATATCAGGACAACTGTGCTCAAATGTTAAGCTTCACTTGTCTTAGGCCAGCACGGACAGGAAGTCCTGAAAGTGCTGTAATACTGGGAAGACAAATAAATAATGTGTTGATTATAAACTTCAGCTAATGAAGACCCTGTGGTATTGTTAAGGTCTGAAACAAGCGAGGAAGTGGACCTTGAGTTAAAATGATTTGGACAAGCTTCATCCTAACAGGCACTAACACACTGTATGACAGCACGTGACTGGTGGTGAAGGTGAATGTGAAGCTGTCGAAGAAAACACAAAGAATCTCTTTCCAAAGCTATTCTGAAACAGAAAAAGGTGGCTACAAAAGAAAACATCATCACTCTTCAGTATTTGTAAAGTCCTGGCTGCTGCTGTAAAAGGCAGAGAGAGAGATTTCAAATTCAGATTTAAGTCTAAAATGATTCCCTGCAAAACAAAGGACATCAGGAGTAAGAGCGGGTATGAAATCCCATCAACCTGCAAACCTTCCTCCCCAACTCTTTCAGCATCAGTAGCCGTCCCTGCTACACTCTCATCTAAATATAGTCAGAGCCACTTCTCCCTTTGTACATATCGCCGTCCGCAGAAGGCAAACATTCATAAAAGCGACAATTTCATTTCTTTAAGGAAAGCACTCGCACACACCCCGAGGCGCCAGCAGCCCGTGCTACACATTCACCGCAATGAACACACCTTCAGAGTGCTGCTGAAACAGATGCAGAGGGAATGAAAATCAGCTGAGACCAGTCTATCACGGATCCTCCTCAGTCTGTAAAGTGAGACGTTTTATCTCAAAGTACTTACATGTGTAAAATGCATGATAAATGTTTAAGTTCTGTACATATGACAGTGTCGCTTAAAAAAGTTGTATCATTATTATAGAAACAATTCACATTCTCAAAATCTATACTTTTCAGTATTAGTGATATTGCATTAAATAATTGGAGTGTTACAGTGACATTTTATACACTGACTTGAATGCAGACTTTCCGTTCTATTTTTGGTCTTCTGACATCATAATAGGTTTAAATAGACTTTCATAACACAGCAGGCACTGACGCTGGCAGTTGGAGAAAATCTGAATATGTCTTTGTGTGTCCTGGCATTTCCAATTGCAATTTCATTTTAATTTTAAAATCATGAACCAGAAATAAATTAATGAGCGCATAAATTAAATGCTGTGTCGTGTGTACTTCCATCAGTAAAAATGAAATAAACAGGCCAATATAAAGAGCTACTACAGGAATAAATGGTTCAGCCAGGCGTATTTGTACTGTGGAAAGAAACACAACAGTAAGTGAAACTACACTGCACGCCTTTTAACACTGACTGCACAAGTTAAACATTAAGACGAGAGGGCGAGAGCAAAAGGGAAACTGGCGCGGCACTTATATCTGACCTTTACCAAATTTAAAGATAATTGAGAGAGTTCAGGAGGGATAAGCAATATTTCAAAGGTCAGTCGCAGTGACACAGGCCCGAGAATGTGATTACATTTGCTTTGCTAACCTTGGGGGGCCAAATGTTCTAAGATGCTGAGCCGCCGCGTTTGACCTCCACTGTGAGACGAGAAGAAGAGAAATGGGCCATTAACAGGTAAAAAGACGTGAAGCCGACTCAGAGCTGAGAGCGCCGCTGTACCAGAGCTGAGTGAAGCCTCACAGTGATATCACTGCTTTTTACCTGCGAGGGAGACGAATCGTTTCCATTTCACTTTCCACAGTATTATTTTGGCTGCCAATCAAATACATAACCACGTTAACAACCTTTGCTAGGAACCCCTGTAACTGTCAGATGATAAAATATTCAAAAACTAGACCTGACAGCCGTCTGCTGAGCTGTTACGCTGATCATTTCTAATAAGCAATATATTAAATAGCCGCGTGTAGATGGCGAAAAGTTAAATAAAACTCAATGTAATAGTTTACCGCTCTGAGGGAGTACCGTATATTACTAATCTGAAATGATGAGGTGTTGTAATTCTTTTTTCCCAGTGTGCATGACTGAGATCTGCACACAAACTGTTCAATTTTCGCTGAAATCTTTTAGCAGCCGTCTCTGTCCAAGCAGCCTGAGTACAATAAGAATATCTTCCATCGACATTATTTCTCTCTGCGAGTGCGCTTCATTTGTAGTGTAAAAACCTTCATTTCTCTTTTATGTCCCAGCGATGAAATCCCGCTGTCTGCAGAACAAGGTAACTAGAGTTGGGAATTCTCTACACGGCCACGGGAGGATCATGAATAGTGTTTAACTGCTCCAGCTGTTGTACGGCGGTTAGTAAAGCAAGTGCGCCGTGGAGAGCGGCTGGGAGAGATAGCAGAGATATAAACAGAGCAGCGAACCACCAAGTGGTTGGTGCCAGAGGGAAGGACAAACAGGCACTTATTTATGTATGCCTGGACATGCCGGGAAAGCCTCGCAGTTTGCTTTGGGAAACTGATGCCTTTATTTGCCGCGCACACACCACAATGCATCTATGCTTTTAATCCCCAAGGCCCTTCTGCTGACCTCAGGCTTCACCACACTACGATAGCTCTAAACCTCATTTAGAAACATTCACGTCAAATATATTTTACCACCCCAGTTCATAAATTTGGGAGTAAGCCGCTGCTGACTACACGGCAATGACTGAATATCTGAGCTATGTGCAGGAAATTCAAGACCGCCTTAGTCTTCAGTCTCCACAAAGCCAGCGACTGTACTGAAGTCAATGAGTAAACATATATTTTAATATATAACACCTAAATCCCTTCTTTGAGTCTCTGTCGGGTGGGTGGTGGTGAACATTAGTGTTC
>JBAJHX010000024.1:11421162-11434658 GCA_037176925.1 Amniataba percoides | reverse complement strand
CTAACGTGAAAAGGTACTCAATTTAGCTTGGACGGGACAGTGTTTCCCATATATTGATTTATTTGTGGCGGCCCACCACAATATCGACACTGACCACTTCATATTGATTTTCTCTTTTTTTTTCACTCTTTAAAATGGGTAAAATCTTATATCACTGTAGAGCTGCCTGCAGCACATTGATTCGCTCTGCCCCTCCTTATCAAGCTCTCGCTCTCTCTCTCTCTCTCTCTCACAAACACAATGGGCCCCCCTCTCTCCGTGCACACTCAGAACTGTGGAGTTTAATTAATCTCAAAACCTGCACAGAACAAAACCTGCACATACTCATGATACAAGCACACAGAACTTTTTCAAAAATATCTGTAAAAAAGTGCCTTTATATTGTTGTTCATGCTGAATTATACTACATGTACATATGAACAGAACCTGACTTATCTAAACCTGCAGAAAGGACTATTTGTTAGTCTGGAGCCAGTGTCAGTTTTAGTTCAGGGAGGACTGTATTGCTGTGGATACAAGGACGTGGATTGGTGGTACTACACCTCACTGCTCTGCTGCCACACAAAACACTTCCCCTGAGTGAGGTCTTTGTCATACACATGTCCTCTCTAAAGCTCTGTGATAAACTCAGTTGCAGTCACTGTTTTTTCCTGCAGAAATCTAAACGTGTTCACCAAGTGCATGAAAACACACATACTGTGGTGGCCGTAATGGTACCAGACCATTGGCTGTGATCATCAGTCCCAGCACAGGTATGTTTATTTAATGCCATGAGGCATTACTGTGAGCACGTCCCAGTAGGGAATGTAAAGTGATCTAATGAGTCGCTTAAATGTAAGGCTATTGAACTGCTCACGGAGCAGTGGTCGAGTAACAATCAGACAGTCAGTGCTAAAAATCAATGATCTCCATCCTACCCTTAAATACCCATGTTAACCTGGTGTTACCGGCCTGCAGGTGGAGTACAGTGCAGGTTCGGATTGTCACCTGCCAGCTCTGTGTCTAAGTATAGAGGCTCCGAGACAGGCCGGGCTCAGCGGATGACAGTCTGTTCTTCTTGTCAATTCTTCCCAAACTACATATTTCAAGCCTGTGACTGGGCCGAATGTAAATGTGTGCGGTGTGTTTCTGTCAGCCTGTCACAATGTCAGGCCTCACGCAGACTCACTGTGTTTGGCTTTCTCTGCCGTCAGCAGTTTTGTCAGCAGACCCTAATGAAATGGTAGAAAATGACGATGAAAACTCTGCACAACTAACAAGATAATGTCAGGCAACTCAAGAACGATGTGGGAAGCCGGTCAAATTTCCTCATTGACAGAACTTAAAATAAAAGTAAATAAAAGTAAGTTCCATTCAGGAGAAAAGTACAAAGTACATTACTCAGGTATCATACTTAGATGCAGTTTTTTGAAGTGCAGATGTTTACTGTACATATGTTTTAGTCCTGGTTGCAGCCAATACCACATTTCTTTCTTTTTTTACCTCATTTTCAAGTCATTCCAGACTAGTCATTTATTTATGTGGCCTGGTGTCACAAATTATGCCAACAATGGTTTTACAGTGTGTTTTGCATACAACACACTCTGCCTTTTGACCCTTAACGCTTCCAACTTCCAATGTATCTTACTTTCCCATCCTTATTTCTTTACTTTTCATCATTTCCTTTGTGCATATTGTTTCCTCTTGCCCTCCTTTATGTCTTTATTTTAAAGTGGTTCCTTTTCCACCGTCCGTCCTATCGGCCTCATTATTCCCTGTGTTTATTGCCTCAGTGGAATAAGTATGTTAGAAAAACAACCTCTATCATTCTTTCATTTTTCTTTCTTTCTTCTCTTGGCTCTTTGTTTTTTCTCAATTTATCACCTTTCCCTTGTACTTTTTTTTCCATACAGTGTTCCTTCACTATATCTCGGTTCACCTTTCGCGGCCTCGCTGTTTCACGGATTTTTTTCAGTGCAATTTTGCATACTTTTTTTTACAGCATATGAATGTGCATTGTGTTCTGCGCCCTGACTGGCTAAGGTTGAACCCGCCCATTGTGTTCTGCGTCCTGATTGGCTAAGGGACGGTAGATCATTGTCAATCAGTCCCGTACAGTGCCTCCTGTACAGTACAGCATGTGTTCAGCTTCCATATTTACATCTTATAAATCTACGAAGGTTTGAACTTTTAGAGTGTTTAAACAAGAGAGAAATGCGAGAAAATATTAATGCCTATCTGAGAAAAGTGTATAAAGTGTGGTGAGGGGTTTTACTGCCTTAAAACTTAATTGTAAAAATTCCACTTAGCTTAAAGCAGGCTATTTCTGGAACGTAACCCCGTGATAAACGAGGGAACACTGTACATACGTCTTCCTTACTCATTACCTGACATGTCTTTCTCATTTGCTGTAAATGCATCTGTAGCATCCAGTTGAAAGAAATCAGCCAGAACTGATGGTTTGGTGACCTTTAATGTTTCCCTTCAGGTCCAGAACCAGCGTAAGAGCTGTGTGTAAAATACACAGCAACAAACGTGTTAATTAACTCAAACAGCAGCCATAATAATTAACTCAAAATTCTATTAATGTGCACATAATATGATAAAATTATCCTGTAAGTACAACAGACCTTGTTCCCGCTTTCAAATGAAGCTAAATCCTTGATGTCGTTCACTTTTAAACTTTGTTTGATGTTTCACTTTGTCCTTTTGGTCACTGTTGTTACCGTTTTACATGGTAAATTAGCTCATGTGCACTGTTCCCTTAAACAAAGTTCCAGTTATAGAGGAAATACCAAAATAAAAGCATGAATGCATGTAACTACATTTACTTCGGGATCCTTTACAGCTTCTAATGCAATCATTGTCAACATTCGTTGCATCACTCACTCCTTTAATAAATCCTTCCCTCCTTTAATTCCCCTCTTACTTATTTGTGCTTCATTTTATCAATTTGTATTTCTGTCACTTCTTTTCATTTGATCTTTCATCATTTTCTGCACCTGTCTTAACACTTGTCTAGATTTCCCTTGTTTTCCTTCAATCCATCACTCCTCATTATATTATGTATTTCTATATTTCCTGGTTGTCATGGATGCATCAGTAATACCACTTTTTGTTCCTTTCTTCCTGTTCTTTCTTTCCCTCCTACATGGTGTTTCCTCATGTGTGTTCTGTGTTCATTCCTTTCTTCGTCACATTTTTGTTATTTCCTCTCTGGCCTCCTGTCACCTGATGTCTTTTTTTTTAAAGGTTTCTTCCTCTTGTTTTTCCTTCCTTGTTAAACTGATCTGAAACACCAGATAAAGACTTTCACTAGACAAGGGACACATTTAAAATAAGCACTTTTATTTTGGAAACTTTGTTCACCGGCAAAACTAGTTCCACTTTAACATCTTCAACTTTGTTTTCAAAGTATAGAAGTTCTTCCCTCTCCTCTGACAATGAGTCAGACCAGAAGCACTTGAGACAAACCCAGAACTACTTGAGACATCCTGCATTCATCACCTGGTTCTAAAGAAAACCGCACTTAGCTGTAGTTTTGTTTTGAAATGAGAGAGCTCCTCTAGAGCCGTATGACAGATCGGGTTGGCCACAGCCTCTTACTGACCTGAATCCTTTTTAGCACAGCACCGGCCTATTTCATCCTCATACATGGGAGTCTGGCAGACAGCCCCCGCCGCCCTCTCATAGCGCCAAAAGAGAGAGACTGTAAATAAACAGTTCATTTTCACATAATATCCAAACTCTTCCATTAATATTCATTGAGGGGCACAAGCAATCCCGGAGCCCAGCCATGCAGAAAGAGAGAGTGAGGGAAGGGTGGCGGGGAGTGACAGGGAGCAGGACAGGTACAGGACAGGCTCAGATAGAGAGAAAAAGGGAGAAAGGGAGAAAAAGACACGCAAAAAAAAAAAAAAAAAACTGAGATGGTGCGACGTGCATCCATAAATGCAACTTGACCTTGCCAACAGCTGTGCTTACTGACTTATGAGACAATTATCTCTCACCAAGCTCCTATTGGTGCCTCTCTTTAATAGCCCTAGCTGCAGTGTGTGTGTGAGTGTGTGTGTGTGTGTGTGTGTGTGTGTGTGTGTGTGTGTGTGTGTGTGTGTGTGTGAGGGGTGTGTATGTGCCAGGGCATATTTGCCTGCCTCCGTGTCACAAAGTGAAAGATCTGGGCCCTGAAGACTGAATCAAACCAAACCAATTGGTCTCCTATCTAAAATTCAGCAGGCAGTATGCTGTCCCAGTGCTACTCTGTCTTCATGTGCTCGCTCAGGAGGCACCCGTCACTCAATCAAACCCCCAAAGTACACCACAAAAAATCACTGGCATACATAATACCTAAAACACTTGCAAGATAATGCATTTCATTATATTTGTTTGTCACTAGCTTGCAAGCCAGGGGTCTCAGAATGGTGGCATTTTTGGATGATTTTCTCCCCTGTGCTCCCAGCAGAGAGGAAGCAGAGCCATTGTTACTCTCTTAAGCTGCCTTTACAGTCTGGGCTTCTGCCTCAGTCACATTGTCCTATCACCCACTCCAAATAGAAAATATTTAGGCCTCGAAATGCATGTTTCTTTTTTAGCTTTTCTGAATTTCCTGAAGATTAAGCAACAACTCTCTTTTGCACAACAGGAGAATTGTCTCATGCCTTCCCAAGACAGGGCTGCTTCTGTCATTTCTGTCCTTCCAATAGAGGTTACTGAGGAAGAAAGACTTCCAGTGCTCCTCATGCCTTGACTCAGCATCATAACAGATGCCTCATTGACAAGTTGAGGCCATGTATGTTTACGTATGCCACAGCTGTGGCATACGTAAACATACAAGGATGCAGTCGCTCTGTAAAGGTACAGTGAATGGCCCACAGTTGGCGTGGAGCAGCGAGCTCCTGCTGTCATTATAAAGCATGTTCCTGTGTGTTGGATAGTCTCTCTGGTGTGGGAGTGATTTGGGTGAACATCTGCAGATATGCAACATAAGAACACGCACAATATTCTCTGTTTTTTTCACTGAGAAAAGAGATCATACCATCCTTCTGTGTGTTGTAGTGAAGCATCAGCTGGTCAACACACCTTAATAACAAGGTTTAAAAAGGAGTCCGGTGGCTACGGCCTGCTGGTAAACCTTCAGCTCTTTCTTCAGATTTGCTTTTTGTTTTCATCTGTATAAGCATCCTGCTTATAGTTCCTCCATGGCTATGACAGGGTAAGATAATGCCCTAACCCAGCTTTCATGCCTAAGATGAGTGAGTTCTCTCATAGGGGCCTCACAGAGAGCTGAGTGCCTTTCATTTGCGCTTCGTATGCCAGAAAGAGAGAGAGACAGCTGCTTTGTCCTGCATGAGCATTACATATCTACAAGGACAAGACTAGGCATTTATTTAATGTTCATGTTCCTTTCTCTTCAGAGGAAAGCCTTTATCTCATCAGTGTCAGTCACATTGGCTACCAGAGGTTGTCATATTGGCTCATGGAAGCCATGGACTGCAGCATCCTCTGAACTTGTGGGCTGATTCCATCTGGGGTATGTTCACCTCATGGGAACTTTCCTGGGGTATTTTTATCTGTGATATCTGTGCTGCTGCAAGCTGGACGTCCCCATATACATTTATTTGGTTCTACCACCTGGATGTGACTGTGCCTTTGCTGATGAACACAGGAGTATATTTGTCTATGGGGATGTCAACCTTCTGGTTTTGAAGTGTTAGGCAGTTCAGGAGTGGGCTGCATCTCATGTAGTGAGATACTGAGTCAGGTTCTAAAGAGAACATTCTTATTATCAGGCTCTCTGAGAACTGAGAGATATATCTCACATCACTGCCCTGCTTACACGTGTCTGAGAATGTGATGCATGGGCAGTCATAAAAGGGTACTGGCCAGTCTGTAATGCAAGGTCACTGGTCCATAGATCTTTCTGTGATAGTCCATGCAAGAAGGCGCTTCTCATAGGGAGATACCACACTTAGTTTGCAGAGAAACAAGACTACCGGTGACTTTTGTCATATATTGCCATAACTAGTATACAGGAGCCCTCACAGAGGCTGTTCTATGACAGCGTTGCACCAGTGCAACCAGTCAGTCCTTCCAACTACACTCAAACATTATCCATACTTTCACTTATTTATTTCTTTGATATCCTCACAACAACTTTCAACAACCTTTTCTGACTTTTTTGCAGGGATCAGGTGAACCAGGATATAGTGTGATGGTATGATGTTGAGGAATAAATTTTACTAGGGTTCAAGAGCTCACCAATACACCAACGCACAGTCTTTATCCAACAAAAATGGCAAAAAGTTAGATTCTTGTCTTCACTCTATTCAGACCAAATATGTAATTACTGTGTTCTAGCTATCAAATGCGTGTCAGGAAAAAACCTTCATATATGTGCTGCTGGATTTCCTGCTGAAATTGCTGCCAGCTCAACAACAAAACCACTGCAAACGTTTTTGCTACTAACTGAGGTGTTTCTGGTGCTCGATTCAGCAGCTGCACTTCTACTCTATTAACTGTGTAAAACAACAGAAGCTGCACCGTCCAGTGATTTGGACTGGTTCAGATTTGAAGCCTCATGTTTGGCTTTGTGCTTGACACCATAATTATCTCTCACAGAACACATACTCCAAACTCAATTCTCAATTATTCACTTTTGATGTTACCTGTAGCCTAGTTGCTGGCATACTTCACTGAAGTGGATGGTGTAAGCTAACAGTAACAGCAACAGGAACAGAGAATGCCCCTCAATCAAGAAGAGAAAACCTCGGTTATGATTGGCAGTCATGACTGACCGTGACCACATTACATCAGTGTAAACAGCCTTCATCAGTTTCAGTGGTGCAAGACAGCGACCGTGAAGACAGTGAGATTGTTATCTCTGGAATAATTAAGTGATTTTTTTTAATGGTATGTTTACTCCGTTTTTTTTAATTAACAGTTATTATTGATTAACCTAGCCATCTAGCCATGAAAAATGCCTGTCATAATATCCAAGACCCCAAGGTGACGTTTCCAAATGACTTGTTTTCATAAACCAACAGCCTTCAACCCAAAGACATTCAATTTATAATTCGATGACAAGGAGAATAGCAGCGAGTTCTCACAATCAGGGAACATTTTTTTACTTGTAACGATTAATCAGTCCTCTAAATCGTTGGTGAATAGCTTTCAGTAGATTGATGTAATCTTTTTTTCACCCCGCACTGTTTTTATTGTTGTTCCAATTCAAAACCTTAGTAAAACAGTTAACCCTTGGCTCCACTCATATAACTTGCAAATAACTCAAGTGGCCAACTCCATTGGTGAATATTTAAGCCAGTATTATAGCGCTTAAAAATACAGTTCATTTACTATCACTCATATGCTGGCTGCAAAAAAAAAAAAAAAAAAACTAGAAACAGGGAAGACAACCTTTTTTTTTCACATTAACTTGGGCTTTTAGAGACTGTTTTGGAGAGGGCTTTGAGAGCGATATGTCTGGGGTTATGTGTTTTTTTTTTTTTTTTACTGACATGTCCCTCACATTTCAAAACTAAAAGAGGGCTCCTGTCTCTCTTTGCCCAGGTTTTATGTCTCCAAAGCAAAAAACTGACATGATGGCAGCAGCAGGAAGCTTAAATCCAGGCTTCAACATGTCCCTTCAGAAACCTGAGTGATGCAGACACTATATCCTCGTTTTTCTACCCTTCACCAAACCTCACTGGAAATATATGTTCAAAAAGGAAAACAGGCACGAACAAAGACTCTTCATAATTATCTAAAGGTTAAATGATTACATATCGCAGCAACAATATCCCAATAACTATATTTATATGGTCTTCTCACTGGAAACACATAATCCACCTACAACAAACTCTCGTACTTCTAAAGCTGATTCAACAGGGTGGTGTTCTTTGACATGTATCGGGATGGTGTCAGAGGTGTTTTCAGGAGAACCTGAGAGAAGTGGCTCATCACTCTGACACAGTCTCCCTGTCTGCCCACTTCCTCCACTCCCTCGCACTGCTCCTCTCAACCACTTTGTCACCATTTTCCATCTACTGATTGCCAAAAAAAAAAAGAAATGCATTATTTTGTTTGTTGCAGAGAGAGAGAGAGAAAACAGTGAACAGGAAGTACCCATCAATAATTTAGGGGGGTTTAGAGAAGGTGAGGAGTGCCTTTGTCCTCTCTGGCCCCTGATCCTCTTGAGCTGAGAGCCATAAAACCCTGTATACCTGTGCCAGTGACGAGACACTGTACTTACCACAGTGTGTGGTAAGCACAGCGTCTCCTCCCTGCCACAGTGTGCTCAGTCTCAGGACTCATACAGAGAGCCAGGAATAGCTACCATGAATAAAATCTACTGCAGTCTCCAAACAGTTCATCATATTTAGACATTTAGCATTATTTGTAATGGAACAGCAACATAGTGCAACTCCAAATACATCTAAACACCTCACTTTTTCAAAAATGGTTTTGTAATGCTTACTTACAACAGCACCTTTGCATGGACAAATGCATCGATGAGTACCTGAAACATTTTCAGTACTTCTGCCATGAAGGGCAGCAAACCTGTCATTTACAACTTCATGGCAGACTCCAGTATGTTAGCTAGGCATGCCATATGCTGAATTCACAATTATCTACTACTCAGAAATGAAAAAAAATGGCATGTGAATGTGGTTTCCTGATCAAAATACCCATCTGATATAGAAGAAGTTTCTGGTTTGGCTATATGGCTGCTATAATTTTTTTTTTTTTTGGGGGGGGGGGGGCTTTCAAACAAGTGTAACTTTGCCATGGACTGAGTAAATCGCTACACTACACTGAGTAGGAGATACTTGGAACTTCTGACTGTTACAATATCTTTCACTGGCAAAAATATCTATAGCAAAATGACTCAAATGCACTACAACTGATAAGAAGAAGAAACACATGATGTATATCTGCTGCTTGAAATGTTCTGGTATTCTTCACACTGGGTCTTATCTTTATAAATGAATTAGTGGCTTAAAACACTATGCAAAGAGTTTTTACCATCACCCAAGACTATATACTAACTTGAGATTGAAGACTTGAACACAGCATCTTGGCTGCTGACAGACTGTCTAAACACCATTGCACATTCTTCCAGAGGAGCTGGTGACATGGAAACACACACAGCTACTATCACAGGAAGAGGAGGGAAAGCGAGGCCTGGATAAACACCAGCTCTCTGGGTCTCTCTATCACTCATCCACTAACTGTAGAACACACTCACTTACTCTCCATCTCCCTCACACAAACACACAGTATTCCTATTTCTGCCGCAGGACACACATCTGCACAGGATTATCAGATTAGCAGCCAGAGATTTGGCTTCCCTGACAGGGCCTGTGTGTGATGGAGAGTGAATTGGGGCACTTGGATGGCGCTGTTGCGTGGAGCAGACAGGACTGTTTTCTGATTGGTGCTCATGAAAACTCACGATCCACCTGCAGTAAGACGCTTCCACATCGGCACCACAGTCGCCGTCTTCCTTCTTCCTGTCCCCGCTTTCTCTGCCAGTCCCCATCACCATCTTACTCATTTTGCGCTTTCTGGCTGCGTCAATCCCTCACAAATGCACACTCAAACACACACACAGACACACACACACTCCCCATTCCATCTCCTCGTGGTAAATTACAGCTGGCGTGGAGGTCGTCTCACTCCAGCTGGCTGATAGACTTCAGATTCCTGAGCAGCAGATGTGATGAGCTACGGCTGCTTGGGGACAGGCAAGGTGGTCACTCACACACTCCCAGACACACACACACACACACACACACACACACTCCCAGACACACACACACACACACACACACACACACACACACACACACTCCTCCACACACTATAATACTTGTGAGGACATTTTATTGGCATAAATCAATCTCAAACACTGAAATAACCCATAATCCTGAAATGAACCCTGAACCCAAGTTTATAATCCTCATGTCTTTATGTACACAATGATATGAACATTTTAAGGTTTGAAGTGTGAGTTGATTTGTTTTTTGGTTTGGTTTGGTTTGCTTGGGTGCAGTGGAACAACCTACTGACATATTATCCCCTCACATAGTTAATATGGCAAACGGTTGTCAAATCCAGCCCTTGTGTGCTGGACAGGGTGTTTTTCTTTATTTGCAGTCATGGCCAACCAATGATGTTAAATCCAATATTTACTCTCCTTTTAGCTCTGTATCCACTTTTGAGACAATAATTGGCTGTTTACCTTCTAAATACTGTGTTAATCAGCTAGTTGTTAACTTTGCTAAAAGATAATGGCTTTTTGGTGCTGGTAGGTAATAGGCAGTGGGTTTTTGGAGCACTTCTGCAGAAAACAGCTGCCTGCTGCTGCTGGAAACAAATGTGATGAGAGCAGTGCAACTGAAGCAAAACAGTAGAGTTGCAGGGTATAAAAGGCCAGTGGAACGTTGAGATGAAACAAGCACATCTTCAAGTAAAAAAAGTGACAGTCTGAGATGAAAGCGGGCCTTCTCCGCCCTCTCCCTTTAGTCAATAACTGTAGGTTATATAACAGAAAATTACAGAAAACTTGCAATCATGGGTGGGAACATGAGCAATACTGTTCTGTTTTTTTTCTTTGCTAACATGCAACTTTGATTGCAAAAAAATCCCCTGTTCAAACCTTCACCTTTAACCAACCACAACTTATAACAGACTTCATCATTATTGCAGTCCAATAAGCAACACACACCGGCAGCTGGAGATAGTTTCATGTCATTTGCATGTGGAAATTTGATGCCCACAGAACACACCAAACACGGCATAAAGAGTAGCCAGGGTGCACTGATTGATTTGGCCAAAGGTGATGAAATGGATGATTTATACAAGGTTTGATTCACACTGATGCTGGGAAATGTGATGGTGATATACCCTGAGTGATGTCAAG
Source organism: Amniataba percoides (assembly GCA_037176925.1). NCBI lineage: Eukaryota > Metazoa > Chordata > Actinopteri > Centrarchiformes > Terapontidae > Amniataba > Amniataba percoides. The sequence continues at coordinate 11,423,758 of JBAJHX010000024.1, read as the reverse complement.
ATGTTTCACTGGATGTGAGTGTTTGAATGCACATCAGTGGAGTGTGCTGCACACCATTTTGTGTTGGGTTACATTGGGTTACAATAAGTTCAGAGGCTGAGGCACCATTTATACTGAATATTTTACATGTGCATAACAAAAATGTACAAAATGTGATATAATGTGGAAAGCTCAGCTCTAGTTAATTAATGTTAGAATATTAGTCAAAATGACAGTTTGCTAACATGAGGTTAATGTGATTTTTTCAACTACCTTCTCAGGGCTTCAGCATGCTTTGAATACAGTTCAGCTGTTGTCAGATAGTGTGTGAAAACCCTTCAGTACACCCCTCTGATATTAGAATTGAAGAGGCTGTTGTGCAACTATTTTTGCAGCTCTCCAAAGCCATGATGAAATGCTTTTTGACACACAAACTGTGGTTTTGCAAGTTTTGCTTTTACACTACTGACTGAGTGGAGTTCAACAAGACCAACAGAGTGGTGACTCTTCATTAGTGGGTCAACATGTCTGTTGGCATGTCGATTCAAGTACTCATTAGTCTCCCAGTTTAGACTTTCCTGGATACTAATATTTTAAGCTTATCAGCTAAAAAAAACTATACATTTCCAGTAGCTCCTGAGAAAAAGTGTGTAAAAGTCACCTGTTATTTCAATGTGTCAGACACATATTTAATCAACATATCATATTTGATGTTGCTCATCTAGCTACAGCTGTGAACCTTAATTAGACTGACACTCAAACGTTAGTGTCAGGAAAAGCTAATTATAGCTCTCAAATGAATCTTTTTAGTTATTTATAGCTTTCGCAACTAACAAATGTTGAAAGCAGAGCCCAGGTGGATTCAAGACAGGATGTGAAAAGATTCAAATTTGATAAGCAAACTCCACGGTTGCAATCGAGGACCAAAATTTCACAAAACTGCAAGTGCTCACAAGCGCAGCAAAAGCGCAGCACACGCACACTGACGGCGACCAGACGGCCGTGCAGCAGTCAGAGATTCGAGCAGAAACACACTGCAGGCAGCGTGTGCCGCTGGGGTTTGCTACATGAGATACATCCACTCAGAGCAGAGGAGGGACTGATTGCAGGCATCTTTGGTAACACGGATGTTTGCTTGGTGGCATATGGTCGGCTGGTGGGGACACGTGTTATTGTCACGAATACACCAAAGGCCTCTACCCTGTGATTTCATCATCCCATTTAAATTTCTAAGCTTCCCAGAGGCCACGTTTCTCTCTGAAGGTAACATGTGATTATCTGCAGTGGTCACAGCGGCTCACAAAATAAGGTTGAGCAGGGAAAGCGGAGCCACTAATGCGCCTCTGTCCCTGGCAGCAATTAGGTGTTGATATTACTTTGCCTTGAAGCCAACACTTGGCTCGCACAGCTTGTTTTGGAAATTTCAAGAAATGCGTGAGGTAGGGACTTTATTACTGCCTTTGAAATTTCAGTGGTATTTCTGCAGAATAATTTTATATTAAATTTGATAAACTCTCAACACTCCCATGTTCTGCAGACTGAAATTGCATTTTAGCATCAGCTCCAGAGGGCAGAAAGGAAATGCACAGATTGGTTAAAATAGGAAGAAGTAAGAAGATGAGTTTAAGAACTAAAAACACTCCCAGCTCCTAAACAGGCCGTCATGTTGGCACAGGACATAGACAACCATTTGCAAAAGGGACACACACACACTATATTTAGCATGATAGGGTGAATTCTCAAGTTTCATGAACAAAAGAATAAATTCCTTTTTAATGCTCAACAAAAGAACAAGAAAGTGAAAAAGTAGGGGTAATGTGTTTCAGTGCTGCATGATATCTTAGTGTAGGTAGGAGGAGTCATGATGATGTTTCTGTTAACCACGTTAAGTCTTTTTTTAGAGCTTTTACAACTTTTAAATATCTAATACTTAAGTTCTTTAAAGAGAAAATTATTTGGTTTACCTCAAACATTCCATATAGTTTGTGGTCAAAGGGGAAAAGAAAAAAAAAACTTTTTTTAACTTTGGTTTGGATTTGCATAGTTTTGCATTAAACACACAGAGTACCACCACTTTCATTTTCAGGTGACAAAAAAGTGTGAGTTTTCAGGAGCCAGATGGCCCTTTGAGCACACAAACAAAGGCAGAGGAAGGCTGGAGTGGTGCTTGACGTCACATGTGACAGCTGCAACAATGTGAGGGACCCTGGACGAGACACTCGATGACCATCAGGAAAACATGAACAACATTTGCTGAATGAATTAAGAGTATAAGATGCAGCTGAAAGCTGAAAAGGGATAAAGGGCCCTGCTACTGTTCTACAGAGTACCATCACATTTAGTTTCACTTGACAAAAGAGACTTTTTACAGGCCATTTTCATACGGAAAGTTTGAAGCTCACTTTTATGTTCCTTCGGTTGTATTGTATTGTATCCATGTCATTCATAAAGATTACTGAATTTGACTAAATAAGAGAGCAAGAGTTTTTTAACTGCAAAACATCACTCAATTAACCCTTAATGATATCTAAAAATAAAATCTGACACAGGAGTGAGAGAGGATTTGCCTCAGATCACATCTTTAATAGAATGTCTGCACTGTCACAAGCGATCAGAC
>JBAJHX010000024.1:11399507-11409669 GCA_037176925.1 Amniataba percoides | reverse complement strand
AATACCGAAGTCAAATTCCTTGTATGTGTTCACGTACTTGGCAATAAAGCTGATTCTGATTCTGATTCTGATTCTGATTTTGTGACTGTGTGGAAATCAGATGTTCTTTTATCACAATTATATCATGGTGTTGAGCAAAGACATTGAACTGTGAGTCTTACAGGTAGCACAGGAGACCAATGTAGGCTGTTACCATGGTGAAATGTAATAAGTGTGACTTGACTGGTCACATCAGTAATTTACTGACATGTCTGTAGTAACTATTGCAATGTTTAAAACATGAATGTATCAGATAAACAGCGTAAGTAAAACATGCTGAAGTTTAAATGGACTACAAGTAAGACCTGTCAGTATTTGCCGGTACGTTCGCTGGCACTCGCTCCGCACTCGTTGCTACTTGCAATTAAAAGTTTGAGAAGTTCCTTAATTCCTTTTGTAGACTTCACTCCAGATACTAGGGGGCAGACAGATGTTAGGATCTGCTCCAACATGATCAAGAGTGTATCCTTGCTCTAAGTGAAGCAATTAATATTATGACTTCTTTAAACTCTTGGAAACATGTACTGCCTCCCAGGCTGCACAGTCAAACAGCATTACAACAACTACTGGAACAGTGGAGAGGAGTTAGCAGGAAGAAGACCAAGTCTGTCTGCGGGTTAAGATATTGGACTCAAATCATGTTGATAATGAAAAAGTTTCACCCCGGGTGTCTGCTGAATGCTTCAGCTGTTCAAGTGTCCACTGCAACCACTTCAAAATACATCTTCCAGCAGTCTGTCTCCTCAGCAGACACATTTCCAGTGTTATTGAAATTTGCTTGGCAAGCATATTAAAAACACATTTGCAGCACATTATTGATCGATGTGTACTTACTTGTCTTGTTTACTTTATAAAAAATGTTGTTTTGTTGTATCCTTATTTACTGAACACTGTACATTATTTGGCGCAACATCATAGTATCGCAGTTTTGTTATAGAAGTGGCATAAAAACACACAAGAAAAGCTAGCATTTGTTCAAATCTGATTATCCGTCCCTCCAGCCACATTCACACCTGTTCATCATCATTGACTACCTGTCCAGAGAGCATGACAACATCACTCTCAGGGTCTTTAAAGTGTGTGCCAGGCATCTTGCCGCAGTCTTTCAGCACCTCTTCAATCCTGCCTTGGGTTTGAGAAAGGTGCCTGTGGATGAGCTCCTGTATCATTGCACTGCCAAAGACAAGATTATCAGCGACCAAAGATCAGCGTCACCTATGAGACCATCAGAGTGGACGACATTTAAAACACAGGAGGCTCTTCTGCGCCTGAAGATGCAGGAATGCATATTGAGAGAAATGTTTAATGTCTCCAGTGCTTTGAACACAGTCCAGCTCTGCGTCCTTCCTGAGGGAGAAACCTCTGGTGACGCATCTGCATCCTGACACTATATACTGGTTCATGGCCTACCTCAGTGGCCGACACAGTATGCCAGACTGGATGGCTGTGACTCTGAGGCTGGGATAAGTAACACTGGTGCACCTTAAGGAACTGTACAGGTGCCATCCCTCTTTACACCTCACACCTCAAATTTAAGTTTTAAACCATCACGTTTTAGGTGAAGATGATGCTGAAACATTGGCAGGTACCAGAATCATCAGCAAGACCAAAGAGCTGCTGGTGCTCTACCTGAGGAACAGGAGGCCTCCTGTGTTATCATCCAGGGAGACGAAGTGGAGAGGGCGGACTCATACAAGTACCAAATCAGTAAAAACTGGACTGGATAAACAACATTGACATCTTCTCCAGCAAGACACAGACTGGACTGAGGCACAGATCTCTCAGATATTTCATTAGTGTATATGTGCTGGGATGGAGGCATCACAGCTGGTGAGATCAGGAGACTCAACAAGCTGGTAAGATAAGATCCTTTATTGATCCCATAGTGAGGAAATTTCACCATTACAGCAGCTCAACAATTTAAAAGAGATATTGATAATAAAGACAATATAAACACAAAAGCAAAAAGACCCAAAAAACAATATGTACTATAAAAAGTAAGTAGTAAAAAGTAATAATAAGAAGAAGAAAGAAATAGTATTTTCACACACAGCCTGCTGAGGTTGCACAGATGTGTGTGTATGTGAGTATTGCTGCACAGAGGGAGGTGTTGTCTACGACAGCAGACAGTTTGGCCAGAGCCCTGCTCTCCCCCCTCACCTCGATGGAGTCCAGGGGGCTGCCACAGACTGAGCTGGCTCTTTTAATCAGTCTGTTGGGCCTCTTCTCATCACGCCCAGAACACCCCCCTCTCCAACAGACCACTACAGGGTGGTCGAGGGAGGCCAGGTCTGGAACAGAATCCCTGCTTACAGTTTCTGTGATGAGCTGTGGCAGATGAGAAGCTCATTCAGCTGCTGGATCATCATACCCAGACATGAAACTATCAGACTACACAACACCAGAGACAACCTGCAGTTTGCATAAGCCAGTTGGATTTCACATGCATCTATTAAAGCACCTGTTATCACGAAAGTCTATGTCATGCAAGAAAGCCAGTAAAAACACACAAATGGTCGTCACACTGACACTGACAGTGTGACGACTGATTCATAACGTCAGCTCCTGCATTTGTAAATTTCAGGAAAACAGATCATCTTTAAAGCTTCCAGGAGATGCTGGTAACCTTTGAGCAGCACAGTGAATTCAATTATTACTCCACTGTAAAGCTAGCTAACGTCAACATGACTTCCTTACTGTGTGTCACTGTTGTCATACCTCCCTTTGACAGACATTATCATGCCATCCTCAATGGATCTGCCTTTCACTGTGCAAAAGTTATATTATTTCATTTCACCTGCCACTTCTTTTTATGCTTCTCTTTCAGCTGCCATTTCAGCTCCTTCAAATGTGACTTGTTGATTTTTGATGCAGATGCTCCAATGAATGAACATTTCACAACATTTAAGTGGCTTTCACCTCAAGAAATCATTCTTACTTTTATTCAGAAAATGTTCCTTTTTATATTATTTACTCAAACAAATTCACAGACAAAACTGTTTAATCTACAAACTGACAATATGGCACTTTAGATTTAAAGATCTATAAGATGAACAACTGATAATCAAATAGCAATGTAATAATTTTCCATATGATCAGTCAGTGTATTTGTGTATTTATGTAACATGCTGTAGCGGGATTATTGTAGCCTGTCTCTAAAATGTCTTCAGTGAGTGAACAGATACCAGAGTGATTATTCCATGCTGGCTAATGTGGAAGAATGAATACTAAAAGAATGATGAAAACTGAATTTTCAATGCTAATGCAAGTGGTGGTGGTGTAAAGTTGCATCTCATGCTTAAATGTATGAAGAATCAAGGATAAAATAAATCAATAAAAATTAGAAATGGCAGAAAAACAATATATGTAACAGTCAAAGCTCCTGCCACAGTTCACACTGTTAATGTTTGTTTCTGATAAACAAAAAAAATCCCGGTTTCACAGCCAGTCAGGCTGCCACTATAAACTTTGCAATTTGCAGGTAAGGCTGTGCTCGCGAGCCTGATCGATATTCTTGTGGTTCAGGGGCCAAATTTATGCAGATGAAAGACACTAATTATGCTCATGCCTATGTGAGGAAGAATGACTGGGTTGCTAATGGGAAAATCAAAACACATTAAGGACAGCCAAATGATTTTATTTTTCTTCAATGACTTTGCCTTCTCAGAAACAGATGGAGAATGGAAGGCAGAGAGAGAGAGAAGGCACAGAGAGAGAGAGAGATTAGCTGCACGGAGGACAGGAGAGAGAAAATGCAACATGTTGAAAGATTTCATTTGGGCTAATTATGATTAATTCAGAATATATCTGTTCAAAGAGGGCCAGGTCTCATTATTATTCAGCCAGGGTTTTGTTTTTCTCTCATCGCGACAATCATGTCGAAGCTGTAAACAGACAGCTTTTAAAAAACAGGATTCAAAGTGTCCGTCAAATTGAGAATTAAAATGGCACTGTCTGCGTGTGTGGGAAAAACCATAGTGAAGGGTTAAGCCATCTCACCCCATACTGGAATTTGCATAACAGATTTGACTCATCTCACAAGCTAAATCTGTAATATGACATAAATATAGTGTTACACTGTGTTGGGTGAGTGGGCGTTGGATACTCAGATTTTGTGGTCTTAAATTGTCCAAATGCACCAACAGAAGTTCTTAAAGTCTTACTTCCTGCCCTTTCCAAGTCAGGTTAAGACTATTTTATTCATACAGCCCAGTTCTGAATCCTGTGAAGATTTTGAGGGGCCTTTACAGCCTGTATAGCATACAGCTGTCCTGAAACTCCCAGTGTGGATGAGGGAAAAAAACACTGAAAGACACCTTAAAGAGAATTTAAAGAGAGAGCATCAGAAGAGCGAATCTCTCTAAGGACGCATATAGATGTACGCAGTGGATGTATGTACAGTAGAGACCTACACTTACAGTGAGGAAAGTCAGGATCATTAAATAGATGATTTCATACTCCACTACATACAGTACAGTGCAGTATATAAGTGTAATATGTACTGTAAAGAGATTATAAACCTATATAAAGAAAGAAGGACATTGAATAATTTCAGGTGTCGCCAAACAGACTGGAGCTCAACTGCTCCTCCTCTCCACCATCAAACTCCCAAGAGGACAAACTCCCCACATCATGCATGTGAGCAGGAGCAAATATCAACCATACACAGAGGAAGTAGCACACATGCACACATCAGAGAGAGGGGGAGAGAGAGAGAAGAGCAGAGGAGAGGAGTCTCCTGGAGGAGAAGATCCAGATCGAAAACATCTGGAAAGAAGCAGTGACAGCCGGAGGGAGAGAGGAAGCAGGACGGCCAATACTCAGCACAGAGGAGCCTGAATGGAAATAGGGGACAAAGAGAAACTGGGGAGAAAGAGAGAGAAGGTAGAGGGAGATATATATATATATGCACACAGCGGTGCTTGTGCGACACAAACAGAGGGTTTAAGAGATGGAGTGATTTCCAGAGGATATTCCTGCGTAGCAATAATGTCTTTAAAGGAGTATTAAAGAATGTCAGGATAATTCATAATTGGTACAAAAGATGAAGTAAAGATATAGATATAGATAATGACTGAAGTGTAGATGTTAGTATGTCAACATCAACAGCTGATGAAACTTGAGAAGTGCTACGTCGCTGCAATGACCAATTATAGTCCATTGTACACTAAAAAGGAAAAACATTAAAAGCTTTGAAAGTATGACTGTGACCGGTGGAATCACCTTTCAGAGGTTCTTGAGAAGTGAAATATTTCAATCTATTCAAAATAACTGTGTGAAAAGTGGTCCTGCTTCTCAATGCTTTTCTATAGCTGTTAATAATCTACGGCACCGACCCTCTAAGCTGGTGATAAAGTAAAGTTTGTCCTGGTGGACAGTGAAGTTGCTCTGGATGGGGAGAAGAGAAGCAGTGCGGATCCTCTTTGTCCCACGCTGCATTTTGGCCAGCTGATGCATGCGTGGAGCTCTCTGGAGCTCTCGGGCAGTTTCAGGCAATCCAGATCCCACATGGAGACTCTGCATGAGTTGTCTGTCTCTCTCACCAGGCGGGAGGGTGATAACATCTCCACACACACCCACTTGGGAGTGTTTGGGTGGCAGTGCGTGTCTCAGTTTTGACTTTCCTAATTCATGTTGGAAATGCAGAGTTCTCTCAGAAGAGTTCTTCCTTTCAAAGTTTGCTGGAAGGTGGCCTCAGGCCCAGTGTGGGCCTTCAGCTGATCTCTTTCTCAACAAGCAGACATGCACAATTATCTGTAATCTGAAGTCACACTGAAGAGAAAAGCATCTTCAAGAGGTTTCAACAAAGGGGAAAGCCATGATAGCAAGCTTTGGGGCTTCCACCTGTTTCATCTGCACTCTTCTGTAAAAGGGGCGACTTCACCCCCTCACTTAAACCTATTTTATCATAATTCTTATTTTGTTTCAGTGTTTTTTTGTAAGGAATGAATTTCCATATTTTTCGGTCTATAAGGCGCACTTAGAATTCTTAAATTTTCTCAAAAATTGACAGTGCTCTTTATAATCTGGTGCGCCTTATGTATGAAAAAAGATGGAAAATAGACCATTCATTGACAGTGCGCCCTATAATGCAGAAAATACAGTAAGCTAAGAGCATGTCTAATGCGTCTGTTTAAAACCTTGCTGGTACTGCTGAAAGATACCAAACACCTTTTATAAGAAGCAGAATATTCTCCCCACAGTAATAACTAAGGACAGAGGTAACCCAAATTTAAATATTGTAAGGGTACAGTATGTCAGTGTAGGCATTGGTACAGATTATCAGTCAGTAAAATAAAATCAGAACATGTTAGTGCTGCTTGGACCAGAGGAATGTGTCCTCAGTGAGCCTGAGACCGACCTGCCAGGTAATGATGACAGGTACAAGACCTGAAGTCACCAAAGAACAAGCAACTGGCCACGTTACAGCAATAAGACGACTTCAGGCCCAGAGTCAGTCATCTGATCAGCAGGAAGGTTATTCCAGAGGAATGGGCACACGGAAAAGGCCCTGCAGCCCGCTGACGTGTTTTTAATTCTGGGGACAGACAGGAATTCTTGGAGCAGAGAGCCTGGGATGGAATATGAGGTTTAAGATAAGCCTAAATGCACATGAAACAATGGAGGAAGAGAGAGTGGGATAAGTGTGTATATGGATGGAACAATCAGTATAATACTAATACTACCATTTTGAAAACAGTACTACTACTTTTACTAAACAGCAGCCACAACAGGCAGTTAGAGGATAAGGGAATAAAAGCTGTTGCTTCATTTGCTTTAAAACTGATCGATATCTCTATGTGGATCAAATGACCATGAGTGAATCAAACATGTAAGGTGAAGGCCTGATCATCATCAAAGACACCTCTGCAGATCTTCTTAGCTCTGCGGAAGCTTTTACTGTCTTTCAGTTTGTTGTTTTGGTTCTCTGAGCTACAGTTTTCAGACTGCTGCGATAAACCCTCAGTTCACCACCTGCCCAGCAGCACAGTGCTGACAGACAGAGTCCGTGACCAGCTGCTCAGCACCGTGGAGCATTTAGCAGCTTAAAGAAACAGACAGTTTTCTCCGATTTTACTGAGTCTGCTGTTTAAATAAGGAATCGTTTGCTTGTATTCACCATAAAAATAAAGAAATAAATAAAAACTTTAAAAAGAGGATAAAAAACCTGCATCAATGTCTTGTTCATAGCTTGTTCAGCTGCCCCCATGTGGCCCATACGCTCACTTCCTGTTTGTTCTATGTGACAAATGGTAAAACCGCTCAGCTATTTATCTGTGATGTGATAAAGTGCAGAACAGCAGCAGACAATGAGAGCAGACACGTGTCAAACTGACTTACCAATATCTGAAGCTAATATTAGCTGCTGGTCATTTCAGAGTGTTTCACTAAAAATTTTGCTTTTTTTTGCTCAACTTTTAACACTTCATCTCAAAAGAGTGAGATTGTTGTATTCTTTCAAAAACTCTCAGTCTTTAAAGGTAGAGGCAGTAATGAGGCAGAAACGTAGAGTTTGTCCTGGAAAGGGTTTTAGAGGAGGTGTAATACGATTCTGTCAGCCAAAGGGTTTATCTGCTTTAGAGCAGGAAGTTGAATAATGAGTTAAATTGGAATCACACCGCTTTGTTTGGCCATCTTTGCTGGTGGCAGTCAGGAGTCGTCAGAATCAACGGGGATCATTCACTGGAGACTTTGACCTTATCTAACCAGTATCTTCCCTCTCAGCCGGTGTTTGGCACTGACTGCTTTAATGAAATGCTGTTTCATCAAACTTTTACTGACTTTCAGTCTTGTGTTCAGATATTCTTGTCTCAATGAGAAAATGTCGTGGTTTTGTTATTTCCATGTGACTGGAAGGATGACTGGCTCTGTGTTCAGTCAGCATGAATCTGCATTACAGAACGAGGCTGGTTTCATAATGAGATCTCCATTTAATCCAAAAAGTATTCTTAAAATTTGACTGACAGCAGAAAATTAAAACAAATGGTGCTTTCGGAGGGATGGTACGTGACTGTAGTCATTGGCTGATGAAATAAGAGCTCTTCACGGACAGGTTCCTCTGACTAATGGAATGACAAATAAGTATTTGACTGCATAAAAGTTTGTTTTTCTACTCTTCTGTCTCCAATGTTTCATCCTTATGTACTATTGGAAGAGATGAGTCTTTGGATTGAAGAGAATTATGTAGGAACTATGTAAGGGCCGTTTGTTGAAAGTGACGAGAAGGGAATGACATTGGATAAGAAAATAGAGAGATTTCCTTCAGCTCACCTCTCTTTCTGATAACTCATCGGGTCACATCTCATTTCCGTGCGGACATTTTGAAAAGGTTACGACATCAAACTGTCCCAAGTACAGACGGTCTTTGAGGGCGACTGTTGGCCTTTAATCCATTAAAGCAGTTGACTCGTTTAAAACTGAGCCCTTTAATTAAACCCCCCCTTCATAGTTAACGCACACAAACTTCAGTCATGCAAATCAGAGTGTCCGTTAGAAAGAGATTACCTGATAACCATAAAACCTCCTCCATCCATCAGCAAATGACGGAGGAGTTTAAAAATATCCACCTTGCCGGCAATACTTATCAGCTTAGTGCCGCTAATGGGAATTGTTTCATCTGCACGCAAATGACTCCATCATTTCATGTGAATATTTTTTCACTTGTCAGTAATTAAAATGTAAATGCACATTTCTATTAAACATAATTGTAATTTCTTATCTGTGTTTAATGGGACACTTTTTTTTAACCACTTGAATTTGAAATGGAAGTCTCTCGCCTCAACGTTAAAGCCAACAGTTTACAGTCTGTATTATTTTCACCTTTTAATTACAGTTTAAAAGGCCCGGGGGAAGAAGGGGTCAGGGGTTGGATAAATTAGCATGCTTCACCATGCTCCATGTTCCTCCCTGACACACGCTGAGAGAATATGGCTGAAAGATTAATGCACTCTATTCTTTTTTTCTTCACCTTGTCTTTTTATTTGAAGCCACAGTTACTGTTTTCAAATAGAAGTTGAGCATCTAGAGATGGCTTTTCATTCTTATATGAAAACAGTGTCTTCATGAGTCCCACTCTCTCCTGGGCAAAATCAATGAAAGAAAAGAGTGAGAGTGAGAGTGGGCCCAACTTTGACCCCTGGAGTTAAATAATGTGAAGTGGCCCAGAGATGCATGTTGGTCAGACTGATGAGGTGAAAAACCCTGTATTTGATGCCAGTTCACACACAAACACACACGTTTGAAGGGCCAACAGGTAATCTAACAAATTAAAGTGTAGTCTAACATAATCTTGATATCCACATTCTGGCAACACTGATCAACTTTACATTTACGCTGATCACCCACATTTATAATATACTGCATCTGTTATTAAAGCACATTTAGCCTGCAAAGGAGTTTTCAGTTTTTTGGTACTTTCATTCTCCCTCCACTTTTTTCCTGTCTGGCAGAGTTTTCTCTCACCTTACCATATCTGATCCGAGGCTCTGAGGACAGAGGGTGCTGTATTCTGTACACACAGTAAAGCCCCTGAGAGGTAAATTCAGATTGGTGATATAAGCCTGAATAAATCAAAGTGACTTGGCTTGACATGGCTGGCTATCTATCACCTGCACCAGACTCAGTCTCAGAGGCAGCGTGGGTTTGGGAGGCAGGTGAGCTTAGCAGGTGAGAGGCTTCCTCTGCAGTGTAACTTTGCTTGTCAGCGTGGACACTGGCTGCAGCTCGAAGACTTTGCCAGCTTTGAGAATGCTCCTCATTTTCTTTGCAGTGCACTCACAGACTCTAGTTTAGAACATTTAACTAGCTCAGTCACAGACTATTCTCTTGTGGAAGTCTGACCTTTGCCCTCTGGCTCTATGTACCCTCTGAACTAATTTGATACATTTTAGGCATTCAAATTTGTTTTTCAAATGGTCGGTACTTGCCAAAAAATATCCCCCCGCCCCTCCCAGTCACTATGCATATGAGCTGGAGGAAAAGGGTGCATGAAGGGCTGGCAGCCCAGCAATAGCCAAAAAAAAAAAAAAAAAAAAAAAAAAAAACCCCCCCCCTCCCCTTTCCAAACAGTGCACAACCCAGAAGAACACCCCCCTGAACTCCATCCCCCCCGTCCAATTGGGGG
>JBAJHX010000024.1:11378567-11397642 GCA_037176925.1 Amniataba percoides | reverse complement strand
ATATATCGAGAGAGAGAGAGAGAGTGAGAGAGAGAGAGAGAGATTAGTATTATTGTGTGTGTATTTTCATGTTAAATTCTGTATTGATGGGTCTACATAAGCAATGACATACAGTTTCTGGATGTACTATAGGTGCAGATGTGTGTAAATAAATCAGATTTGATCAGTTTTGATAATACCAGCAATACTAAAAACTAATTATATCAATACTACTGTTGTCAGAACCATTAATACCACTATGAATAATAAGTTATGACTTTTTAAGCTGCATCAGGAGACAAAGAAGTCTCATTTAATCCTCTTTAACTTCATTTATAAGGAGTCTATAAGGAGAAGGCGATGTTAATTTACTCTGAAGTTGAATTACTGGTTTCATTTGCAGATATTCCATATTATGTTGATCACACTCTACTTCTGGACAAAGCAGGAGAAATAACCAGGAGAGTTCATGTGGATGACATGTTGGAAAAATATGCTAAATGTATGTGTGGAAATTAAGCAGTATTTCCTGGTGGGATTAGAAGTGTAGAAGTGGTGTTTATGATTGCGTGGACTCTCCAGAAGGCCATCAGAGATGATGCTGCTGTCATGTGAACTTTACCAGAGGAGGGTGAGAATTTGATCAGCACCTTGCTGCCTCACGGAAAAGGCTGCATATTGTGATGCACTGTGGAGACCAAGAAGAAAGTGTGAGTTCCATAAATAAGTTTTCCTCGTGGGCAGCGCTGCAGGAGTAGTGGGAATCTGTGAACACATATTTGAAAACTCCACCCACTCACCATTTGGTGATTGTGGACTCAGTGGCTTAAAATGTTCATTCACAGGTTGTTTTTTTTTTTGGAAGTGTTTCTGATGCAGGGTGTGACATGTCCCATTGCACACAAAACACAAAAACACATCAGTGATTTGAAGGGTTTTATGTTCATGGATAACATTAATCCATTTTGCTCCTTACTGTTCAGCTGGCAGGGACCTTTCACTTTCGCTGTCAGTGTACAGGACAAGGTGACACTGACCAGTGCAGAGCCAAGTTGTAAAACCGGCACACCAACCCAAATACCCTGCAATTCTGTCTGATTAAAGAGCAAGCAGATTACCTGTTTATAACCTCACAACACTAAAGGTCTAATCTGGGATAAAAGAGCGTAACACAATTGTGACAAGCTGCTGCTGCAGGTCACTGTGGGTCACAGGAGGTGGTGTGACGAGCCGACAGGAGCAGCTGTCACATTTCACATACTGTCACATACTGTCACATGTTATCCCGCGGCCTTTTCTTTCCACTTAATAAGCAGTCGAGCCACAGATAGAATGAATCTTACTAACTGGATCTGATAGATTAAGGGCTTGTCCTTAAAGATAAATTCCAGTTTATTAGAGTTTTATTTTCTTACTCCTTGGTCCATTATTTCCAGCAATTGTGATAAACCTACAGTAAATTCACAGTGGCAGCTCAATCTGGAACTTCTCCTTCTCCATTTCCCTGACTAAGCTCGCCCGTGTTTGCCAAAATGATGCCGTATGTTCGGGTGAGGGGCATACAAACCGAACACAATTCAAACTTACACACAGTACATGACATGAATCAATGTGTTTATCCCTCTTAACCCGAGATCAATGAGAATTTGTGCAATGGCAGAAACCGGCTCTCCTTTGATGGTGAGGTTCAGAGTGTGTCGAGCAGAGCAGAATGCTTAATGCATCAGGGGTTGGGGGGGGGGGGTTAACAAGAAGACTCGCACAGTCACCTACTATACCTCCATCCATCTCCAGACATCCATTGACATGCTCCTCACTCATGGACGCCACCACACACACACACACACACACACTCAGCCATCCCTCAGCGTGGGGTCATTATTGCAGTGCAGTCCACATATTGAGTGTTTAGTGGCCCTGCTGTGCTATGGATGGGGAGTGGAGCTCAGTGTGCATCTGGACACTTAACCTCTGCTAACTCAGGCACAGACGCTTACAGATTCAGTGACATGCAACACTTTCTGCAGCCAGAGCATAGACTGTACCATAAATTCACACTCAAAAAGCCCAAAATCACAAACATTATTTGGCTCAGAGGGTTTTACAATCTGTCCGGCTGTGACACCCTCTGTCCTTAGACCCTGGAACCCGGTCAGGAAAAACTTCAACAAAACCCTATCTGGGGAAAAAAGAATAAACCTGAGGAAGAAAACCTGGGATGGACACATGTGCAATAGATGCCACATGTACAGAGAAGATCATCATCAATCACTCGACCTTCTCCCACAACACAGACACACATCATGTCCCCACCAGGCCAGAGAACCTCGGACAGGAGGACCGCAACCAGAATCAGTGAGGAGCCTGAACTGGAGAGAACAGGGAGGACCAATAAAAACTCAGAGTAGTCTCAATGTGTTATGTAATATACCAGCAGCAGACAGAAGTGCTGCTGTGCTGTGGAAACTCTGACTTGGCTTTTCTTCAAGGCTTCCTTCTCTGGAGCAATGAGTCCTGCATTAAGCAGGTTAATGAATTCCTCTAACATTTTTATTTGTGCTTTTACCCTGTGATTTGTTGTTTCTTTTTTGTGTCCTCGAAGGGAAAAAAAGGTTTTTGACAGTTGAGTCTTCTATTCTTCTCTTATTTCACTCCATTGTGACTGGAGGCAGAAAAAAATTAGTTGGCAGAAATTATAGGTGCAAACTAACATATTGATATTTGTTAACAGAAAATAATGACAATAATAAAGCATTTTTCTCCAATGAAAACCAGACTAAAACTAGATAAATAACTTTTAAAAGCAAGCGCTATGATGGAATATATATCTGATTAACGTCCCCATTTTTAAGAAAGTGTTCACAGCTGCTTCATTCGTTCCATTCAGTGCAGGAGAGACAGTCCCAGGTTTGGCATAGGAAACACGTTTTTCATGAATGTGCAAAATATAATGCATATTTTCAACCATTACAACCTTTACTGTGTTACTGAGTTACTATCATTTTGTAGCTCTTTTGATAAACCAGTTGCATCCTTTCATCCACCAGCTAACAGCATGAAAAGCTGAGAGTTTTGACATGTATGTATATGACAGATAAGCAAGCTGAACTGAAAAAACTTTCATTAATACAAAATTATCAAAGAAGAATATTTCACCTTATGATTTATGAAGAAGAGAGAAAAAAACCAGGCTGATAGACTGTGCTGATAAATGCTACCTGGTGAACTGCTGCTCCACAGAAGAGTCATTCTGATGCCAAAGAACTGAAGTGCACTTTAAACGGATAATGTGTCTGCCTCTTCTCCTTTCTTCTCCTCAGGCCTAGAACTAATTAAATCAACCCTGGGGATAATTTAGTTTCTTTTTACTCAACAGCAATTAACAAATTACTGTTTAAAACCTATTGTTCACCCTGCGGGGAAACTTTATTCCTGCACCAACTTTAAGAGTTCACCATTGGCAAATGTTTGAGGATCATGGTTACAGGTAAAAAAAAAAGGCTTTGAGATAAATGAAACATCAACATCACTTCTTCACTGTCATTTCTTTAAATATATGCAGAACACTACAGAGGAAATGGACTTGTCAGACAGACAGTGATATGACTAATAGCTTCTGCTGGTCGGGAGCTTTAATGAACGGCTCAGGGTGACTTATAAAGCTCTGCCTTCACAAGAGTGTGAGGTTAAGAAGGAAATGTGATCACAAGAGAAGTTCCCGGTCCTTCATGAATTTATGAGCTCCTCTGCACTCAATGGCAACAATGTATGAAGTCACTTGAAGCCATGTTAGAGTGAAAGTGTCTCAGTATCAGATTTATTTCTGACAAAGAGATGTGCTTTACATTTTGAACATGTAAAGTCTGTAATCGTTGCTCAGCACGCCATGACACTGTTCTAACCACAATACAGTAACCTGCATGTCTTTGGAGTGAAAACCCACACAGACACAGAGAGAACATGCAAACTGCACACAGAAGAGACCCAGCTGACTGATGGGTTGTTATAAATATAACACATATTACATATTCATTTAGTAGCTAACTGATTATGTATTTATTCTTTAGTGGGTAGATGGCACTACTGATCTTTAAATATAACCAAGTAAATATGTAGAAAAGATAAACACCGTCCTGATGATGATGACACTGACTTTCACTGAGTATCACAGATTGTTTTATCGGGGAAACAAACAGGTGAATAAAGTTGGAATGAATCCTGCTATTGGACATCAATAACAGCATAGCATGTGTCAAAACCTAAACTCTACATTCCAAACTCGAACAGAAAAAAGAATTGCGCATTGATTTTTGATAACACGTTTCATCAGTCTCCCAGCTGTCCTCTCTATCTCGCAGCCCGCAGTCCATTTTCTCTCTCCTGCTCACAACCTCAGTCCTGACTGAAAACACCATCTGTTTCCCTGCACTCCCCCTCCCACTACTATGTTCTCCCCTTTAACCCAACATACATTCATACTGTATATAGCAGGCCCGTCTCTCTCCGGCGCACACCTCTACAAGCACCCAGTCATCTGTATGCACCCGGTCTCTGCGGCTCCACTTCAGAGCTGACTCTGCTGACTGCCGGCCTTCACAGCTCCCTGAGGTGGAACTGCCTCCCTTCCCAGGAGAGTTCACCAAGCAATACCCTTGGGTGTGACGTGTGTGTGCGTTTGTGTATGTGTGTGTGTTTTATTTTCAGGTTGTTTTTTTTTTTTCCTTGGTAGCGCTGCCATACTGTGCAGTGGATTTTGATCTACAAAGCGAGTTCAGGAAAAGGTTTATTATTCTGTTGCTTTGTGTATTTCTGCTACGGCTACAAAACAGGGCAATATGGGATACTGTCCTGTAAGAATAGTTGGAAACATTATTTTTCACATTGTTTTTATACTCTCATTTTGTGCTTGTTGTTGTTTTGTTAAGTAAGCCCTTTGTAAGTGTTACAGAATGCACTTTTTCCCACCTCCTGCCATAAATCTTAATGTCAAGGAAATAAAATCTTAAAAAAACCAACAATGTGTGGGTGATAATGCAACCATTGTTTGAAAAACATGAAACAGCTGCATTTTAAATGTAATTAAAGCATTTCACTGCACTGAATGCATTGAATTATATCATACGTTAATTGGCCTAAACTTTCCTCTCTGTATTTAAAGGAGTACTGCATCAGCTTTACATACTATTATTCTTTTTGGGGCCAGATGACGCCAATGCAACATGTTGTAAACACATCACTGACATGTTTTGACCTTATAAAGTTATGTCGAACGCAACAGCAAACAGTTGCTTATTCACACAGCCAGCAGACACAAAGCAACAGGAACATTTGTCCACAGTGTCTCTGTCACACGACACATCATTTCTTCATATTAGCCTTCAAGATTTCACAAAACATTCTGCAATTCTGGCTCACTTGCTCCACTATGTCCACCAGCGAAGAGCCTCTTATTTTGTCTGGTGTTCTGACGAGGCAGTGTACAGGGGTCACAAGTTTTTTCACTAACAGTGATTTACTGTGAGTGGACATAATGTTGATTACACTGCAGGATGTGAAACTGAAACGTTGAGCTAAAAGACGCTAAAATGCTCAGTGACGCTGATGGGAACTGCTGAGTCAGCAGATAATCCTCTGTGGGTCTCTCGGTACGAGTCACCACGTTTTCCTTGATAAGTTCATCAAATATTAATCTGAAAATGCTGACTGAACCAGCTGTAATGTTAGATAGTTAAAACACTTGGTTAAAGCCAGAGTTATGTTTCAGTTTATAGTTTAAGCACACAGTTGTTGAACTGTGATTGAATCTAAACTCCAGCCTCCTCTGCACACACACACACACACACACACACACACACACACACACACACACACGCACGTCCATCCATCACCCTGACCTCCACCCTGTGCAGGCTCTCTACATAAGATGTGTGTCAGTCACTTCCTGTTGGGATACACAGCCGTATACAGCCTTTAAAGTGATTTTCATAAACTTGTTTTGTTATTCACAACGTTATAACTCAAATTTGCAGTTTGCTTTATGGTGTATGTTTGCCGTTTAGCTGCTGTTTGAACATTATCATCATGAGGGTACCTTACAGAGTGTGCACAAAAATGATAACAATCCAAAACGGCCATTTACATCTCATGACAGTTTACTCTGTCAGCCACCTGAGGCCATTATTGTGTAATAGCTGCATCATAGTGTTCCTGTATGCCGTTACCAGGATTAACACAACCTTATAAAAAATGCCATAATTATTCAGAAACACAGTTATGTACGTCGATTAAGACAACACAGTCAGTAAAATGCGAGGTTGTGTTGGTGTAAGTCTCAACTGAAATTTCATAGTTTCTCCAGCACAGAGCCGAGGAGAGCTCCCACAGCTGCCACTCAAACCTCTGATTATGGCTTTCCCTGCAGTGATAGTGTAAATTGAAGGTGTAAACTGAAGCATCATGGGAAAAGAGCAGGCAGATAAAAGAAGTGGTAAAAGGGGGCATCAGTATACCACTCTCCTCTGCTGTCAGTGAGTAACTGGCAAACACTGACTGAGAGGAAATGTGTGGGAGTGAACTGCAGGTGTTGGTAAGATCTTAAGGAACTGTGTTAATTGGAGTTTAGTTAAGATCATTTATCTTTGGCTTTGGAAGAATCACATCACATAGCTGTCTTACACGATAAACCTCAGGGAGTTTCTTTTATTTTTATACACTGAATTCACAGTGAGTATGTGTGATGTGAAGGGTGACACTCGAAAGCCGCAATTATTACCTGATGCTACACTTGCCCTCACCCTGTGAAGAGCGGTTTGTATCTTTGAGCTCAGTGTGTTGGTGTCCTCACCCACAACCGTGCTGTTCACATTCTGAAGTGAACACCTATTAATTCCTGATAATAATTAGGTGTTTGATTTGAATGATCCCGAGTAGGACGAAGGATGACTGACGGAAGGTTCAGTGGAATTTATCAATAAATTTGGAAGCAAAATGTAATAACTGTAAGAATAATATGATTGGATAATGTTGATATATGGATATTTGTACCACCTCCATCTGGAAAGTACAGAAAGTACAGAAACATTAAGCTGAGCTCTCCAATGAATTTCCCCCTGTTGACTGCACTTTAACAAGTGACCCTCCCCCTACTGTGCATTGGGACTTTAACTGGTGTGTTGTTGTATTTATGCATTTATTTATTTATTATTTAATATTTATTATTCTTTTTACTATACTTACATTTAAAGCTGGGAGTGACCAATACCTGTTCGTCATGTGAAAACATGATGATAATAAATGATTCTTGACTCTTGATATATGGAATGTACTGAAGGGAACTCAAACTACCAAAGTGGTACCGTTGTACATTTCTTCAGAGTGATACTGGATACACATTGTCCCAAAAAGCCTTAAACTTTCCTTCTCTCTGTCTATGGAGCGCTTACACTTCTAGGTGTACAGCTGACTGAAAAACAACCCAGTATATCTCAAACGGAGCTTATTAATATTGCGTTAAAGGCCAAATCTGTGAGCAACCCATTTACCCGCGAGGCATCTGTTCCACCCCATTTAAGATGACTTCACCGAGGGCTGAGGCATCTCGTTAAAGTCCCTGTCTAATTGTTCATTAGTACTGATACTCTGGGCACCTGTCTCACTGGGACAGCTTCATTTAGTGCACATGTCTGAATACATCATACGTATATTGCTCTCTGCATGTTAGGAAATCAGCACAATTATGTGCACCCCTGTTAAGAATTATACTTAAATGATTTTAATAGCGATCATAGATCTGCAGATATCTGACACGAATGCTTAATGTGTTTCCAGGTGTTTTAAGACAGCCCCATTTACCTGCTCAGTGATGGAAGATAATGGTATGAATGAACAACGAGGTGTTTTCATGAAATACCAACGATGTCTCATAAGAATTACACACATCTGCAGCACACCTAATCTGCACAGGCAAACACTGTATATTCTCTATGAAATGTAATGGTGTCCTATTCAATTAAAAGAAATTTAAACAGAATGAGGTACCTGTAAACTGCTCACCACAAATTAATTTATTTTCCTATGAAACTCTTATGTGTGCATTTTAAAGCATGATCTGTTATTATGGTTAAAATACTGTATGTTGATGAATACCTTCACACCCGTCCTCTAAAGTGATCATTAGATATTTACTGGTATTAGCCAGTGAGAAAGTGTTGTTTTAAAATATTTGCTTTGGCCTTGTAATTAATTCTACTCTGTTTAAACTTGTTATCCTTGAGGGTTTTTTCAGGAGTCAAACCTAATTTTTGTGCAGCCTTTCCTCTGCTTAAATATTTCAGTGTATGTACATTGTGTCACGATCTTTCTATATAGAAGTGTGACTGGTAGTGATGAAATAGTCTGAAGCACAAATCAAGCACAATTTGAGGTGACTGATTAAATAAAAGCTGTTAATGCAAACCCAACATTTCCTGCTGCGTCTCATTAAAAGTGTGTATTTATCAAAGGTTTGCACTGAATCATTCATCAAATATGTTTCTACCAAACACAACATGGTCATTTTGGCCATTTCTGACAGTGGATGAGTTTTAAATTTGACAGTGAGTAATGACGGGGTCAGGAGCAGCCACAGTGAGCTGTTAGATGAAGAGCTAGCGGCGACAGGCTGCACACCTCCAACACCTCAGCAAGTTAACCAGCTCCTCTTACTGTATCCTCCTACGTGGAGAAGTAAATGTGCCGTGTACAAGCTGAAATCAATCACCACTGACTGACTTCATTAATAAAACACTGAGTTTCTCTGACTGCGTTGGAAACAAATACACCAGCTGCTCTTCTGTTATTTTCCTGACAAGGAGGCCACTCAGCCAGAGTTACTCTCCACTTGCTGTGACCATGAGCACCATGAAAATACACCAGGGCTGAAGGGCTGAGGAATTTCAACTTTAGCCAATAATTCTCAGGTTCCTACATACACACAGCACAGCACAGCACAATAACAGAATATAGTTTTATACAAAGGAAGGGAATTTTTTTTTCTTCTTTTAAATAATGTAAACATTATCAAGATTATTCACTGCAGTCTAATATTGTTGTATTTAAATTGCTATTAAATGTGATCATCAGGTAAGCAATGACAGTCCAGTAGGGATGCAAAGCGTGTTGAGCCTGACATAAAGGGAGTCAAAAATATGTATCTCTGAACATAATGGTCTGATTAGATTGTATTTGAGTATTGAGTATTTCTAAGTAAACTTGTATGGCCTCAGCAGGAACCAATGGGCTTGGGCTCAGTGACACAGGAAGTCAGAATTAAGAGAGAGATGGACTAACAAATTGCTGGTTTTGGCCTTTTCATGGCTGAAGTAATAGAATAATGCCACCCCCATTCCTTCAGTGTAAGCACATTATAAGCCAAAATAAATCAAATTCAGCAGCCATTTTTATTCATTTTTCATGAATTTGCAGGTAGGACTTAAGCAAGACATTTCTTCTTTTATCTTGGAATTTAGCTTCTAGCCGTTTTATAAAGACAGGCCCAGGTACCAAAACATCTAAAACAACGTGAACTTGTTCATGTTATTGTTCAGACCAGCACTGATCCTCATTACCTTCCATCCACAGACATTCTCTGTACTTTCTGCTGTCTCACTGTGAGAATCTCACATTTAACGCTGTTAAATAAGATGAATTGGTAATGCAAGTTGTTCCATTGTTGCAGTGTTTTGCACAGTGAATGGGGTGAAGTTGAGGACAATCTGATGCCGGTACCTCTGTACAACCTTGTATCCTTTGCAGCCAGTTACCAAAAACCCTAAACCCCCAAAGAGTGGATTCTATAAGAAGTTTCATCAGCCAGCGTGCCTGTTTTCAGCATGTCTCATTAGCAGTCTGCCCCCCCTTCCCCCTCTCTCTCCCCTCTCCTCACAATTACAGCTCTGGCTTTTAGTCATCCTCCCCCTGTCTTTCTTCCAAACACTAATGATCTTTCTGTTCACTGGAATTAACTGAGGCAATGGCCCTCAGTGGCTGAAATTAAATTACAGTCACAAGTCTCTGGTGCGGTGCCCCAGAGAGGGCCAATTTTCATTGAAGCTGCAAGGGGATTTTGGAGCGTGGAGTACAGTACGATCTGAAGGAATCTGTGACAGGGAACACTGAGAAACAGGAACATGAGTTTAAATAAGAGAATATGCTTATGTAATATACTGTCAATGTGTGAACTTTTCACTTATGTTCCAGGAGCACAAACTGTGCGATGTGTGACTGTTCCTGTCCAATTATGATATTAGACAGTATCTACAGGATTTATAATTTGATGAATAGCAGAGAGCATCACTTCCCCCTATTGTTCCTTATCTTACAGAAAAAGGAAAAAGTCAATGTTTTGCTATTGAAAAGTATGTCTGAAGTCATAAAAAAAATCCCAAGTGAAGTCAAAAATCCAGACAAACAAATCCCAAGTCCATTCTCAAGTCCAGACCAATGATGCCTTATTCAACTTATAAATCAAGATCAACTCTTCACACATTAAGTGTAAACCCTGCACTCTGAATCTTAAAAAACAAGTTCAGGCCAGTCATATAATGCACTGATCATTAACTTTTGTTTCAAAGGCTGAAAGTTAAAAGTAAAATAAAATAAATTTTTTAAATAATATAATGATATATAGTAAAACCTCAAAGTAAGATGAGCAGCAGATCATATGATTTAATATGTAGCAGACCTACTGAGCTGTCATCTTCTTACTTCCCAACTTTATTTTTCATGAGCTGCTCACTCTACTGGAGGTCCTGCCTCAGAACTGGTAAGTTGATCATCTTGAAATATTAATGTGATATGAATGAAAGTTCAACTGTGGGATTATGGAAGATGTAATTAGCATGGAGAGGATGGACTTTAAAGCTGAGTTTCCACTCTGTTGGACAATCTGCCAAATAAAATTTTGCTGCAGAGTGATTAATGCTGGTTTGCTTGAACAGAGTCATTGTTTAACCAGCCCATGCTATTCTTATCTTTTGACAAGTAACTAATGTTTACATTAAATATCTACAGCTAATAAAATATGTTAGTCATATAAACCAGTAAAAAAGATCAAAGAGAACATTTTCTTCCCTGGAAGCCCACATGTTAACGTTATTATCCACACACAGGTGTCCCATTGATTTAAAGTTCATCTGTTCATGAAAATTCCCTGCCTCAGTGCATCTCAGCTGTACTTTAGTAGAAATCTGGGTCTGATCAAACCAACCTTAACTAAGAACTGACTTACGGACTAATTACTTTTAACTTCATCTGACCTGAGACTCCTTCCCTGTCACAGAGCCACCAGGCTGCTGAATATGATCAATGAGCAGGTCAGCAACACAACACTGAACAGCAGTCAGAGAGCAAACAGCTGTGTGGTATGTCAGTGTTTTCTGCATCTGGATATAAATCCACACCAGAATCCACACTGAACAGCAATCATTTGACTGCCTTGTGGAGGCCATGATTTTTGGAGACTATTTAAATGCTAGCCAAGAAAAATTGGGTTTTGTACAAGAACAAACTGTGAGAGAATTCAAGTGATTCAGACTGAAGACAGAGTTGTAGCCAATTAATTTGATTATGTTACTGCACTGCCTTCGACATTACAATTCCCATCCAATTTTGCATGGCAGCTCAGAGTAGATACGTGCACCCAAACTAATTTACTAAATGCTATCACTGTATACAACTCTATGGTCTTGTTAAACAAATGTAAATAAAATGATGTGACATTTTTGCAGCCTGGGTTATGTTTGCTGTTTATTTTTTTCAGCAGATGCCATTTACACCCAGGAGTCAGTAGCAGTGTGAGAATGGTGGAGTAACCACTGTGGCTTTTTAACTAAATGGCATCTGAAAATTGAAAATAAATGAAATAAAACAGAAATTGGTCAGCTAAGGCTAAGAAATGTCATTTTTTTCCCTGTGGGATGCAAACCCCAGTGGTCTGAGTGACTGTCCTTATTTACCCATGAAAACGTCTTCCTCACATGGACTGTCACTCTTTATAGTACATCTTCTGTAAATGCAAATAGTATTTGTGAGACACTTTGAACCTGGATGACAGAGACAATGTTTTTTTTTCTTTTTTTCAGTCCAGGAGGATCCTTGCCACTGTCAGAAAGAAACTGCTGGTGAATCTGGTGGTCCTGCTGGTCAGGGCTTGCTGACATTTCCCTGAAGGGAGCGACAGCATCAGCTCAAAGGCAGCATATGAGCGTTCAGAACTGGCTGTGTTGGCTCATGGTGTGCTGTTTGGAAACCGGTGGGGACTGAAAACAGCCCATAATTTTGGAAGCACTCATTCATCATTGTGGTTTGTTTGTGCACATTTTGTTTTTTCCATAAATTTTAAACAAGACTTTTAAATTGATGCTCAGGCTAGTTTATTCTGCATCATTTTATATCCATTCTTATTAGTCTGTTTGTAGGTGCTGCTTGTTTGTCGTTGCAGCAATTCTAACATAATGAAAATCTGCTCCTTAATTTCAGACCCTGTTTAAATTTTGCTGCAGGCTGCCACGGTAGAGCTCTGCACGGGGCAAACGCAAATGTCGTGGGAGGGGGCAGGTTATACTTTGCTGTAGGGTGGAACGTGCAATCAAAAACTACACTGCAGGATTTTCACAGGATGAAAATAATAGAAATCAAACGATCACACAGTCTTGAAATTAGCGCTGGTTCATTTGTAAGCACTACAGTAACACATCTGACGTGAAGCAAGTCCTCTTACATGACATGTGGACTAGAATCTGAGTGCATTTGATGCTGTTGTCATGGATGGTTTTGCAGCAATCCAACACACTCCACTCTTTACACTCATGCATACACACACCATCACTACTGACCTCACTGACAGCCACACCACATTCTCTTGGTTTACTACGTTTTCAGTTATTTATGCTTGCGTGTGTTAAATAAATAAGATAATTTTTGCTTCCACTCTGCATCTCCCTCTTCTTCGTCGCGGCTTCAGAGCCGTGCCGTGACAGATACACATGGAGAGTACAGTGGCTCATAATGACCAAAAAGGACAATAATTTAGCCAAATTAACTAAAAAAATCTAATCAAAGCATAATGTTCGTAAAACTATTCAATAAGATAATATTTCTTCCTTATGATACAGGAGAAGACTTAAAATCAGTCAACTCTGTCGTGCAGTCGGGATGTTTGCAGGTGTGAGCAGGAGTGAAACACACACATTGCAGAAGCAGGTGGCGATCACTAGAAATCCAGCGGGATTGGGATTAAGAAGACAGTCCTGTTCCGGCTTTACACCAAAGCTTCAGTTTCAGTCAACTTTAGTCTCAGACAGCCAAAAATCCCAAAAGATGGGACTTAGCTCTGAATGATGCCAAACCAAATGGTTAGAGAGGAGATGCTGTGCTAATATTCAGTTAAAATTGGCCCAAATGCTGCATTCACTCCTCCAGTAATCCTTCACAATGTGACTTGATGATTCGCTCTTTGCTTGTGTAAGAGTGTGTGCACTCGGCTGTTTGCGGAGCAGAGTATCTTGAGGAGAGTACGCTCTAACCACGCTTTGTGTAGCGCCGAGTCTCAGTGCTGAGCCTCCCCAGCTCGCGGCCGTGCCTCACACTGAGCCTGTCACCCATCTCTGTCTGATCAGAGGAAACTCTGTCTCTGAGAACACTGTCGAACTGCCGCTGCCAGATAGTTGTGCTCCGAGTACCTGTTCCTCCCATCCTCCCTCACTCACTTACTCACTCCCTCATCTATTTTCTGACGCATGTAGCCCTCCCACGTCATCCGACTGAAAGCCCGCTGCCAGCCCTCCCCACTGCCGATTATAACCTCCATGGAAGAGCTCCCAGCAGGCCTCAGTCGAGTGATGATATGTGTGTGGAGAAGAGTAGGACTGGCAGAGAGAGTAAAAAGGAACGAGATAGCAGTTTAAGTTTGTACTGTTCTTTCTTTAAAGCTCATTAAACAAGGACCTGAAGCTTGGTTAGTGAGTTAAGATTCATTTAAGTCTCCTCTGAATGTGCAGTTAATGAACAGAAACAGCTTAAGTCATGCTTCTACTGCTTAAGTCATCCCGACACTGTGTTCACTTACGCTGCGTAATCATTTTAATATGGACCAAAAAAAAAAGTGTCTGCGATGTAAAATATGGTTTCTAATTTATCTAATGTGGCACTGATTCATAAAATTATTTTTAACTGCAGCCTTTTCCTGAGACTTTTATTGGACTGTTAATAGTCTGTAACATTAACATGGCATTTATAGCAAACCATTTGGAGCTCCATGACAAGCTTTAGGCCATTTAACAAATTTAACTGCCAGGGAACTAATTGTGTTACACCTCTGCTGGAAAAGAATAATAGATTACACTGACAGGAAGTGTCCTAAAATCTTCAAACAGCCAACAGACAGGAACAGTCTGGCAGGAGACTTTATACAGGCCTTAAGTAAAATAAGTATTTGGAGAGTGTATTTGTGATTAAAGCGCTAAGACTAAGACTAACAAGTAAAAGGGGAGCAGGTACCTGGAACCTGGAGAGATCTCAGTGATGACTGATGATGGACAGAGTGGAATTGACAGGAGATGTCAGAGGCTGTATAATGACTTCCTCATGACATACTGTGTGTCAGACTAGTGGGGACAAAGGTGTAGATTTAGTCTCAGTGGTGACTAGGGGCACAATAAAGTACAGGAATGCATATGAATATGTATATATATGGATATAGATGTAGATAGATTAATAGATACACACACACCAATGAAGATGAAGTTTGCTATTTTGATTTCCATAATATGGGTAGGAACAAAACAAAAGAGATGCTATGTAAACATAGCATTATTCATTTATATGTATTAACTAGTAACGAGTACATTTGGAAATATACATTTATTATTAATGCATTAACATCCCATTTTGTTTCCTTCAAAGAGACATGGTATTTAATGGTTATATTAAATGTCGGTATGATATTTGCATCTTTACCACAAACAGCACTGGCCCTCATACCTTATGGTATTTTCAAAATTTTTGACTAATGTATCAGGAAGAGTGTAAACCCACCTAAACTGAGTCACCGATTATTCACAGCATAAGCCTGAGCACTGTGATGTATTGGTGGACAAAAACAATGGCTTTCTGTCAGTGAAGACAAAGAGCCCTCTGCCTAATTACAAATCTATCAAAGTCTCAAAAAGTGTATTTTCCCAAATAGTTTACCTCTGACTGTATAAAAGTTTTTTTTGTTCAGGATCAAGCCATAAATCAATGATCTGATGAAAAATTAACTGATATTTGTGAATTATTCATATCTTGTTGTATGATGAGGAGGTCACAGCTCACCTACCTTTCTCTTTGTCAGTGAAGGTTTACGACTGTGGTGACGTCTGCATCCGTATAAAAATGTGAGCAAACGGAAGTCTAAATGTTGATTCTCAGCCCTACTCTAAATTGAGAAATTACAAAATACATTTCTTTTTGACATCCGCTGATTCACAGCATCTTGGCATCAATAATAATTGGAGTTGCTTCATTCGATCCAAGGTACATTCTGGGGCCTGCCAAACAGAAAGCTGCCATGTCCTTGAAAGTCGCTGCTCGAGCTTAAGACATAATCTTGTTGCCATGGTGCTGAGGAAGAAAACTGCTTAGTAAACGATGGCGATAATGAAAAAAAACATGAACTCTGAATCATATTCATTTTTTTTATTTACAACTGACAGCATATTTCAAGTCTTTTTTTTTTTTCAGGGCGGGGGTTGAGCGGAGTTAGCAGGTGTGAAGGAGCATTTGCCAAACTGGTGTAGAATGACTGAAGGAACAAAAGGTTTTTGCACAATTTATCAAGGAGGCATCGTTGGATTAAACGTTTTGATCCACACCACGGATCACTTTGATCGCAGCTACCTTTGTGTTGCCTCTCTGCTCTGGGCTGTTTTCATCCCGCCTCAACCAACCATCCCAAATTAGCTACCGAGGTGCGCGGCAATCAGATGGGGCCACCTCACAGCTCAGTGCAGAACACTACAGGTACAGTAATATTAGCCCATTTTTCTCACTGATTAAGTTATGTTTGGCTGATTGGTTCTGCATGAGGGCACAAGAACTGCACATGCTGCTTTGTTAGAATTGGGGAGAGTGAAATAAAAAAAAGTTTCTGTGTTAATTAGCGTTTGGCAGATCTCCAGAAAGAACAGGGACAGATTTGGAGCCGGGGAGAAACGGAGAGCGGCATCACACGGCTACAGCTTCATTCCTCTGAGCCTCGTGGCTAAGTGGAGACACACACACACACACACACACACACACACACACACACACACACACACACACACACGCTGCACTGTTGTAATTTAATATCATAATACGAATGGAAAACTGGAAAACGATGTTAAAGAGATGAATTACATGACACTGGTAACAATGACACAACCTAATGACAGTTAATGTGTCGCCGATATAGAACTTCACTTCTGTTGTTGAAAGGAGGCAGGTAGATGGAGGAATCACTTCAGGATACACAAGACTTCGTTACGGCTGTACAACAGAGGGCTGACAGATCGCTCCTTTACGCTGACACACAGCATATATTAAGACCTTAATGAAGGCAGTCATTGGTCTTTAATACAGTCAAAGCTGAGACGCAGAAAATGATCACACAGAGACAAAATGATGAATAAGATGTATGAAACAACCACAAAGAGACTCAAAGTGACTACAAAGAGACACAGCGCCTCTTTCAGTGGGGAGGGGCTTCACGCAGCTGTCTGTACACACACACACACTCTATGTGGGCCCCTCCACACATGTACATGTACAGTTATTGGGTGGGCCCTGTGTACTCAGTCCCATACACCCCCCACGCCCCCTACAATTTCCCCCCTCGTGTAAAAGTCTCATTTCTGTGTAGGAGGAGGTTTACATGTCTGGTCCCAGGGGGGCCATTGTCTCATTATCTATTGATTCTTACACTTCTCCTCTGTGCATGTATGACTGCTTCTTGCACAGTGGTGAACATGAACATAGACCGATGTAATCTTCAGGGATACTGGGCTTTTATTTTTTAACAGTAATAAAGGGCTGTCTCAGAAGGAAATGATAAATAACTTATTCTGTTGTACAGTTTATTTTGCTGTACAGTTTGACTTTGAGAGGCTATTTACTGTCAGCAAAGCATAATTTGTTTATCAGTACGAGCTCTTTCGCTTTATTGTCAAGCAAGTGAGAGCTACAGTGTCTTTTCACAGGCTCTAATTTCCTCATCTCTGCTTCTTCTTATTTATGTGTTTTTTTTATTACTTCACTTTTTTTATTTTTATTATTTGTTATTGCTGAAGGGTTGCCATAAAATTTAGAAACACATTAAAGGACCAAATGATGTAAATCTTTTCGTTGTTTCTGTGTCAGTGACCACTGTGGCATCCGCCCTTATAGTGAAGTCTTATATTTGGTGTATCGTTATCTTGACCACCATCTGTGGTTCAGTCAGACACAGTTATATGAGGGAACTTCAGCTCATTGTTATGCAGTTAGATTTGGCAGAAACAGCCCTTTGACGGAGCAGCTCAAAGAATCTGTGGAGCAACAAGGATTCAACGATCTGGCTGCTACATTCAGTTAAATTGACACCAAATCCCCCATAAGACCTATAACATTTAAGGAGAAGGAGGTTTGGGTGATGATGGCAGCATGAATATATCAACACAATGATAGGAAAAGGTGATGTGGTTATAAGGGTCCCTGTCTAAATCAGGAGAGCTGAGGTGGAGCCGTTGCTGTTACCAGTTGTTAATCAGCGTCATGAATAACCGGTCATGGTCATCTCACATCTCCACGCTGGCTAAGAAAGATCAGAAACAGCTGTATATCGTAAGGAAAGCAAAATTTCTATGCCAAGGTCATGTTAACTTTTACAGAGGAGCATGAAAAAGCATCCAGGGAACATAGAAATTGGTGTTGAATTTGGCCCGTGACAGGAGGGCCCTGCAGCAGCTGATCATTGGTGCCCATTTAACTGAGCATCAGTATGCAAGTATTCAGAAAATATTAGAAGGCAGTACCACCCCTCCTAACAGCCTGTCTGCACTGCTGCTGTTTGGAAAGTGAAACAGGAGTATCTGTAACAAGACTACAACTGCTTCGTACTTCTACATTCATTACAAAGAAACAAAGACATTTTTGTCTTGTGTAGCGAAAAAGGACTTCAGCTTGTGTTTTGTTGTGATAAATGAATAACTTTGAAACATATTCATGCTGTGGGTGTTGATTTAACTCCTTGTTCTTGAGGTTGTCCTCCATTTTTAAATTTTATCATTAAAATGAAGCAGAGTCACTGTACTTGGAAACACACACAAAAGTATATAAAGATTCTTAATTTATCCAAATGTAAACCTCTCAACTGTCTCAACCCACCCATGCTTAACAGAAATAGTACAGCCTGTTCTCTCACAGTCCTGTCAGTCAAGTCGAGGATCTTCACACCTCAAAGAACAGTGCCTGACAGCGGCCTCCTGATCAAATCCTCACACCTTCTATTAAGGGTCACGCTTGAACACACAGCAAAGACATTAGCTGATAGCTGCCCCATGTGTGATGATAGCTCACATATGTTCTGTGCCTGTGTGAGGGGAATTAACTGTCTATATTTATAATTCAAAGAACACTGCGGAAAGACAAGGGGAAAAAAAAAATCCATCAACCATGAATAAATGGTCTTAAGCTCAGCATAAAAAATAAAATGATGTTTGATACAGCTCTGTGGCAAACCAAGTAAAGTTCTCCTTGGCTTTGCTGTGCACTGAGCACCAACTGTCATTTCCAGGTCTGAAATGTTGCACCTGATTGGTGTCTTGCCAGGGGCCCTCATAGTAATCAATTTTAAGGTGTGAGTCCATATTAAATACAGAATTAGACATAATAAGCAGCTTGATTAAGCTTTGATAGACCGCCAAAATAACATAAAAGTTATATAAAAAAAAAAAAAAAAAAAAAAAAACCCACCCATCTCTCTCTCTCCACGCATCTCTACCCACACCCACACACACACACACACACACACACACACACCCAAACACACCGACACCTGCCC
>JBAJHX010000024.1:11329239-11342568 GCA_037176925.1 Amniataba percoides | reverse complement strand
GGCTGTGTGTGGTTTGTGTTCCCCCGTGTGATGCCATGTCAAACAACATCTGCATCATTGAGAATGCTCCTCTGCAGTCTGGCCTTTTAGACATGTGGCCTTTTAACATGAAAGCCACCCATCGACATCACTTTTCCACTTGTTTTCTCAAAGACTCAACGTGAAAGGTGACAATTTGGGTGCATGTGCTGCACAATAGTTTTACTTTATCCTATTTTAGATGTTACAATAAGATCAACATCTGTTTTTCAAGTATTTTGAGGAGAGCCATACAGATAAATAGTGCAACTTCCTTTGGTTTGTTACAGAGCACCAACACACCCTTTATGTAAGATACAATGGTGCATGAAGAATACATACACTGGGACACACAGGGGGGGTTTAAAGTGGAGGAAGAAGCATATCATATCAGAGTATATTAAGATAACCACCATCTAGAAAAGAAGCCAGACATCCCGCAATTTAACTTTCATCTTAAAACTGTGTCTGTTAAGTCAAGTAAGGTTTGAGTTGAACAGATCATTTAAAAAAAATCATACCAATAGTAACAAGTGATGGGAGCTTTGTATGGCCATATTTCATATTTCATGACCACATACTCAAAATATCTGTAGCTTTCAACATTTTTTACTTTGATGGCCCTGAGACACTCCACATCCACAGCAGGTCTGACATGACTTTTAAATGTGTTTAAAAGTACCAGCTAAATGCCTTTGAATGGACGCTAAGAAGTTCAGCACATATATGATTGTGTAGTGGGACGGACAATATGATTTATCTGATTTGATGTCATATTTCTGAATCTTGTCTGATGCAGCTGAGAATTCAAAAAGAACTCTGTAATTGTAGCTTGACAGTTTAAAGATCATTATTAAGGTCACCAGGAGTCTTTGCGTAGCAGGGTAGTCGAGGATTTTTATACTCTATGTCTACAGTCCCTCTGTTATTTCTGCTTTCCAGTTCTGTGTGCTTTTCATACAGCGTCTGTATTCATCAAAGCACGCTCAAACTACAGGGGACAGCTTGTGGGGATTTTCAATTAGCTATTTTTCCAAAAGCAGTGTTTACTATTGTTATTCCCCTCTGACCTTTCCTTTTTAGAAATCAATTCAGCATCACTACGTTCAGTGTGCTGCGATGGCACATGTAGGCAGATGCCTTCAACTCTTTTCATTTATTTATATATTTATTGTTTATTTATGCATCCATCCTTTTCCCCGAGAGAACCCCCCCACCCCTCCGCATGCTAGAAGACTCCATTAGCAGTGTTACTCGGGTGGGTGAGACGTGATGAAGTTAGGTGAGGATCATAAATGCGATCATGTCAGTTTCACTCCAGTGCGATGATGATGGGCCTGAGTACACACACAGAACACAGAGGGTGAATAAAATATTGCAAACGCTACATGAAAAAAGGACTTTGATGTGAATAAATACCAAATACAAAAGCAGGCGGTGAGTTATATGAATGCTAATTAGTAGTACTAATAAAAAAGTAGTATGACAGTATACTGGAACAAAACCTCTTCGTGCAGCTCACACTTGGAAGAGGCTATAAAAGAAATATTCAAAAGTTCAAGGGTTTATTTGTCTTTTTATAATTCATTTATTCATTAAGTAAGCAGAGCAATACAGACTGTGATGCTGCAGTTTGTAATACACTATTTAATTTTATATTACGGTAGAAAAAGAGGTGATGCAACACCACAAAAGCACATGATGCATCTGTGATCATTGTTCCTGATGGGAGACATCTCAGGTCAGTGTGGGAAAAAGTCATCTTTAATCCGTGTGTCTGCTTGTACTTAAACAAGAATAGCATTCTTGAATTTGCCCGTCGCAATGACACCAATGAAGTCAATCAGAGAAAAAGCAAGTTTTGTATAGAATGTATGTATGTGGCTTTAAGGAGAGAAGAAGGGATTATGGATGGATGTGTTACAGAGCATGTGACCTCAGCATGTGAGAAAACTGTTCCCATCCATCTTTTTCCAGCATCACTGACTTATTGTTACACAGACTGAATAATTCTGACTCTTCAACACTCTGGACTATGTTACAATCACAGTGTTATACTGTCATTTATTGTGGAGATAACTTTGTTGTTTTGATACAAAGAAAAACACAGATATTCCTCCTCTGAATGTCTCATATGGTCATTGTGTTCTGTATGACAGGGTGGGCTGGACATCACTGTCTACATAAACATAAAGTCATTGTTACATTCTGATTCATAAAGCCGTTCTTGGGCTCCTTATTTATTCTACTGTGTCGTTCCAAACGATGCAGGTAAACACTGTTTATGCTCCTAAAATCTGTATCTTCCTCCAGTGGCTGTGGTGCGCACTGAGCAAAGACAAAGAGCTTCTGTTCAGTGGCAACTTTTACACAGTGTATTTCTACAGCATCTGTGTATTGAAACTCTGCTGTGGTGAACATTAACGACTGTGGTTATAAAAGCATAGTTATGGTTAGAGGAAGATCTGCATTGTGGTACCTCAGCACCCCAGCTTGCCTCACACGTAAAGGAAACACCACTCCTCCAAATCCAGTCATCTGAGTTGATGTAGCATTAAGTAGCATTATTTGCCTAAATATAAGCAGAACTCACCACAGTTACGATGGATCAGAAAATCCTTATTTGAGTCATTTTTTGGGGTCCATGTTTGGGTCCTTTCACTGACCTGCAATCATCATTTCAAGTGGGGAGGGCAGCCATTCAGCTCTCAGTCCACCTGACCTTCATCAACTTGTTTTTTTTTTTTGTTTGTTTGTCTGTTTTTTCTTTTCACAGCATTGTTCCACATTATCACCCTCCAATCATTGAGCCATCATTACCGCTGATGCAAAAACTAATCCTTCATTTACTGATTGAATCTATTTTTCTTACCTTAAATGAATCTTTTGGACTAAAAATAGCATAGTTCTGTCCTCTCTTGATCCTGGCTCTGACAAAGGAGTTGAGTGTACATTACTTTGCCCACATCCCTGTCATATGTGCGATTGTCAGCAACAGAAAGAGAGAGGTTCTGTCTGGCTCACATTATAATGGGCTTTGGTGGAAGCAGGAAGAAGTGTTAGGACTGCAGTGAAAGAGTGAAAGAGGGGGAGGACTGCTCTGCAGAAAAGCCTAGCTTTGTAAAGGTTGGTGAAAAAGGACAAAGATGAAATTATACCCTGTTACTGTTCTCTTTGTTTGAAATTATACACAATAGCCTTAAATCTTCAGATTACATCCTGTAATTTCCTAAATTCTGTGTTTAGCAACACGAGCACGCTCATTTCTGAACTTTAACAAAGCATCCTGTTACGTCTGTTCCTCCAATCAGCAAAAACTTTACAACAGAGAAACTTGCACCTTGTGTAACACTTGTCATTATCCTCTCAAACACCTTCGCTCTCTAAGTTTTCAGGCTCAAACTTTCATGTGGCGGCGTGTGGGCTGCAGCAGACGGAGCGGAGGTCCGGCTGACTGACAGGTCTCTGCAGTGGTGGGTTTCGCGGAGGAGGCCGTCCCTTCCCAGGTATCCGGTGAAATGTGGGTGGTGCACCTGACAGCTCCTGATGGGAAAATTGCTGCCTCAAGTGCCTGAGCACCAGATGACCTTTTCAACAATAAAAAGGAATGATATGACAGAGAAAATCATATGCCTGGATCTCTTTCAGTTTGCAAGTATGGGGGGGAGGGGAGAAGTAACCCAACACAAATGTGTGTTTTTCCTCCAAATGTGCAGGTTGAAAATGGTCTTGTTTGCTGTCTGGGTGCTGTGGCACAGTCACTCTTTATGTTGAATTCTGAATAGACAGAAAAACAACTACCTCACATAATGTGGCAGAGGTGTGGCCTATTGAGAGGGTTGCTGCGGCAACAAAAACATGACTAAAACAACATTCTGCCGCCGTGCTGTCGCTCAACACATCATCACAGGGTGCAGCATGTGGGGGGGGGGCTGTGAACACCGAGCAGGGCTGGCTTCCAAACAGCACTGAATTCAAAAGATGACTCATGATAGTACGATAAAAATGAATTTTGTGTGGGGAAAATGTGTTTGTGGGGCCACTGACACGCACACAGGACATACAAGTAATTTTTTAAGGAAATGTATTGAATTGAACAACATCAAAATAAAATAAATAAGATTACAGATTTGAGCTTTGAGGAAAAAACGGTGTACACATAAAAGCTATAATGCTTAATCATTTTGCAGTTGCTTATTATAAGCGAATGCACTCATGGTGACTCATGATATACATTACCCTGCACCGCCTAAACCCTCCTGTCTGGAGCGGCCCTCCCTCTCCGAATCAGGTCACTCAGATCACACAATAGATCTGGGATCAACAGTATCAGTGTTCAGTGCTGCCTGTGCTGTTTTCCTGTATTGTACCTCTTGACAAAGACTGTGGCAGTCAGAGGAGTGGAAACATTATTTAAGCATTTGAAATTAATGGCTTGCGCGCACAGAATCATTTTGTGTTTGCCCTGCACAGATTGGTATGAGCACTGTAGGAGCAGACAGCAGGCGTCATCTAACTCAACTATACTGCCACCGGTGCAGTAAACGCTTTATAAAGACAACAGCATATTCACTGGGAGTGGATCATGTTGCCGGCTCACACCTAATAACCTCTGCATGCTGCTACAAAACACCTCTGAGAAGATGAAAAAATAAACAGCACCACAATATGTTTCAGAGCTGACAAATACTGTAATCCTAAAGCAGCTTCCAGAGAAATATCTGCTCTGAAGACTCCTGCTGACGAGTCTCATTAAGTGTCTGAGTGCTACAAGAGGTGTGAAGTGGCTCAGACATGGAGGAAAGCAGGATCCAGTGTTCTGATCCAGCTTAATTACATGAGAAGGCAGCATGGATATGCAAAGACCCTTTCAAGGTTTATTTAACAGTTGAGTATATTACATCCCAGTATATTATATAGATAGGTAGGTTCACATTTCAATTTAAAGGTATAATTTTGAACAGTATTATATCATGCATTGGCTGAATCAAGTAAGATGAGATTTAATATTGGTTGGAGAGTAGCAAATGCAGAAAAAAACAAATGGATACATGCAGATAGAAGTACATTAAGTTGCATAAGGAAGACAAAAAAAATGAATCATGATGTTACTTGCAAAGATATAGGACATTAAATATGAACATTTGTCAAAATGAGAGAATTCACACCAGATGTCTCTCTGTTTCTTTAAACAGACATTCTTTTTAGGATTCAGGGTTGTTAAATACTATAAAAGAACAGTAGCAAGTCTGGATTAAATAATATAACTCAGCATCTTGTCTGCCTTCCTATAGTTTCATTTTTCATTTGCTAATGGGAGTAAAGTGTCATTCACTGAGCCCTGATTCATGGTGGGGGAACTTTAACATCCATCTGACACTTTGTAACTCTTCTTTTGCTTTGTGGACAGACGGGATGGCTCATGTTGTTTTAAACATCTTTCTCACCAGATTTCCTCTCACTTTTAAAATTATCTGTCCAAGGAAAGTAAAAATGCAATAAAATCATCTGTATAAAAAAACAATATGAAGCTGTCTCTTCCCATTCCTACAACACTTTAAAAGAAAAGGCAGTGAAGACAGGAATAATCTCAGGACTCTGCAGTCCTGCTACCTACAGGCTGTAATTCCATCAGGGGCACCGTTTTTATGTCTTTAAGACTGCCTTAAAAAATGCCTTTATTCATGACGGCCTCCTTTGCATGTGTGCTCTCTCCACCATCTCAGAGGTGCAACATTATTGAAATGCACCGAGATGTATTGTAGAGACGGGTGTAATAAATTCCTCATGCTTCTCATCCCAGAGTAAGTGCTGGTAACAATCTCTGCCATCTGGTGCCACAACAAATACAGAGCTGCTTGGTAAGTAAAGGCAGCGAGTGTGTGTTGGTGTGAGTGTGTGTGTGTGTGTGTGAATATGATTCCATGTGCTCTGATAACTCAAAGAAACACAGCGAGGGAGAACCGAGGGGAAGGCGATTGGTTTTGTTAATGGCTGGCCATTAAGCTAAATGAAAGCTGATGTGAAATTGATGAGTTTGTTTTGCGGCTGGTTTGCATATGGAAAGCAAATTTATTAGAATCAGGATTCTCACTGCATCCTGCGAGTCTCTTAATCACGGGAAAGGAAACCTTTCAGACCAAATCTATTTATGTCACTTTTCATCACACAAGATGAGAGCTGATTTGCCTCACGCAGGGCGGCCAGACACCAATCATTGTTTCACAGGCATTAACCAGTGCCATCTGCTGTTGCTTCTTCGTGACACTGACGCCTCTGATCGGTGGCAGATAAAAGCGGTCCTGATGGTATCACCAGAACCACAGATGATGTGAAAACAATGCATTTGGCTGTGCTAACAGTATTGTCTTTTGCACAGCTGTAGAGCTACTTCAAGTGCTAAGTGTAAAAAACTTGCTAACAGCCTTCAGAGGGTTTTAGTACACTGCGCCGTTCGAAAGAGTTGGAACAAAAAAAAAAAAACAGACATGAAAACTTCAGATTTCTGAAAGCCTTAGCAGTACTTGGGATGAAAGCGAACATGTCTCCTGAGAATATTCCATATGGTGGTTAAAGTCAAAATTCAGAGGAAAAGAATGTGCTCAGCAGGATCTTGCAGGATAGGAAATGTGTGGACATGTACGTTATAACTATATAATGCACGTGATAAATATTCATGGACTCTAATGGAACTGTGCTGTATTGTGCTTGCTTGGCTGCGATGGAAACGTAACATTACCCATCTGCAGTGCCCACCTCCTCTTTGTTTAAAGTGCATGAAATTAGGCCATGATATGATAGAAGAGTGCAGTGAAGTGTTATTGATCGCCCTGATGTTGTGTGTTTGTTCAGCTCTGTAGAGACCAGGGGAGGAGACGTTGGAGAGCACTTGTCAGGGCGGCAGAGGCTGCCGGAGAGTTTCTGATAACAGACAGCAGAGGTGCAACGTCGGATGAGGAGCACAACAAATAAATCAAACAATGAAGAAATCATCTGAGCAGGTGTGGCTTTTGATTGCCTGATTAAAAGCTATTAATCACTATGACATGAGACAATTACGATCATCCCTGCTGTGCATGATGGGACGGTGCTTATTGTTGCTACACAGCATAGAGACAGTCGTAACATGGCAGCAGAGCTCAACTTCTCTCCATGCAGCTCAAATGAGGACGTCTGTCCATTTTCAGTAATTTCAAGATTTAAAAGAACTTTAAAAAATACGGCTAAAATATCAGACATGAAATGAATCATCATCCAACCTACTGGCTTTGCTGAATAACGTGCCAGGAAAAGCTAATGGTGTCATCAGGGTGACAGCTTTATTTCACTAGCCAATGCCACTGAGCATTTAAAGACGTGTAGGATTGATTATCTATTAACCGCACCGAAGAGCCCATCAGATGGCTTCAGAAAACAGGGCCGCGTGTCATTCACGAGCACTTGAGCACTCAGGAATGTGTGCAGGATGTGAATGAGCATCGTGGCCAAGTGTGTAAGGGGCACTGATTTGTCCCTGGCGAGGATTGGTTTTAAAATGGTTAAATATTACAGTAATTGCATTTAAGGTCGGAGAAACACGTCTTAGCTCTGAGCTGTTGGCAGACAAAGGGATTAGTCATTTTGTTCATATAAAGAGCTCGCTGGATCGTCTAACAGTGTGGGGCTCCACAAGTTCTCAAACAGGCCATCAGGCAATCACGCCCACTCGATGCAGCGATTGGCCAGGTGTGTGGAGGCGTGGAAGAAGGGTTTGAACTTTTCTCTCAGTCTCCCTTTTTCATCTTTCAGGCAGCTACACCTGTCACTTTTCAAAGTACAGCATGAATGTTGTGAGTGTGTACCCGTTTGTACAGTTATGAAAAGATGACTGGGAGCTGGTGGGGTGCAGCTCTGAGGAGGCTACTATGGGAGGGTTTTTTTTATTTTTATCTTAATTAATAAGATATCTCATATAGTGACTCAAACATTTGTCTCTCTTACATAAACTTTGGTACAGGATTTTTCTTACTAAAAGGATGCGGAATGTGCCAACTCACTAGGTGGTTTGGAAAAAAATCCCAAAGATGCTTACTTTGAGACCCAAATCAAATTTTTGTTTATCCTATAGGTCAGTATAAGGGAGTTGACCCTAACCCTAACCCTAACCCTAGAACAGGTAAAGTGTGTTGATGCCAATTCTACATTGTGATTAAGGGCCACCATAATGACATCTGCTCATCACGTCAGGATGGGGGTTGCAGACAGTCAGTAATCCTGTAAGGAGGTTCCGCTCAGCAAACAGGTCCTCTAATTAGAGAGCAAAAGTCCACGTCTTTAACCTTTGCTTTCTACTTAATCTGGCATTTATGGCTTAAGCGTCTATGTGCAAGGAATATTCTCCATTTTTTTCTCAGTCTGATATGAATGAATGATTTATCCATCTCACTTGGGTGGAAAACAAACAAAGTGTTGCTTTGATGTCATGGCATGCCTGGCATCTTTCTAACCAGGGTTCTCTGCTGATTAGGCTCAACTATGTAAATATTCATTAAGACATATGATTCATGAAGGACATAGACGATTCTTCATTATGGCTCATTCAAACACTGTTAAGGCCATGAATTTTAAAGGCAGCATGTGGTGCAGAATATCTACCCACATGGGGAAAAGGTTAATTTTACTTTGTGCAAATAACTTTCCACCACCTCTGCGAGCGAGAAGAAAATCCCCCTTCTGTCTTGTCTTTGGCTTTATTGATTCCCTTTACTGGGCTGATTTTCTATGTTAAGTGGGAACCTCGTGACCCGCCAAACCAACCCCCGACATCAGATGTGGGTTACCTTTAACA
Organism: Amniataba percoides; assembly: GCA_037176925.1. NCBI lineage: Eukaryota > Metazoa > Chordata > Actinopteri > Centrarchiformes > Terapontidae > Amniataba > Amniataba percoides. The sequence goes on along the minus strand of JBAJHX010000024.1, from coordinate 11,333,723 downwards.
GAAGGTTAATCACAGGCAATCATTAACATGACTTCTCCATTTAGAGGATGTCTCAAGCCCACAAGTCAGATCCCTTCCCAGCATTATGTCAGCCTTATTATCAAAGGACAGAGCAGCGGTCTGGGGGAAGCACACAGCTTTGGATCAGTCTTCAAATGATCACATGCACTCTCCTGGAGTAAGGTGTGCAGTTCTGCTCTGTTGTTCAGTTCTGAACCATGTTCATGGCCATTTAACAAACAACACTCCAATATCCACTCTGTTTTTAGATCTGTTTTGTCCTAGACTAACCACCTAATGCTGCTGTCTAGGCATTGCACAGTGAGGCTATCAGTGTTTCTTTGCAGCTGCTCTCTGTCTGGAAACAGTTGTTGGAAGACTAATGTGGGCTGCAAAGGCTGCACAGTCAGGTAATAATTCTCTGTGGATTTTGCCACCATGACTGACACCTTTCACTTTATGCACATTCAGTCTAATGTTAATAATAAGCACGGTGGCTCATTTGTGCAGCTTTGAGGATAAAAAGCAAAGAAAGACAGTCCATGGAAATCATGCAAACTTCCAAGATATTCATGTGCGTGGAAAATCCGAAAGTGATCCCTTACTTAACCTTTCTAAATTCTTAACCAATTTGAACCAAAACACACTCTCATCATTATGCTGTTTTCAGAGTCAGGAGCATTTCATGCTTCGAATATGTTCCTCTTGTTAACATCAGTGATGCCTTTATGCCAACCGTATCAGCCGAGCATAACAAGCAGCAGGTTCTTGCCTTGGGAAATCAGCGCAGATCTGTGATAAAACCACCGTGGTGTGTATTATAAATTGTGTGTATGAAACAAATCATCACTCAAGACTTTTTTTTCATACAAATAAGAAACTGGTTCCTGAGTTAAAGATAAGAGGAAAGTGAGACATGATAGCACAAATCTGATATATGAGATATCCCAGAGGAGCAGCCCATCATGACACAAGGTTCAGTCAGACTTCAATCCCACTTAGATCCTCATTTATTCCCCAAAGACACCCATTAACTAATGATGACAAAACTATGACAAAGGTAAATTGATCACTTAATCAGTCTTAATTTGTGAATTGATGGGACCTGATTAAAAAGCAACACACCCTCGGGTATTCTTGACAAATCAATTGACACCACAACATGCAGCAGAGAATAGGGAGTCCATTAAGCAGTGCATTCAACTGTGCTCCCACAGGGCTCGAATTTCAGTGCTGAATATTTTTTCATCTCCTTCTAACTGCTCTCCATCTCTTTCAAGGAATTCTGTGTCCTTTGTGCGTCTTTGTAATCTCCATACAATGAGCGGGACAAATAGAGACAACTTATGGACACACTCAGAGGCGTTCATGGTGTTCCTCTGGGTTTCACACAAAGAGTGACAGTAGTATCTTTGAAAAACTCTTAGAATCAGTTACAGTTTATTTGCCTTTAAGTACACTTTCATTAGCACTTTGACACATATACAGTATGTGTCCCCGGCATAACAATCAGATGGATTTTGCCTTGGTTTTGTACAAATCATGGTCAGCTCTAGTCCAGATGAGGTAATGAGCTTTAAGCTGTCAAATGCCAAAAACCCAAGAAGTTCTATTTCATTTTCCTTCATTTAACTTCAACTTTGCAGTTACAGCTAAGTAGCCGATGACTATCCATAAACAGAAACAAAGATATATGAATTGCTTCAAGGAACTATGAAGAAAACAAACACTTGTTTTCAGGAGGTTCTCACTCATAAAAAGCTTCCTCACCTATACACACCAATGCTTTCACACACACACACACACACACACACACACACACACACATCAACCTGTGTGTCAAAATGATCAGTGATCAGACAAACATTACAGCTACTTTGACAGCTTGTGCTGGAATCACGTGAGCCGCCTCTCTCTGAATCTTAAGCAGCCAGGAGAACGACAGCTACAGCCGCCATCATCACAGGCCCACTGACAAAGTTACTGTTTAGAAAGCAAATGTATGTGTCTTGAAGAGATGGATGCATTTTCAGCATTTCATCACCTGACGTGAACCAGTGTGTGACACAACACTTGAACAGAACTCTTCTGCTGTGTGCTCTTCATCCATTTAAATGAGCGCGTTGGAGCTGTTGCCTTATTGTTGCACAAACCAACACCCCCAAGGTTACTCAGACAGTTAGTTTTCTGGTGTGCTGAATGCCTCTAAATGTACTATTACGTAGCTTCTCTAAGATTACATAACTATAAAACCTCTCCATGCCTCGTCAAGTTATTACATCTAAATGGTGTGAAGATCTTCAGTACTTATATCAATACTGCAGACTGAATGATCAGTTATTTCAAATTTCAATTCTTACCTAATTTAACTCAATCAGTTTCAATTTTAATCATTTCTTGCATACAGTTGGCATGAGTGTTGGATTGTTCTCTTTTAGAAAATGACACAATTTGGCAGACAAACTTCTCCCGCTGCTGCTGTCAAAACAGGGTTTCAAACGCTGCCATAGGATACTGTGGAGTTCATTTAAAAGCATGTGTCACGCTGAGTCCATGAATGAGGGTCACCTGGCCAAAAAACTAACTTTAAATGTAACTGAAAAGCTTGAGAGCTCAAAACCAGGGATCTGGTTTAAGCTACAAGAATGAAACGTACAAAAATGAGAAAGCAAGGACAGTCTGTGGGAAGTGGTCCCTCTATAGGATAAACACAAAAGGATGGTGTCAGAGCTCTGGAGAGTTACGAGGATTTTCTAGAGTTGTTGTGACGTCCAATCTTTGATTTGGGCCCCAGCAGCAACGAGATAAGACCGGCTGTCCATGCGCCCGTGGACATTTCCAGAGACTCTGCACTTCCACAGCTGTCTCGGCAGTCTCAGCCACCCAACTCTCAGGCACACTGCAACTTGTAAGTTGTTATTGATTTTGACCCTCAGTGCCCTGCTCATTGAGTCAGGGGCAACAACTTCGGTGCTTTACAGTTCAGAAAGATTGCATTTTAGATAAACACTGTCAGCCACTGTCTGTTGAGGTCCCGCGCCGATAAAAAGGAGGGTCTGAGTAAATACCTGGAGACACTGCCGATTGCTATCTTCACAGCGAATTACAGTGGAAACTGTCTTTAAGGCTGGAAATTGCGCCAGAATTCGCCCCCACCAACCCCGCCTCCATCTCCAACCTGGAGGTTAGATAAAGATGGGCCTCTTCAGAGGAGACTATACCTTTAGGCAGTAATGGAGGAAAAACCACTGGAGAGTCCACAGAGTTAGAAAGCTCCACTCTGTCATTTGTCATCACTGCACTAACTGGTCACAGCGGTCAGGAGATGAACGGCAGAATTAATCAAGTAGTAATTCCTTTGATGAAGGGAGGGATTAATCAGTTTAAGTGTGCTATTTCATTAACCATCCATAGATGTCTATCCTGCTGTATGTGCTACAGAGTGCAAGTAAGTGGATAATATGTGGCATCAGTAATAATATGGACAGCCAAGGAAAACGGATAAGGTTCTTTGAACATTTGCTCTTTGCTACTCTTAGTTCAGCACTTTTAGCAGAGGATTGACGTTACCTGGACATACTGTCTCTGACTTTACTCTTTAAAAACTGCCCTCCGTATTTAGGTAAAAGTAAAATATTTTTGAACCTCTGTACTGGGACCCTAAAGTGTTCCACATACAGAGATGTACACATATATGTATTTATGCAACCAGTGTGGGCACTTTCATCTGGATGAAGGACAATTTGCACACCTACTGAGTCTGCCCTTAAACAAAATGGACACCATGAACTCATGACACAGTGTATGATGGACAGACAGAGATAAACCAAAGCTCAATTTCCGACAGTACATTTTATATTGGATTAGGTAATAATTATGTGATACATGTCTATGTAAGTGCTAGAAACAAATATATTATCATAAATATTTTAATTGGGGTCAAAGCAGGAACAATTTGACAACAAATATTGAAAACCAATGTTTCACAGATATGAATGATTCAGCCCACCTGCCTTAAAACTCCTGGACTTAAAACAGTCCAGGAGAAATCAGTACATCTGGTTACTGTGAACTAATCCCATCCAAATTAGATTTAAAGATTCAGTGAAACGTATTCTGTGAAATGCATATGGTGGCAGATGGATTTAAATGAGGATGTATTCAAAAGGTTAACGTGCAAGAATGAGATTAGAGAAAAAAACAATAAAAAGGAAGGATTAGAAAACTAAATATAAGGGATAACATTTTAGATTTTTTAAATATGCATAGTATAAGTATTAAAAAACTTTTTTAAACACATTTTAATATTTGTAGACAAGACTAATTACACAGTCATATGAACAAAAAGTTAACCGCCCGAGACTTTGTTTGTGACACTGTGTTTCTGGATGTCCCTGCATGGAGAAAGATAGATCCGCACAGGGAAACAGCACAAATTATTGGCTCTGATTTTTGGAATAAATATGCATATTTGAGAAAAAAGT
>JBAJHX010000024.1:11308356-11318550 GCA_037176925.1 Amniataba percoides | reverse complement strand
CACTCTGTGCTGAGTGTTTAGTCAGAGTGCTTGTTACTGAGGTGTTAAAGCTGTGTTTGCTCCTGCTCTGATCTTTGCTGGACTGTTAAAGCGTGTAACCTCCGTCTTCGCTTCACAGCGGCGGGCTGAAACACTCGGCGTCTGAAGGGCCGGCCCTCTGTGGTCCGGCCAAAAACATCTGAGGAGACTATCAGGACTTGAGACAATTTGCATATGAATAATATCTTCTGGATGACAAAGGAACAGTAGCCAGCAAATGGATTTACTCTAGCAAAGGCAGCACAAACGAAGATGATGAATCATGCAATTACAGATATTTTAAACACTCTTCTTGTTTCGATTCATTGAATAAATGAACTATTTTAAGTGCACTCAACCAGTCTAACTGGACTCTTGAGTGATAATGAGATTTATATGCTGCCTAAACACTAATTATCATTTCTATAAAAGTGGTGTGTTTTTTAAATTCTCAGTTCACCAACAGATTTCCAGAACTCTCATGTAGGATGGTTTGGTGTTATTTCTCTCTTCCCTCGCTGCTCCTTGCCCGAATGAGCATAAATTCGATGCTGGGATTGTCCTTAAATGATAGCAGAGCAGATCTACCTCCAGCTTGGTGTGAGGGCCGAGCAGCAAGCAGTGAGAGGAGATCAAATAAGGAAGGTGGCCTGCAGAGCGGCGTCTGCCATGAAGCATGCGCCGCAATCTTTAACCTCAATCACTCCTGCTTCGTTATGCCAGGGTTAACCAATCATTTTTCTTCAGAAATGTTTGCGCAATCTCCTGTGAGTAAATGGTGGAGGCATGAGATTTTGCCCATTAATTGGGTGTAAGTGCTACTTAAGAAATATGACCCCACTCACCTGATGGGGGCTTGATCATAATGCCTATGCTTTCTGTTCAGTTTACACTTGCTACAGATATTCATCTATTTTCTCTCTACACATTTGCCCCAAGAACTACTAAAACTTTCTTTCTTCTGTAGTCACACGAGACCTCCAAAAGAAAAATATTTTCAATATGTCCTAAAATGCAGAGCCAGTAATCTGTGGATTATTATTCATAAAAATGTATCAAACATTGCATAAAGCTTGTTGATATCTTATTTAGTTTTCAAGAAACCAACCAATGTACTTAAAAAAAGTACATGAGACATGCTTTGAACATTTCATTCAAATCAAAGATGTTTTAAAATGATAAAGATGTTTTCAATATGGACCATTAGGCAATTGCAGAAGAAGGGTGTGAGCCTGGTGATTTTTGTGCTATAAACAGGTGAGTTTATTCAATGCTCTTATTGTTCCTACTCATGGATTTTCAGTCTTATTGTTATTTCTGCATATTTGCTGTAGTCCTAGCTTCTCAATAAAAGAGAAATTTCACTGTGTTGTTTTTCTTTTCTCATCTGCAGTGATAAAAACAGTGAAAAAACATTTTACTTACACTGGTAAAATCTGGATTAGATCGCTACAGAGATGTGAAATCTGTGAAACCTTTATTCTAAATGTTAAAACTAAACAATGGAGAGATTTCACGTTTTCATTGAGATCACACTGCACCACGTCCAGATCTACTGTCTATCTGTATTGATTACAACCCAGTATCCCAATATCTGCTATATCTTCACACCTGAGCTTTCTCCATTGTGGGACCTTGGTGACTATTCACACACAGCTATTTTCAAAGGGCATTTTAGTCCAGTTGATTATGATGAAACTGTCAGTGATGGTGGAGGTTGAGATGGAAAAAGAGAAAGGAGGGGAGTTAAGTGAACATAGGTGTAAATTAATCATAGGCCCTGCAGCTACTGTCTGCCTTGGCTCCCACAGCTCAGCACATCATCTGATTGGCCATGACAAGTGCTGTTGGCATGACGACTGCCATGCAGGTGTTGCCAATTGTGAGATGAAACAACCTGGAAGAAGTCTTCATCTGCTGAAGTTCTCTCCTTTTCAGGGACACTATATAATGATCCAATTATGATGATGGACTGACTGAGGCCTGTCTTAATCGAAGATCATGGTCCTTATGCATAAAGCATGTTAAGAGAGAGTGCATGATAAAAATTCAGTCATTCAGTCATCAAGGCCTATGTTATAGATTTTCATTCTGACAGGAGAGTGGCTTAACTGCTGTATTATTTAACTGCCCCATGGCACAAAAGCTAACTTTTGTCAACAGATGTAAAAATGTAGCAATAATGTATACAGCATTTAAGTATGTATTGTTAAGACATAGGCTCAAATCAATAGTATTCTTATTATTTCATACTCCTTGATCATCTGTATAACAACATCTAAACTTTCAATCAGTGACTGTGTTTAGCCTAACTTGGCAAAGGGAATAAAATAAAGCTTCCAACACCTACAAAAACAATTTGTAGCTAAACTTAAAATAGCATCATTTTTAGAATTGATAAATATGTGTGTGATTGGATTTCAGCTGGCAAAAACATCCTTCTCATTTCCAAAGATACGTATGGTTTTTCAGTTAACTCGTTTCTTACAAAGCGGGGAGGTGTGGGTGGAGATGAACAGTCCTGCAGATCTCAGTGTCTCCACAGCTCTGTATCGAGCTTTTTTCACTAAGCTGGGCCTTTTTTTTAAATTTTTCAATCAAAATTGAAGGATTGAATTTGAATCCCTCTCATAACTTCACCTATGTTTCATATACATAAACTAAATTATCTTTCATTTCATTTAACAATAATAAAGTGCACCTTATTGTGTCTTTGATAATGAGTTGTGGTGTATTTGTGCCTCATTATGCAGAGCCACTGTGTCAGTGGCTTTTTTCCAGGAGTCCTTCCTCTATGAAGAAAAGACTATTTTTAAATAACATGAGATAATGCCTGCTGGATCGTACCATGTTAGCGGTGTGACACTCATGAGTCTGAACAATGCATCCAGCATTTTCAGTAGCAGCAGCAAACACCCCCGTGTCTGTCAATGATTGTGAAGCGTAAACACTCTGGAAGACTTTGCAGCAAAAAGTGAGAGTGCTGTAACTTAAAAAAAATGAAGGAACAAAGCACCTGCCAGAGGTCATTGTGGCGGCTCTCAGCAGCTAGCATGGGAAGATGATAGGGATATGTATTTTTAAAGGGAGTACAAAGAGAGAGGAACAAAGGGGAGGAGGGCAGGAGGGGGAGAGACGGGGAAAACCCTGGTGATGAGCGCACACACGGACCACGAGGCTTTCCACTCAGCAATGGACAGCAATGAGCCTTAGGGTCTCTCTGTGGGCAAAGTTACACTTATTGATTTAGATGAGAGAGCAAAGAGGAGAAGATTCAGGTTGAAGAAAAGAGAAAGTGAGACAGAGTGCAGTGGGGGGAACGATCACATACTCATTCACTGCGTGACTTGAGTATCAAGGGAAGAAAGTGAGAGTGTTCCAGTTTTACAGCAGCAGTGATTGTGAAGCTAATTCAATCCTGCTCCATTAACACAGTCTAATGGGGACTCTCAGGGACTGTGCTGGAATTATTCAGAGAGAACAATTAGAATTATTTAAGAAGGACAAATAGCTACATGAAAATAGCCAAAGATAATAAGGTGCATTCGGCCTCATGCGGGGGACGAAGGACTCACGATATTCCTCACCAAAATGAGTGGTAGGAATAAAAAACGTCTTACACCCGTCACATGTCACATCAGCTCCGAACCTCCTCTTTGTTGTGCATCTGAACAGATGACTGTATAACTTTCACACAGTCAGTAACATCAGTGTGAGGGAAGCTGGCGGCTCTCTCTGTCACCGGAAACTCGCAGCGCGGTTTGGACGACAAATATAGCTGTGCCCCACCACCTGAGCCGCTCAGTTGTTTTCTCTGTTCGCTGTCAATGAGGTGACACCGGGGATGAGGCGGCGTGTGCCGGAGCAGAAATCCCCCTCTGGAGACTGGATGCTCTTCCTTGGTATTTTAGGTGAAGACTGTAAAGAGCAGCGCAGACACGGGTGTGGAATTCTAATGAAGCAGAGACAGAGAGACAGCTCGGGAGATGAATTTACAGGGCCTGGCACAGATGGCGATCGTCGAAAATGATATTTAGGTCAGTAGTCAGATTGGATTAAGTATCCAAAACTCATCTGATCATTGACCAGACAACAGAATTGCATCCAGTTAATAAATAACAAGCAGTCTGAGGGGGAAAGTACCAAATATATCCTCCTGCTGTCCTGAAGGCAATAAAGCAGAGCTTGTTGTATTGACAGCTAAAAGCCAATATTCCCTCTAAAACAATATAATCTCCACCTCTCATTTGAATTTTCATTTCAAACCCAGACTTTAGCATTGAATAATATTGAATTATTCACAGTCAATAACCTCATCAAATGCAGCATTAGTGTATTCCTTATTGGAGTCTGATGCTCAGCCCTGTCAGTCACTGCAACCAAACTGCTGTTTGAATTATTAATTTAGATAAATGAAACAGCCAGGGCCTTGTTGCTTTGTATTTGGTGTCTTTTAATTGTCTTGACCACGTTAGCCTGTTACTGAAGGAGCGGCAAGAGCATTATTTAAGAGAGCGTCATAAACAAAGACGTGCCGAGAAAAATAACGGTGCAATGTGAAGGCGACGCAATGCGCCGCATTTATCATCTTTTGCTTTGTGTGCCTCTGGAAAGGCAGCAGCCTATGTACAGCCCAGAGACTGCCTCTGTCCTTCGCAGCCTTTTAGTGGTGGTTAGATCTCCAGCTCACACCACCCACTGCACCGTCGTTCCATGACAATATGTTTAAACAGAATAATTAAGTTCCATTCCCCTGCTATTTACCTTGAGGGAGTAAGTGTAGACAATGAAGCAGCGAATAACAGCAGTCCTCCCGGCTTGTTTGCGGCACTAAATGTGTTGATGATGATGTCTAATGGTCTGCACTGGGTTATATTCACATATTTATTCGGCACAACTAGCCCTAATCTTTTTCAGAGCAAATACTTACCCTATCTCAAAGATTCAGCGTTATTATGAGTTAATATTGTACGTTAGTGAAGCAGCTCCCACTGCTTTGATAGGGCCAGTAAAAGTAATTGGTGCTGAGGCAGAACATAAGCAACTTTAAGGCAGGTTTTGTTTTTTTGTTTTCTTGTTGAAGTTTGAGGAAGAAACAACACAAGAGATAAACTGAAGAGTTCATTTGCAAAAAGAGATTAATTATGCCATTCTTAAAACAAAAACAAAAAAAACCCAATTTGATTAATATTTCTTGAGTGCAGAAAAACATGATTTATGGAATTAAGTACAAACAGAGATATCTGTTTTTCCAAATGAATCCTTCGAATGTTTTCAGATATCCAACAAATACGCACCTTTGTGCACTGCTCCGTTATCAGAGACAGCAAACCGAACAGTCTCTGCCCCATCAAGTCTACTTTAGTCAGCTCCATGAAGTGTTACATCTGAAATGGGCCTCTTACACTCTTAACAAAGGTAATACTCCAAAACAGCATGTTTGAGGTTTTAAATGATGTATGCAATCTGATTATAATGCAAGAACGTATGGATTTTTGGATTTTTATCAAAAACTAGCAAACCAGCTGACTTTGGCTTAATTACTCACTGCACAGCATCAGTTCTTTCAACTGAGGTGAGACGCGCTGTCAGTACTATGTTAATGCTATTTTCCCCTCCAAAATGAAAGTCCATATAAACCGGCCAGTGTCAGATGAATGTTTTGACTGATGAGCATCTGTTTCAACTTAGTGTACTAATCTGCAGAGCTCAGATGTTGACTGTGATACCTCCAAACATCAGGGCCTCCATAGTCTCAAACTCTGACATTAATTGTGCTGTTGCTGGAGAGCCCAACTCTTAAACCAGCTGGGGGATTAGTCTGTACGCCACACTTGATGGCCACTTGATTGTGTGAGGATTTTCTTGCAGTGACTGAGCTCTTGCTCTTTGTGTATTACTGATCTTATGAACAGTGATTCAAGTTTATTCGTAGTCAGTTCAGACTGTGGTGGATTTTAAGTTTCTAGTTTCTGCTGTGTCTACCAGTGCTGTGCTGCTTCCTGTCCGACCTTCTGTGTGATGGTGCTTTTTCTTATCTATGTCTGTACTGTATATGCAGTATATACAGCATGCACATACACTGAATATGTAACAAAGGAAGTAAAAAATGGAAAAGAAGCTGCACAGACATAAAATCTGCATCCTGCATCAGTTTTTATTTCTTTCATTCTTGTCTGTCGCCAACCATGAGATCCCGCTGTGGCCATATTTGTATTTCCAACCTCTCATGTACCGCTGACTGGTTTCTGAAATGTTGAGTGTAAAGCCCTGCACAGAGGCTGCTGAAAATTCAGTGTACTTTAAAGACATCGTACCTTCCTAAACAAATCCTCAAGACACAAGAAACCTTTTTTTTTTCTTTTTAAAAAAATACTGACATTCTGTATATTTAGAGTAAAGGTGGAGGCTCTCCTGTTCACTTCAACAGCCTTTTTTTTGACAGTATCTCACAACTCTGAGAGAAAATACAGCCTGAGCTTTAAACATCAGCCACTCATCCGGTAATAATTAGAGATGGTCACTGCTTGGTTCATTAAAAAAAAAGTACAGTACCGCGTATTTCTCTATTAATGTATGCTCGTTTTCCAGTGGATTTGCTTTTTTACATATGTGGTCATAAACCATATTAGACAAAATATGAAATACGAAATTATGAAATCTAAAATTGTAGGACTCATCCAATAGTTGGGAGGATGTTTCTGTAAAAATGACTTAAGTTAATCTCATGAAGTTTCCTTTGAAAAAGTCACAGTTATTACCATTCAACATAGGACCATGAATGTCTGTATAAATTTGAATGGTAATACATCCAGTTGTTGTTTTATGTGTGAACATTTCAGTTCACGTGAGCATGACATTTACTGGGCACACTCATGCTCCCAAGAGGATGGACCTCTTACATTTTAATCATCTCATGACCTTTCATTTAGCACAACTTTCAGGCAAATTGTAAAATTTGTACAGAAGTTATTTGGACAGCTGTGAAACTTGCTGTACATACAGGATCTTTATAAATCTTTATATAAATCTAAAGATCTGAGCTGGCGTTATAAGGATCACATGTTGTCCTCGTTTATTTTCTTGTGACGGTGTTAAACATAATAGTAAATTGTTTTTTTTATATACACTTATGTTTAGAACATTTCACCCGCTAAATACAAGGGGAAAAAAATCAGTGAACATATTATTGTATTGCTGTGTGGGATCATAATTTGACCCCCACCTTTGACAGTTGTTCAAATAGACTGTAAATGAGTGATCAAGCTATTAGCGGTAAAAATCATTAGACCTAGATTCAGATTAAATGAAGGCTCATACACACATTGCCCTCATACTGGTGAGAGCAGACGTTTAAGCCCCATCCTGCCCTTCACTGTGCTTAACCTTGACATTTCCTGTGCTGGCAGTTCCTGATGTGAATTCATAGGATGTGTCTGAGAACAGCGGGGGCCCTGACTGTGAGCAGATATGACACATCAGAGCTCCATCATCCACGACTCCAAAAGATTATTAATAGCTGCACAGTGACACAGAGGTTAAAGGGTTGATATAGACAAGTAAAAACAGGAAGAAACCATGTGGAATTTGTCTCGCCTTGGCCAACGGTTTTCAAATTTTACTGTTCAATTTCTCCTTTTCGTCCTGTCTCCACCTCTGGAATACATATTATGTTGAGATTTCTTTCGGGGACCATGAGAATTCTTTTGACCTGGATGTTCCACTGTTTCATTGTTCACTTAGAAATTGGTGCACGCTGTCATATACACATCTGGTCTCTTGGCTCCTTTTTCTTTCATTTAGTGTTTGCCATAAGTATACCTTGTCTGGTGGAAATTGGCACGTAGGTTATAAAGGGGGAAGTAATGGCTGGTTTGATCAGTCTCGTTTAATCGAGAGAGACGTAAACAGAAGGTGTTTTCGTGATAACTTGAAGTGATTGAATCCATTTGATCTCAGTCTTATATAATATGCACATTTGGTGTGAATGTAAGAATAGAATAATTGTGAGACTAATGCATGTTCATGGTAATAAATCCCTCATAACAAAACTGATTACACAATTTAGTTTAAAGATTATTCCACCAGGTCAACTTGCAGCAGTATTAAATGCATCAGATCCAGAAATATAGCATTAGCATCATCAGAACTTAGCAAAGACTTGTGGTATAGATGAAAACAAAGTGTGGCAAAGTACAACAGAAACAGAATACACCATACATACTGTACGTGAAGTATGGGACTATAAAATCACTCAGACTCAACTGAAAAGATGAAACACTGCGGCAGAACACATCCAGCCTGCGTGGAGCCATGACCGCCTTTGAATTAATACATGAAACAGACATTTTGTATTTCATCACATTTTCTGCATTGTTTTCCTTGTTTGAGGTTTGATTGATGTTCTTCAACACAGCTTGTTTTTACACCCCCTTTAAATGGCACCTTACTTCCTTATTATTCTTCCTTGGGTATTTATATGCATCTGTTTGAGCTCTGCCTTTTTAATTTGATAAACTTGAGAGATCAGTAACAGAAAGTTAGGACCACTAATCAAGGTTTACCTTGATGCCTTTAACTTTGCAACAGTAGGAAACCTGCTCATTGTCCTAGTCAAAATCTGATGCTTACGTTACCCACAATGCAAGTCGACCTCTGACAGTTTGGTCAAAACAGTGATCTGTGTGTGTTTGGATATCAGAGGTTAATAGTAGTTTGGAACTGCCAGCCTCAAACTGAGTTGAAGAGCAAGCTACAAAGGTCTGGTAAGTCCATTTCTATCTCATCACCCTGACATCTTTTTCATTTTCACATTAGTGCTCATCCCCAGCTCATGCTCCCTCCAGTGACATCATCTCAAGACTCTTCATCTAGGTCCTTCTTTTCTATTTATCTACAATCCAGTAAAATCAAGTGCATCCATTCACATCGTTGGTATATGACATCATATGCAACAGGTGTATGGAGTACTGCGTCAGTGAAATAGTGAGGATCCTGGGAAAAATTCGAAATGAACACAGGACACAAAACCAGTGATAAAGTGGGGAATTTACACCCAACATTAAAGGCTGTCCCTGAACACAGCCAGGGGCCTGTACTCTGCACAATCAGCTGGTTCACACATCATCCAAGACAGATGATGTTTCATTTGTTGAAGGAAAAAAAAAAGAATGTAAAATGTTTATTTTCAGGTTCAGTTCTAAGGTCTAGAAACTATCTGGTTGGAAATGCCTGTTAATTATGTGGAGATAGTGAGTGAGACAGAATGTCACACAGATGATTTGCACTGATTAAACTGGAGAAAGAATGATGAGCAACTGAATAATCAGTCAGAGCCAACCTGTCTGATGACCACAGGAGTACATAAGTTAGAGAGGCTGCGTGTCTTCTGCTTGTTAATTGATCTAGTCAGGATACCAATAATAAAGTGCATGGAGTCTCATAGTCAGTACAGCCTATGATTATTAATACACTGTAATAACTTGTAAGTGAAATGTCTGTATTGTTATTGTTAATTTAGTTCCTTTATTGATTTCATTTCTTAAAGATACAATACAATTATGATACCACCACATATGAAATGTTAACATAACATTGTCTAAGAATTACTTCATGCAATTTACCAACTTTATTGTAATCTAGAAAAGGACAGTTTCTTTGAGTTTAATACGTCTGTTTTCTCTTTTCGCCTCTCGATGTAAAGACGCACGCTCTCTGCGTAAACCGCCCTGCACTTTTGTATCACATGCACAGGGATTACATATGTTGCACAGCTCTGCACGCGTGTCCTCGTGCAACCTCTGATAATATACTGTGTAAGCTGCCGGTAAGTAATAAGTTGGTCAAAGGGCCAGAGTGTCTAATAACATGACACAATATGTTAATACTAGCAGAGGAGAAGATCTGGCAAGCAGCACACCATCTGGAAACCAGCAAACCCCCGAGCCCCTGACGGTGGATACGATCCATTGAGCTATTCTGACAACACTGGGCTTTAGGGCCATTCACACTGCAAACAGTTGGAACGGATAATCCTTGGTGCTGTGTCTGATACATCAGTACCTACACTAAACCACTCTTGAATACGTGCCCAAGTCTTCTGATAATCTGGAGGCCAGGATTCATGCCCGTGGAGAACAGTGCTGCGGATATTGCACCACTCGACACATATTTGAT
>JBAJHX010000024.1:11286527-11300847 GCA_037176925.1 Amniataba percoides | reverse complement strand
TGTGTGTGTGTGTGTGTGTGTGTGTGTGTGTGTGTGTGTGTGTGTGTGTGTGTGTGTGTGTGTATGTGTGTGTGTGGTGGTGGTGGTGGTGGGAGGTATCTGTGCAAGATACTCTGCTCTGATTGGTGGTTTTAATGGACCTGGGGGAGTCCTGTGAATGATAACTGTAACAACTGAGTTATTATATTCTATTCTGTTCTATTCTATTCTATCTGTTGATGCTGATTAAACTTTGAGAGGAATCTAGTTACGTGGACTTTGAGATCAACATTTCCAAAGTAAAAATGAAAGTCTTTTTGTTGTGGATGGATGGTAAATGACTCATATCGTCCTTGGCCATGGACTACATACTTTTAAACACACTTCATCAGTATCCTTTGAATAGCTTTTTAGGTATCTGCTAATGAACAAGTGAAAGCACAAATATTCACTAAAAACACTGAAAAGAGTTAACTTTGAGAAAGCGACTGAATGTGGAGTCATGAGCTCACGTTTGAGCTCTTTCACTCCAGCACAGACACTAAGTATCTGCAGCGCGGCTCCAACAGTCTGATTTATAAGCAAAGTGAGAAAACTGTCCGTCAGTGTGCCTGCAGTATAGCCTCTGCAGCGACAACAAGACCTCCATCACAGACATCCAAACATCTACATGCAGCATCTTGGAAACAAATAGTCTAAACGGCCGCTTCAGGAACACGGAGGACCGTCTGCTGAAGCCGCTTCCAGACTTTCAGCTGAGAGCGTTCTCAGCTAAATGCGACCAATCTGACAAGTGCCACGAGTTGACAGGCTGCGCAATAGATGTGGTGTGTTGGAAAGGAAATGCTTGTTGTGCTGTAGAGCAGTTCCTATGTCATTCTGATGAAGACTGTGTGCGTTTCCACGTTCAGACTCACACTGAGTAGCAGCCTGCTTCTCACACTGCCTCTCTCTGTCTCTGTCTTCAGCCTTTGCTGCTGTCACTCTTCCTCCTCTCTACCATCCTCATTTTGTTTTTTCTTTTTTCCCCTCGTTGTTGTTCGTCTTTCCTCTCCCGTCCCTTCTCCTTCACCGGCTTCCTCCCTCTCCCTCGCCCTTCATTGCTCTTCCTGTCTCACTCTATCTCTGTGTTTTCCGTCAGAGTGATACAGGCGCTCAGCGCTTCAGCCCCACTCATCATCGTGACAGGCACAACCGCCTGACAAGAGAAAACAAATTCCACAGCAAGAGCCGGATATTAATGGACTGAGCTGTTTTTTTTCTTGTTATGCCTTTTCTTCTCTTCTCTTTTCTTTTTCAATTTTGTTAAATGTTTTTCACACACAATGTGCGATCTATAACATCAGCAGTGGTGACACGTAACAATAAACTTCTGAGTAGATACCAAAGAATAAGTAAATGACTAATGACGAACTATTAACAATTAGCTAACAAGTATGTTAGCTAATTGACTCCGATTAAAGGGCAACATAGTGGTAAATAACAGGGTACTTAAGGACTGACGTACCCTGAAATTTAAGTACAATTAAAGGAGTTAGAAATGAAAGAATGACTGAGGTTTGACAAAACAATCCCAAGAAACCTCAACAAGGTCACTTTACAGCATTTTCTTGAGCTTTCAACCCAGTCTCACACAGTCTTCATCAGCAGGAATGGATCTGTTGATATATGAGCTCAGTATTTGATCTTCCCCACACTTCTAGGACCTAACTTAACAGAGCACTCCTGTTTGGTTACACTTTAACAGTGTTGCCCTCATGTTTCAGGTGTTTCCATTCTCCATTCTCCCTTTGTGTTTGTGTCCACCTCTATGTGCACCTAAATGTGCACTTGAGTCAGTGTTCAGTAAATTGGCTGTGCTACCTATTTCAACAGTTAAACAGTTAAAAAGTTCATTATTTACAGTTGGAGGCTCTGCAGAAAGGTGTGGAGTGGACCTTCACTTGGTATTTTATTTATTGAAATACAATCTGCAAGGTCAAAAACTTTAATGCTTAAGAGCCATGAGGGCAAAGTGCTGACTTTTAATATGAGAATATTTCCAAATGAATAGAAAGTTTACCCCTTTTTATACATCATTGCTGTGTCATCACATATAAAATGTGTTGCAGGTCCTTTCACAGATTCATGGACAGTTCTTTGTGATGGACATCTGAGACAATGATATCCTCTGAGTGTATCTAGAAAATATATGTAACATGTCTGTGTGCTCTGATCTGCCTACGTTATGACTCAGGAGTGTGATTTTTTTGCAAATAGCATCAATCAGGGTTAAAGTACCTTCATTGCCTCTGTGAGTTGCTTGTTCCAACCTCCGCTGCTCCAAATACTGACTGTATCAATACACTGGCTAAATCTGTGGGCCAAACTACAAACCCCCACTTCTTGTTGTTTTCAGAATACTTTCATGCATCACTCCCTTTCACTTCACAAAGTATTTTTTCCTCACGTTTCTTCAAATGTGCCTCACAAACGTCTGGTCTGTGTGTGAAGCAAAGTGAAAAAAGCTGCAGTCCATTGTTTCCCTACTATGGATGTGATCACTCTCCATCTCTTCCGGCTGAAAGCTGGTGTCACTGTCACTGTTTTACTTCAAATCCAGTGTGCTGGAATACAAAAACTAGACAGAACATTATGTTTATAGTGAAGTGCTTCATAATGAATTGTTTCCAGAATGAGCAGCTGAATGACATAATAACTCTGATGACCTCCTTATTACAAACATACAGTATTTACATCCCTTCATCTGAAACAGTGCAGCCATGTAACATCTATCAGCTATAATCTCATTGTAATCTCCACATTCTCCACATTTACATCATACTGAACACAATATGCACATCCACGTGTCATATTATGAGCTATACAGTCTCCCTGCAGTTAGACAGCAGTATAGTGTGTGATACATGCACTATACATGTATGGTGCACTATACATGTCATTATATATGTCATTACAGCACATACAGTAATAAGGAACTAATTACAGCCAACATGTTGCTGGTTTGAAGGAATTCTAAATCATTCATAAGAGACGGCTGCCGAGAGCTGGCACGCTTGTGAGGTCTGCTTCAAATCTGGAACAAAGTAAGTTATGGTAATGTGCTCAACTGCATGCTGGCTTCTAGAGAAAAGGGGAATTGGACCTCACCCAAAGTGACCCATTTGTCTCCTTTGGCAAATTTGACAGTGTTTTACAACACAACAAAATATGTAATGTTCTCTGCTCAGTCATAAGGCTTTACAGGCTAAACAGAGAAAAACAAAATAAAATAGATTTGAATAGTGTAAAAAAAAACCTGTCTACATATCTCAGACCCCTGAGCAACATCTGTATACGTCCGCGGGCTCCAGCCCTTTATGGTTCTTCATGGAGGGGCTGTATTCTTTGTTCCCAGCTGATGCTTTGGCTAGTTTTAAAAATACCTGCTCATAGTGAATTGCACCAGATGGCAAAATAAACTGCACTTATGTTTTTTATGGAGCTGAAGTAGAGTGATTTTTAGTCCTTTAATGCACATGTTGCACCAATGGTATAGTGAATAGAGTGAGTGTTCCTCAAAATCTATACCATATTTGTACATGCCAGACTTCCTAAGCAAAGTATTGAGGCTTTTAGCCAGAGATGTGCCGTCAGGGACATATTTAAAATATAATTTAAAAAACTTGCTGTGGTTTATTCATTCATTAAGAAGAGGAAATTCAGACGTAAGCCCATGACAGTTCTCTAAATTTGTTTTTATGTAGGATTTCAACATTTCCAGCCAGTCCACTCCAGTCATGAACCACATGTCACTGCTTTTATGTTTAAATATAATTATGACTGAGGTCATCAGAAAGCACTGACCTTCGTCCAAAACATGATACAGATGTGCTCTTTCCTGAGAAGGAATCCCTTGTGGCCGTGTAATGGTTTAATATAAACAGATCAACAGTCATTTCCTGAAAAGCAACACTGATCATTTGTTCAGTTTGAACAGATCCTTGTAAATGTTCAGTAGTATTGGCATTCACTACCATCCGTGGCTTGCTGGATATTCATAAATTGACTTCTAAAATGGTATTTTCAGTCTTCAATTAGATCCCACTTTGATTCAAGCTTAATCCAAACGTCCAACCATCACTCCAGACTAATAATCAACCCTCATACCTAAACCTATCTTGCGCTGTTACATTGGTGCTGTTAACCAGCAGCTAATCTAATGTTAGTCCAGCATCCACGCGAGCTTCCAACACGATCAGTGACACACATGCTTGCTGTCAGCATGCCAGGGAAGACGTGAACAACAGGGCCTTTTTATAGCACAACGCTGTAAATGATGTTCCAAACATATTCCAAAGCCTGACATTATCATTTACTCATTATTGAAACAGAAGAAACAGTCAGTCAGTCAATCACAGCTTGACAGATTTGTCAACATGAGGTTTGTGGAGGGTTGTCAAGCCCTGAAATATGCTACAGACAGACTGCACATAGAGCCACAATTATATGTGACCACCCCCCAACCCCCACCTGCCTAATTATACCAAGGCCAAGGCCACTGCTGTTTGTCAGTTATTATCACTGACACAACTGAATTGTTAAGCCATCACATGTGTGCTGTGTGTGGAAGGAGGCATGTTGATTGTTATTAAAATGTTTTTGCTTTTTTTTTATATATATATATATGTACCTGGGCAAAGAAAATGCATCTCACACAACAGGAGAGCTTACTTTTGATATAATACACATCAATCAGTCACTTACATGCTTGTGTTTATTTGTCAGGCAGCCTGTAGGTTCCAGTTAGTGAGTCTGTTGGAAACTCCGGTGTCATTAAACTAAATTTACTGATGGTTAAGTTATGATCATTGCTTCTATTGATACTTTTATAGTATATTTAATTCAAATGAATCACTCTTTTTTTGTTTGTTTGTATTATTGTTGACACCAAAAATGGTTGGCCAGATGTGTGTACACCCAAATAAAAAGATTTAAAATCCCCTGGTTAGGATGCAAAACAAAGAGCTGGGAACATTCAGGTAGATTGTTAGTTTTCGCAGCTTCTAAAATAGTGCACACAGCATGTTTGTGTGTGTGTGGGAGAAATGGACGTTCCACACATTCAGATGAGACTACAGCAGACACCCTGTGAAGCATAAACAGTGTTTTCTCTGTAGCAGTGTGAACTCCACTGGGATCAACAAGAGGCAAGATGCATCCTTCCAAGAGAGAACCTTGAGAAATAAGATAAGGAGTCGTGCTTTGTCTGAGGCACACACCTCAGCTGTGAAGATGGCAGAACAGGTAGAAGCGGTCACGAGGAAACACTTGGCCAAAAAGAACAGACCATTTTCTGATCACGAGAGTTTCACTGAGTGGTGTAAAAATGTGCTCAGTGCTTTATTCACATCACAGTGCAACACAAAAAAAACATGTTGCAGCAGAATTGTCAGCAGCATAACAGCATCTCAGAAAAGATTAACGTTCTAAGTGTCGCGGCCTCTCCTGAAAGCCATAAAGCTGACGTTTTCAGTTAAAGCATCATGTCAAGACGAAAGCTCTGAATTTTCATTACATGTTACATTTTCCAAAATACTCACTTGTGTAACTAATGTTGGTTTTACAGTAAAAAAAAAAGGAAGAAAAAGGAAGAAAAAAAAACTGGAGTAAGAAGAAGCAGGTTGACCTTGGCATTCTTAAGCCTTTTTTTATATCTCACTGAGTGAACGACAGACTGAGCTAGTTGTGTGAGATGCAGTTGATTAGGTAAACTATGTCAGTCACTTCAGAGCTTTGATGCAGAGGCCACATTCTCTGTATAGCACTTCAATTAGCATGAACAGTAGATGCAGCGGCTGAAGCAGGTGCAGAAATTGTTTGCATTGGCAGAGAAGTGGATGTATGGCGGGCGGCCAGACTATTCCTGCTGTTTCCTGCTGTGTGAAAGCCTGCTCCGATGAGAGGAGGTCAAACAAAGAGAAGCAAATGTTCAGGTGTTTAATAGACCTTCTTTAAAGTCTCGAACGTCTTTGTCACCTTGGGCTCATGTACAACACACTCCATGAGCTAAGTGTCATTATGTAACTCTCCTCCAAGCAAAGCATCTGCTGAAATGCATTCAGAGTGATGAACTCAATTAGAGAGTCCAGCAGAGAAATATTGAGACTAGAAAAAGACAAAGAGAACCCTGAAACTGAACAGTTTCCTTTGTGTTTGGTCTCTGGCCACACAACCAGCTGATAAAGGAGAGTCCTTCATTACAAACCAGTTTTAGGCCTCTTTACCATCAAAATGCCAGATCTCTGTTCTCCTTCAGCCCTTTCATTTTCATTAATGGAAATAATGGTCTTGCATTTCTGTGAGAAATTCCTGTACAAATGTTCATAACCATGAACAAAATACAGTACCTCAGTTATATTACTGCAAAGAAAGAAAGAAAGAAAAGAGAAAGAAAGAGCAACAGAAAAAGAGTCCCTCTCCCAGGACGGACAGACATGTAGTAGATGTGCTGTGTTCAGAATAAATAAAAAATAACCTTCTCTCTAGATGTAGCCACTGCTCGGATTGTCTTCACAATTTTATTTCTAAATAGTGAACTAGTGACAAATTTAGCAACTTTACTCACACCATCAGGGAAGAAGTGAGAAATATATTCAAATATATTACACGAGAATTCATTCCCACAATGCTGCCCAGAGTGATCACAGTCCACGGCTCTCTCCTCTCTTCCTGTGGTGTGACAGGCAGGAGAGCTCGTATAATACTCAGGGATGTATAATCCATACACAGGGTAATATCTTCACAGATACTTCATTTCTCCCCAGATGTCTGCTGTAGGTTGATCATGTAGCTTATATGCGAGCAGTTTTTCTTATAAATATTTTAAGTTTGTTTGATGTTCTCCCTCCCTTTGTAGATTTTTTGCAAGATATCTTAATATATGTATAACTCATATAGTTTTAAGTGGTCTCTTGCTCACTGTTACTGATATGAACACCGATATGCAGATGAGCTTATGACATCATCTCGTGACTTTGGGGGTGAGTTACTGCTTTCACTGGCAAAGAGCTGAAACCCCGAGATTGACGTGTGGGGGAGTTAAGTAACGCCATAACTCTCTGTGGTGGTTAAAGAAATATTTAGCACAGCGACTGATGTGTCTGATTCAGTGTACATGTAAAACAATGGGATAGTGTTGATAGATAATAGTGTCAAACTAGTGTTTCTGAGTCATCCCTCAACTGAGATCACTTCTGTAGACTAGAGATGTCTAGAAAAGTTTGCCAATTTTCTCTGTGATTGCCTCATTTATTTATGGTAATTGTTTCCAAATGAAAGACATTATCTTTAAAGGGAATTTATGCTGCGCAGCAAGTTTATGATATAATTTATAAAGTGATTTCCTGTGTGCTGTATTATTCTGAGCCACCAGCTCCATTTAAATGGCTTAATTCAACATTTTACCAATGCCGCCACGATGAGTAACATTTACACGAAGTGCAGACGGAGCCATTAAAAAGCATCACCTCTTCATACAGTGACACGTGGCTGCAAACTCTGTTTATTCAATTACAGCCAAAGACAGTCCACATGGAGCAACGCAGACACAGACCAGCATGTGTTCACCGTGGGGCGTGATGAAGGAGTGGCTATAGATGGTAGAAAAAAAACACAATTTCATTTTTAATTATGTCCGTTTACACATGTAAAAACCTTTCAGGGGAGAGAACTGCTTCGTTCCTTACACGCAATCCCCCCATCATGGACATGTTTTTCAGAGACTGTCTGCAGCCTTGGTGCGTCAGTATGGAAGGACATCTTTGAAACCATTATAGCCAGACTTGCACATATCCTGTAAACACATTATGGGGATAGTGCAGCTGTGCATCAACCCATTCACACCGCTGACTGCAAATTAATAGCTCTTTGCAGAAGCAGAAAGAGTATTAAAAAAAAGAGAAACTTGAGGTTTCTTGTACGGCTCTGTGCCACTGAAGCATTATGATTGGAAAGTTCATTTGCATGGGCTTGTAGCTCTCATTTTAAGATGTTAAAAATCTGCTAACTTTCTCATCTATGGTTAACTGTAACCGTGTCAGGCTTTGTCTGCTGTTAATCTATGAATGTGTGTCTGGCTAAACAGCAGATGCAGAGTCCCAGTGTTCTCCGGCCGGGCGGTGCTTGGAAAACCCGAGACTGTATTATTCAAGCTTCTCAGCTCTAAGATCCAGAGTGCACACACAGACTGTCTGATGCATCTGAATGATTAATTTGTTGTTTGAAGGCCGCGGTCGCACTGTTGCTGTTGTTTTCGCACAAAGAGAGAATGTCCAGTACAGCAGCCTTTACATGTGTGCAGATGCTCTACAGTGAGTGAACAGAGTACCGCAGGGGTATGAGCCAGCCATCTTATTCTGCATGCACATTCAGAACTGCTGATACCACCATTCCTGTGCAGTCACACCAGCAAATGACTGTTTTAAAATGTCAAAGGGCCGTTACCGAACTCAAACACACGCCGTTTTAAATCCCTTTGCGTTAACAAGCTGATTACTGGTGTCATTTGTGCCCCGTATAATTACCTTCCTGTCAAACACCCCGCTCATTCCCTTACATTTCTCTTTTATTATTACGCCGTTTTTTTTTCCTCTGCTCCTCCCGCACGAGTTTGGCATGGCCTTATGAAAGATTAAGGCCAAAATAATTCCTCGGTCTACTGACTTTGCAAATTGGTCGTGTCACCGAGCACTTCAGATGCTTCTGAGTCAGCAGACGGTTATGTGGCAAGAGGTGCCTTCTAACCTGGGCAACACAGTTTTCCAATTACGAATCAGTGTCGCCCCCTTTGTACTCCTGGAAGCACAAACAGCCTCAGAGGTGTGCAATTATGTATGCTCAGTATCAGCTCAGTTGAGTTAATGTTTTGGTGGATAAACCGGAGGGATTGCGGGGCTCCTGGAGACGGCTCTTTCCTTGTCACAACTCAAATATGAGCAACCTTATGTACTCTGTAATGCATTTAAATACAGAGTAATTATAGTCAGAGGAGAAGAAAATGTATCTAAATGCTGTTATAGAAAGCAGAATTAGTCAAATAATGCAAGACAATAAAGCTGCATTTCTCTGATTGCACCACTGTTTGTTGTTGTACATTTCTACACCCTTTCCCTCGACTGACTTCCATGTAAGGAAAGAAAAATAAACAATCATTACAGAAACATTGGTCCAAGATCCTTTCAGAGGAAACCGTATCTATAAGTATCCCAACATTCTGATGATGACCCTGCTGTATGTTGCTCCAGTGCTGGAAGCCTGAGCAAGAGATTCAACATGAAAGTTGAGTCTGTGCTCTCCCATCACAGCCGCCTGCATCATTTCAGAAAAATGAGCCAAAACATCTTCCTTCCATCAGTTCCCGAACACCTTCCAGAACTCTCTCCGCTGTTGGATATTGTGACAATTTCGTGCTCCTCTGGATTGACACAGTCCATCAAACGCTTCCTGGGCTGCTGTGTAGTGTATCAGCCCTGATTACAGCAGGGGATTTAGGAAATGGCAAAAACAAAATTACAAACAAGTTTATAAGATTTCCACTGGTTTGGAAAATATATTTGTTATTTCTTTTTGCTCTCGTCTGCTGGGTCGATTCTGAGATGTTCTCTCTGCTGCTCTTGTTGGGGAAACTCCGAACAACTTGCATATTCTTGTTGATGCTGAGTGTGTGAAAAAATGACTAATGTGAAAACTGGCTGATAACAGAGATACACACGCTGGCTATTGTGCTCGTAAGCAGGACTAGAACGTGACAATAACAGCAAGTTAACATTTATAGGCCCAGCGATGACACGGAGAATTCTTTCACACGGTATTTTCACACATTCTGAAATTTTCTGATGCGTCAAACAGAAAATACCCCATTACTCATCCTCCCACTAACTTATTCCAAAATGCATCACTTCCGAGTTAGTAAGTCTGTTCTATCCCCAAACCACTTCTGAAATTCATCCAGTTATCGTTTCAGACCAGCTTCAGACCCACTTCATGAAAGAGATCCAACACCTTTAAGCAGGTGGCAGAACCTGACAAAGATTTCAACAACGTCCTTTCAACAAAGAGCACTTCCTTTCTTCAATCTCACAACATATTATCTCATATTCTGCACAGAAACAGAACAGAGGTTGAAATCAGACTGAAACATGTGGATTCCAAACTTTAGTGAAATGCAAGTGAAATACAGCTTGAAAACAGCTTTTGTAAATGGCAGACATTCATTTATTCATTAACAGCAAAGTTGTTTTTTTTCAGATTTTATGTGGTTTTCCTGAGTGTTGGTAGGTCTATAGTGTAGGTCTATTGTTGTTACAAGCTGAGAAGATAAACTGTAGTCAGTAAATCTATATTTGTATGTATATACACAAATATATGTGTAGCCTTTGGGCCGCTCTGTCACACCTATTATTTAATAAGATAGCATGTTACATGTCCAGTACTCTTGTTACTCTTCAGCAACATTTCAGGCAACTTGGTAACGTTGTAACTTGGAACACTTGGCCACTTTGTTTCTTTGTCCCTCATAGTGTGAACAGCATATGATGAGGGTGTGGACACTGAAAACAAAACACGTGCAGGACTAGCAGACTCCCCTTAACCGTGACCATACTGAGCCACGAGTGCCGTGAGAGTGAACCAAACCAGTGAAGCTGCAGGCTGAGCTTAAAGCTTTAACAAGTGGAATTTGTCAGTTGCTGCTTGTAAACTGAACATTCAGTGTTGGCCCCTTCTCCTCAGCTCTCCTCTGGTGGTCCCCTGTGCCTACGATCTGAGAAATGGCAGCGTTTTTCCTGCACCCTGCACTGTTATTGGCTGGGAGCTTCCCCACTGATGCCCGGAAACATCCCAAAACACAGCAAAGTATGAAGATCCAGGCAGAGTGCAGGGTCACTGCAGATACAGAGAAGCCTGCACATTTCTATGGGTCATAGTGAAGACTGAGAAGGATTGTTTCTGCATGAGTCTATATATTGTTTTTAGGAAAATTCTACTTTCTATACCTTTTAAAGAGAGTAAAGCGCTCAGTACAGCTGTAGAAACTGAAGAGCGGGATGTTAATTCTCTGTGGGTTTGTCATTACAAGCGAAATCATTCATTTTACACACAGTCATGCACCATTGTTAATATTAGCATATTGATTAAAACTGCTCTAAAATGAAACAATTGGGAGTTTAGAGTTTCATTTCCACCAAAAACTACAAAAATATTTGTGTTTTTAGCTGCAAAGTGCTACATTACAATCACCAGCTTGTCGCTAATTTTGACTGTATCAGTATGTCAGCAAAGAGGAAGTCAAAACAAGACCACGAGGAGGGTAAAAAAACGGTCACATTTCTACCTCATGTCTTTTGCACAATCTAATACAAAATATGAGAATGGTTATGCATTTGAGTGTTTCATAAATGTTTCATTTCCCAAGATCTGAAACAAAGCAGGTCATTGCGGTGAATAAAAATATTGCCTTTTAATTATTGTGCCCGGTGAATGGGGGGGAAAAAGTGAAAGAAACCAGAAAACAAACCTCATGCTCAATTTCCTAACATCTATCCCTTGGCAGCCTGGAGGCTCTTCCTCTCGCTCCCTACAACATGCAGATTGGCATAAACAGCTCTGAACTGTAACAAAGCCTGTTATGCATTCCACAATCTCGTGTTGATGTTAGTCCTTGCCTCTGTCACACTCCACTGACTACAAAATTGGACCATGGACTGAAAGATTGCTTTGGGTACAGGGAAGTATGCACAGAAAAAAAAGGGGGGACTTCAGAATTTATGTGTGGTCCGATGTTTTATTCAAGCCGGAGTCAAATTGGTGGTGAGATATGACTGCTTGTGTTGTTTACAAATCTTTGTCAATTTGTTAAGCTCAGAAAGAGCATGTCAACTCGCCGGCTGCTTTTCTGTCAGCTGAAATGAGTCTGACAGGAATTTGGATTGGATGAGGGACTCACACAAGCGAGATGTGTAAGCAGGTTGCTTTTCAGTGGCGGTGGACACAGCGCGCCTCAGTCAGAGTCTGCACACCTTTAAAATCTCACTACGCCGCAATTAACAGCTGCACGAAACTAGAATGTGATTTTTGGGGGCGAAATCTGTAGTGAACTTTGAACACAGCTGTTGTGTCCACAGTATCTGGTAAGAAGCCGGAGGTGTTCAGCAAGATCTATCAGTTCAAAAGTTCAGATTAAAAAAAAAAAAAGAAAAGCTTGAATTAATGAGTAGAAAGTTTCGATCCAGGCTGATGCAAAGAAGGAGTCTTTGCCCTGCATAAATGTGTGAGTGTGGGGGTAAAAATGTTCTTTTGGACTGTTTCTGTGTTTAAAATGTGACTTTAAAGCTAGTAACTGAGTAAAGGAGTCTTAAAAAGATGTGTGTCCTGTGTAGCAGCGGGGGGGCGGGACAACAGACGGAGCTTTGGGAAGTTATTACTTATTTACTTATTAATGGAATTTGAAATGAAAAAAAAAGATTCAAACGTGATTAATGGTGTTAATTCAGTCGGTAGGCTTTAGTGTGGCGATCAATAGCATTTATAGCAGACGTCGACAGGCCGGGGGAGCAGCGCAGTCAGCATTTTTTCAATATTTTGCATGGCGGCCTTTACTGTGAACAATCTATTCACGAGTTTCTATTGTGGAATTGATGAGCGCATTAGTATTCTCTCAGACAGATAACATCAGGGAGGGTGCAGCCACTATTGGAGAAGTCTGCTGATGATTCATAATTGATGTGGATGCTTAAAAAATTAAATCAGAAAAAGTGGCACCCAAGAAGGTTTCGACTCAGTGATCAATTTGCCCCAGAAGAACCATGATCTATGTATTCTTTCACTGAAGCAACAGCGCTTAAATCATTTTATTTGTCTATGGCGGGGAAAGGCAGCTATTTCAGAAAAAGAGAGAATTTACTCATGCTCAGCTATGAGGTTTCTGAAATCTAAAGGATCAATAAGGACAAAGGCAAGTAAAGTACAGTTTTAAATTAGATAAGATAAGATGAGATCAGATGAGATCAGATAAGATAAGATAAGATAAGATAAGATAAGCCTTTATGCAGCAGCAATATACAGTAGGGATAAAAGTAAGAAAATATAGGGAGCAGAAGATAAAATAAAGACAAATATCAACATGAACATAAAAATGAAATCTTATCTCATGTTACTATTCCACATGTACATAGTACATGTTTCCTTACACTCCATTTTTCCAGCGGTGCATTCAAACTGATGCTCTCTGAACAGCCCCTCCCTCAGTACAGCCTCGCTACACTTAACCAGAAACAAGGACAATGAAATAACAGATTATTGATCTTGCTCTGCTACCACTCACTCATCACAGCCTCGTGACCCTGAAGGCACAGGCAGCAGACACCTGTTCAGCTGGTGGTCGGGGTTTGCAGCAGGTGGCTTTTGTGGAAACACATTCATCTTTCCATAATGTTCAGCGTGCTCATAAACTTTTGTGAACCAACCAATCGCAACCTGGGTGGGGTCGAGACATGAAAAATAAAGGTTAATATGCTACAGCAACAATGTGTTGCGATGAGAGATGAAGAGAGAGACTGTTGTTAATCGTAAACATTTGAAGGAGTCCTCTCTCTCTGCTGAAGCGTTGCTCAGTCTAACTCTTTTTTTAATGTGTTTTTCTTCATTTCTCTTCTCCTGTTTGCCTGTCTTTGTCATGTAAACTGTTGATGTTGACAAAGGAGGGATGCACAGTTTTCTCATTTCTTGGTTGTTGGTCTGCTCACTGAAGATGTGACGCCTGATGGAGCTGGTGTGTGTGCAGTGGAAGGGACTGCAGCGTGTACAGGAGCAGCATGCGATCAGATACTCTGCTCTGATTGGTTGTTTTAATTCAGCTGTGGTGGATTCTTGTCCAATGGCCTTTGAGGCAGCAGGTGGAGCCAGAGGAGGCTGATTTTCTCACAGATGATCTGTCTCATGTTGCAGTGGTTAGCACTCGTGTGCTGGGGCCCTTCTGCGTAGACTTTGCATGCTCTCTCTGTGCCGGTGTGGGTTTCTGGGTGCTCAGGGTTCTCCCTCTATCCAAAGACATGCAGGTTAAGTGGTGACTCTAAATTGCAGGTGTGACTGTGTGTGTGAGTGCTTGTTAGTCTCCCCATGTTGGCCATGTGATTGACTGGCGACCTGTTCAGGGTGTCTCCTGTCTCTCGCCTAGTGACAGCTGGGGCTGAATGTTCAGCTTGTCATATTTACATCTTATAGATATCTGAAGGTTTGAACTTTGAGAGTGTTTAAACAAGAGAGAAATGTGAGAAAATATTAATGCCTGTCTGAGAAAAGTGTA
>JBAJHX010000024.1:11270669-11283012 GCA_037176925.1 Amniataba percoides | reverse complement strand
GTTCATGGAAAAGAAGGAACACGTCACCCAGTGTGGCTTACTGCTATTATTTTCTATAGTTTGGACAACAATGGAGCTTCACTGTATTTGTTGAAAATAACAAAAGTAAATAATACCACAGACCATATAATTTAAATGGGTTATTCCAGTCCATTTGTAATGTGGAAGCTCAAAGACAGAAATCTAGTTTCCACTGTACAGTAAAAGAGTAATCCACATACATGGTTTTAGTGTGTAAATAAAAACACATACCATACCACAGTATATAGTGGACTTCTCATAGAGATTTTCATGTGAGCTATCAAAAACATAATTAGGTTAAAACTAAAGAATGGGATCTACGCGAGACACAAGTGGGATTTTTGTCTTTATACAGTGTGTTGAAATCTTTTGATGTGTATAATCTCCCAAAAACTTCTCAAGCCCAGTCACTGCTAAGCTGCTCAGCACAGCACAGAGGAACACACAGAGGACTGCGTATTTGCTGAAAAGGAAGCTCTCTTCGGTGCATAACAACCTGAAGACACACATAGACCTGTTACCTTTGTCATCCAGCCTGAATGCGTATTGATCGGATGCTGGATGGTTCTGCAACGCACAAATAGAAAGCAAAGGATTGATTTTGTGCCTCCTCTTTGATGGAGCAATGTACATTAGAGACAGCGGAGACGAGACGAAAGCATTCAAACTGGAGGAGGAACTTAATAGGAGTTCCTCCTTTTTACCAGATACAATGTCTGGTAGAAAGAAGAACAGGATGCTGAGTTTACAGGGCCGTGGACAGATTTATATGGGACTTCTTTTTTTTTTTTGCCTGGTTTGGTAATTATGACTTTTTAGTGGCCTAAGCTCTTGAATTGAATTTAAAGTAAGTTGTATGGTATTATTATTAAAGATTGTCACATCTCTAGGAGTTTTTTCAACCAGGATCTGGTCAGGATCAACCAGGACCCAAGAAATTCCCAAAAATTCTAAGCTCATTCCAAGCTCATTCTGTCTGCATCTAATTGGTACTTTTGACATGTTACAAGGTGTGACCTAATGTTAACCATTACTGTTGTTTATCCTCCATTATGCCCATAGCTCCATCAGATACACGGTTCTGATTGGTTGTTTTGATTCAGGTGTGGCAGATTCTCGTCAAATTGCCTCAGAGGGAACAGGTGGAGCCAGATGAGTCTGATTTTATCACAGATTCTCTGTGTCATGTTTCACTGTCAGGACAGAGTTACATTTTTAGTGAATATTACTCATAAAAGTCATTTTTGAATTATTAAAAAAAAAAAAAGTGACTTACTTCTCCTTTAACAGACACTGAGACCAACACGTGAGGTTGCTCGTGTAACACAGTCCAGTGTGTCATCACACTCATTTAAAAAAAGATATATGAATTCTCAGCAGACTAGTGTGATATTTAGCTCCCTATCATCATTTCCTATATTCTATTTATTGCTGTTTTTCTCAATTACGAACATGCTGTGACTATTCCACCTTACCTGTCTATCTACAGTAATTTACTCTGGTTATCAATAAGTATGTGAAAGTAAAACTTTCTTTCAGTTAATGTGTATTTCCTGCACCCTGCTAAGCAGAAATGAAAAGGAAAATGTTCCCAGCAATGTGAGACACTTATTCCTCTGTTTAGCATTTAAGTGTGAAGTCTTAGGAGCTGACAATTCTTCCCACTTATATTACTTCAGTACTTAAATGTCACAACTGTTGTAAGAAGTGAAGGTCTTACAGAGGAAATTATTCTTTTTTCTATTCTCTGATATGAGATGCCAGGCTCAAATCGCTTTTAAATGCACATTATTTGAAGATCAGTTCGTTTTAATTAGCGGTTTGATCAACTGCTCGGTGTCTGTTTTTCCTTCTTTATTGATGAGGACATTAATATTGCAGCCGCTGTTGCCTGCGTGATTTGCACCGGGTAATCAAAGTGAGATAAATTAGATTAAAAAAGATCGCTTTGAAGACAATATGTGAAGAAGAAATGATCGATGCTCCCTGAACCCAAACACAAATCTGTCAGTAGTATTTCTATCAGGAGCGTGGTGTAACAGATTAGAGCTCTGACACCAGTCCCACCAGCAGATAGAGTTCCTGCCGAGGGGAGGATACAGATACAAATGTGTTTGACATTTTGTCAGTTATCGATTGTGGATACGAGAGCAGAGCAGGAAATAGAGTCTTGGCGAGGGGTCTGACGGAGGAGGTGGAGGTGAGGACTCTTCCACGTGGGGGGCACATGATGCCAGACGCTGTCACCTCACAGTGTGGGATGTTTGCCAGCTGAATGTAAGAGTACACTTCCTGTCAGTACAATCTGATTGAAGGAGAGTGTGAGAGGGCAGTCAGATGGTGAATTTACAGACCTGACATGGTGACACATCACATTATGTTTGACTAAAGACCACGAGAGCTCAGTCCAAAAGGTGGATTTTATGGTTTATTTCCAATTCAAGCTGCACAATTACTCACAAGAACAGATGTGATCCATCAGCTTAGCAAATACTGGGAATGGAAAAGCTTTTATATTAGTAACAGTCTCCTGTTTGTAACATCTGCTGACTTACCTGTTTCAAAATGAAAACACAAATGAAAACCTTACAAATCACACGTGGGTTCCTTGCACGTGATTTACTTGGAGCAAACATGCAGAGATATAATAGTTAAGAACAAGGCTGTGAGCATTTATTTACTCGCACTGTATCCATAAATAAAACCGAAGCACCTCACAATTCATCACACCAGCCAAGATAATTTGTTTAAGGACGTTTGTTGCAGTGCACATTAATAAAAGAGAGGGACAGGCCCTGCGCACAGACTCATTACACAATGTGTGCTGGCAGTGCAAACTGAAGGATTCCTTAATGTGTGGAGAAACTGAATCGTATATGAATTAACTGCTTGTGCATAGTATATTCTGTGAAGCAGTATTGTAGGTAATCATGTACGCTATGAAAGAACAGGGCACTTTAGTAAATAAACCAAGAAACATGCTTTACGTTGCTTGATAAAGGAAAACGTGGAGCTGTCTTCAAACTGTAGAGCCGTCACCGCCTGATTAAACGTTACAGTCACAAGTCATACAATTGAGCCTATAGAAGGATCTGAAAAAAACTCATTGTAATAATATAGTTATAGCAAAAAAAGAGAAGATAGAAATCTATAGATTTGAATGCCATGGGTTATTTTCCATTTGTCTGAGGTCATGGATTGACAGGTTGAATAAGACGAAGATGAAGGTTATTTGTCACAAACAATCATAGAGGGTATAATACTGTGTGACCACAAGCTACTTCAGGCTGTGCAATACAAAAGTAAGTGTAAAACTGAATAAGAACAAAGCGTACACATAAACAAGTTATAAATAGTGATGCAAGCTATAGTAGTAACTTTGAATACTAAAAGAAGTAAAAACAGCCCTAGTGCAATTCTTAAGCAGAGTCCTGATGATAGTGAGTGAAAGGCTCCTTCAGTGCTGTTCATGATGCCTGGGCTGATGCTTATGTTTGGACTTGGATTGGTGAGAAAAATGTCATCTGAATGTTCTCATTTTTAATGCACAGGACACCTGAGTCTGTATCAAAATAAGCAAACACAAAATAAAGAGACAAGGAGGGCTTGTCTTTTGTATTTCCTTAGACCGTGCTTCTTACGTGCTTCTTGTAACGGTGCTCCAACAAGTGGTGGGCAGGGATGTGTGACAGATTAAGCTCTGGATTGGCCAATCAAAGAGTCATTTATAATAAGATGATTGGAAATTTATGGCAATATAACCAGAGCAGGATTGGTTTGGTTTTCACTGAGTCATCACAACAGAAAGTACAGGGGCCAATTTGTCTCCCTTTGTTTTGTTGTTTTCTTTCTGCTTACAATACTCACAATGGGATGGAAAAATTCTGGTTTTATTAAAAGGTTTCCTTGTGATCTTACCTCACAAAGGACACACTGTTGAGCCTTCAACAGCAAACAACAAACTTCTTTTGTGGTCCACCTAATGATGACCTTTTCAACATCCTCTTTAATACCCTGAGGTAGACAGGCACACTCATTGCACTCATTGTAATCATAGTAACTAAATGATTACACTAAGGCAATACTTTGATTAGATATAGTTCAACCAGTTACAACTTACAATAAGCACACTGCTTCTGGTATACAAATAATACCAGTCTTTTAGCACTAAATCATTAACTAGATAAAACGCTATTGATGATTGCCTTCATCAGCAGATGGAGTTTTCCCAAAGATGGTTCAGTTATTGTCACATAATGTAAAGATGGAACATGCGATAATGATGAAGGCAGCGAGATGTGGTTGAAAGCTTACGGAAAGTAGGGACTATCCAAAAGTATACACAAATAAGTACAATTAATCTTCTGAAGTCTATAAAAACATGCAACAGAACCCATTTTAAACTCATTGTGCATTCATTTTGAGCCCTCGACGCTTAGAAACATACAGACGTTGAGAAACATCAACTAACTGCAATACTGTACTGTATATATTTTTCAAAGCATCTCCCTGCTTGTTCTGATTACTGGATGTATACCAGCTACTATAGATGAGACAACAGGCAGTGATGTTGCACAAACAGAGATCAAGCATAGGAAGCCTGATAATTCAAAGGTGCATGTCTTTGCTTTTCAGCCTTACATCAGAACCAGACATCAAAGCATACACGCAGTGTGACTGGCATCTCTGTTCTCCATACGTAGGAAGGAATATAGAGTTTGTATCATTTCAGATTATTTCCAGAATAACAAGTTACTTTTACATTTCTGTGTCTGTGTTTAAATACTGAGGCAGAGAGAAAGGGGAAGCGGCAGTACTGACACTTGCATAAAGATGAGAGGTCAGCAGTGGGAGGCAGGTTACCTGTGTGTGTTCTTCAGATCTGCTAAAAGAAACAGATTTAACCACTTAATCCACATGGGAAGTATCTGGCACTGATGGAAATGAGGACATGTGAGAGAGAAGGGAGGGCAGCCATCTCTGAAAAAGCACAGCATTCTGAGAACTGGCTGTATTTAACAGAAGAGTGTATATTTGTACCACAGAACGCCTCATGCAGGGATAACGTTTCCTGGAACACGGAGTGATTTTCAAACATAACTACAGCTCACATCAGTCCACACATTCATTCAAGTACATTCAACCATCATATTCCAGGAACAAGGTGTCATCAAAAACTGTACGTGCGTGCATCCGTTGTCATGGATGTTGTGCGTCTTCAGCCTGCGAAGGAAAAGAGGCGGAGACTCCAACTTTCATGGAGTTTATTCCACCCCCGAGCAACCACTTGATCCACAGAAGAGGTGGCCATTCATCCAGAGGAAGAAGAACACAATGGTAACACACAGTGAACTCAGTGGTTCAGCAGGTCATACATCTAATCTAAATACATCTGGAAGCAATCTGGACCAGTCACACCTATTTCATGAGGGAAGATCACCTTTCTAAGTAGGACAGACCAGGAAGACGTGGACCTCTCCAGTCACAGTTATGCTCTTCACATTTATGCTGACAAATATTTCACTAACAAGACCACAGCATTTGGAAGATGAAATTAGTTTTATTTAGGCTGAGGGATGTAAAGGGGGTCGGAGAGAGGGATGAAGGGGTTGACGGTGTGGAGGAAACCAGAGGTCGAGACTCTGGGTGGGGGGACGTCTCATGTCAGCAGACTTTGTGATCCCCCTGTGGTTCCTGATTGAAGGAACAAAGGTAGGTTAGATGGGAGTATTAACTCTAACTTGCGTCTTAAATGCAGAGAGGGGCTGCGTCGTCTGGCAGGGTCGGTGTGGACGCTGAGGAGATGTTTCTGCTCCATGAGTAAGATCATCTCTACATCTGTACATCTGCCTCAACATGGGAGGAAACACCACAGAGGGATTAGACACCGGCTCTGGTCTTGGCTGTCCTGGAATACAACAGCATTCAGCACCGATATGTACGTAGGGATGTTCTCTAAGAATGTTCTGCCTATTTTGTTCTCACCAGCATGTGTATGTTAGTGAATCAGAATCATTCTAAACTGACAAGCTTCGGCCACTGTTGCTGCCAGCATACTACAACATGCCCCTACTCTGTATAAAGAAATACATTTGCCCAGAAACCTTTTTATCATACTTGAACAATGTTAACTTTATGACATGTTTTACACTAAAGAAGGCATTTCAATATGGACATTTTCTCATACAACACTGAGTGCTGTAGTATTCTGTAGTAAGACTGGTCAAGGTCTCAACACTGTTCTCTACATCGTACTGTGTATATAATGTTGCATTTGAGGATTCAAATCACTTAATCTGTCCCCATAACGATACATAACGACGATTTCTTTGACTAAAGAACTTGTGGGTTACATCAGAAAATAGATTATCCACAAAAATCCGTCCGGAAGTGGGCTGCCATTCTGCATTCAGCAGGAAAAAAGCTGGAGAAATAACAGATCATTTATCAGCTGGCTGAACAGCGTAACCTCTGGCCTATTTCGCTTTATCTGCATGAACCATAAAATGGAGACAAGAATCTTTTCATCTCTTCAAAAATGGACAGCTTCATAGTTTCGGGAGCTTAACAGAGGGACTGGGCAGAGGGAGAGGGGGGGTTTCTTTAAGTGATTAAAACACACAACTCTCCAGGGAGGCATGTACGAGAGCCAGCGAACAGACATTCATTTACAGCTGAAAAGAAGCATAATTGGTCATTTTCAAAAATCATTTTAATTATTAAAACATGATTTCCTCTCTCAAGGAGATAATATCAGCCTCTTAAAGACAAGAGTGAAATCCAATTTTCCCCCGGTCCACTGGGAGAGGGAGGATAAGCAAAGATGCAGACTTTGTTATTAAAAGTAGAGCTGGCCTCATTTCGGCACAAGCTGAACTCTGGGATGGCAGAGATGCCGACTATTATGGCCCTGTTGTCGTTTGTCATATGGAGCGCTCCCTCTGGGAAATTGGGTTGAGAGGACCTATGCTTTATGGTCACATCCATTGTTGGAGTCATTGTTGTCGGGGCTTTAGTGTTACATTGTATTGTTTTTCCTGTAAATAAACAGTATGCGGTTTGTTTTTAACAGATACATTGTGTTACCTATTTTTCTAACTTGAATTTTTTTCTTTTCTATAACAGTAATGTATACGTTCCTGCCCCAGTCATCTCAACACTCCCCTGCAAACAGCTTATATCACTGTGTAAAATAAATATGTGCCATTATTAAGACACACTGAGTGTTTTATTACCATGTTGGTAGTATTTGCATACTCTGTAAGTACACCAACAGAAGCCAAAACTGTGACAGACAAAGCCATTGATCTGAGTCTCAATGAATAATTTAGTAACATGATGCAAAATGCCACAGTGCTGATGATGAAAGGGTAAATAGATCTGACTCAAGAGAAATAATATAATATCATTCATAATAATAATAATATAATAAAAACAGAAATGATAATATTGTGTATGGAAGAGTCTATTCTCACATGTTGACAGTCACATTGAGATGTGTTTGAGATAAGTTTGACCTTTTTGTTTTACATATTGTTTCATTGCCTGGAGATCCACAGATGTGTTGTAGCTTTATATCATTTTTATATTATTATTGGCTCTATGGCTCAAACATGGAGACACTGTAATATAAGGCCTCACCACCAGGGAAAACACAGATTAACAGGTCAACTATCAAGGGAAGAAAACGGGAAGGAAAAAAATATGGATTAACTTGAACTTTAGCTTGAAGAGGGAACTGGGTTGATTTTCTTTCCTGTTCACTTTTAGTTTTATTGCTATATCAAATGTGATGTCAATGAAGTAGCAGGGGAGTATAAATATAGAGATTTAAAAAAAAAGAACTGTTCTACGAGTTTTCTTCCTCATTGATGTATTCCTTTACACACGTCAATACAGAAACCTTAGTTTTTCTGGTACTCAGAAAACAACTTCTCTCCATATTTATACAAAAACATAAAGGTATCTGTCTGGCAATTAAGGAAGAAAATGGAAATGTGGGCATGTTGTTCCTGTAGAAGGCATACATGTTGCGTAGCAGTGCCTGGACGAGCCCAGCTGTAAGTATTTTTTAGGACAGACTCCCTGCAACAGATGGGTTATGTTCATTTCTGTTGGTGTTTGAAATAGCAGGGATCATTAATTACTCTGAGAGGTCCCTTTGCAGCTCCCCCAGCGCATTATGGAGTCTAGTGCACATACTGAGCTTAACTTGGGCCAAAATCTATTTCCTCACCACGGCTGTTCTACAATTATGTTAATCACGTCCGCTGATGCTAAACCTTTTGCAGAAGTGCACATGATTGGTGACATAAGCCACACCTGACATCCTGCACTGACGGTTATAGGTGCATTTAGCTGTCATTTTCAGTGTTTGTCATTTAGAGCCCATGTATCCACGCGGCGTGGGCCTGATACAGTGATACAGCACACCTTGACTGACAGAAGCTCAGCTATCAGTCATCTCATAACTCTCATTTTTGCTGACGGACACTTTGCCACCTAATCTGCTTCTTAGTGTCTTTTTTTTTTTCATCTGTCTCCTGCGCTCCATCAATACATCTCAATGATTATGCAAAAGAGGTGCGCTTATTTGCTGATGTAGCAGTGGGATAATCATAAATATACATTCACCTTCACTGAGGACAAATCCAGTCTCACCCTTGCCCAGTGTATCACTGATTGTAAATGGAGAGTAATATACAGCTCAAAGGAATCTACAAGTCAGTTTGTGCAGAGAAAAGATTTTAACTTAACTACGTTATAAACGGCTCCATGTTGCCCCTTGTTGCATCATTGTTGCCTCTCAGTACTCTCATCAGACGCTAATCCGTAGACCAACAGTGTGATGAGCCTGCTAATTAGACCAGTCCAATATTTAAACGAGGGACAACAGTTTCAGTGAGACAAACGTGTGACATACGGACGCACAAAGCGACCGTTCAGTCGGCTCAGCTGCATTGTGTTGCTGCTCTCTGAGCGTGTTTGCATTTTCTGACTGACTGATAAGCCTTTTAAAAATAACCCCACATACATTTTTTTCCCAAACACACAAAGGTTTTTTCTTTGCCAACTTAAACATTACCAGATAACAACACAAACCATTAAGTCAGTCATACGTCCCCATCAGATAACTGGCTGTAATGAGGCGTGTTAACATTTTAACAATTCAAGCAGCAATTTCATGGATCAGGCATTAAAGGACACTTATTTTAACCCCTTTTAAACAGGAGTTATGAGGCTGTGTCTATCTGTCTATCCTCTCTCTGTGCCTGCACTTTTAACATGACCAACAACACAAATACTACACAACATAATAAAACAGACATCAAGAATTAATTGGTTCCTACACAGACGCACAAACATGTGATTTTAGAGAATTTATCACATTAATCAGTCCTCTTGTGGGTTTCTTAAGAGGTACAAGTGGTTCACACCTGTTGTGAGTCATGTTCATTCTGCCTCTCACCACAGGCAGAAAGGAAAGTCATCTGACACTCAACAAAAACGCCCTAATCTGAAAGAATTTGGAGTTTGAATTAGCTAAAATAAAATGCATAACCAAGATGAATTTAATGCAGAGTTAATATTCAAATTCAAAATTTCAAATTTTATTTATTTAAAGCCCAAAATCACAAACATTGTTTGCCTCGGAGGGCTTTACAATCTGTACAATCATAATCACTATGGCTTTCAGCAGCAGTAGTTGTTAGGAAAGACTGTGACAGGCTCTGTCTGTGTGTCCACTGCTGTCCTGTGGCAGCAGCAAACCTTTCTGCTGTTGTGTGTGGCTTTTTGAGGGTCCCCCGCAGAAGCAACTAGCTGATGATTCTAGATTACTTTGCATTTAGTGCCTTTTTACAATTGTTGCTAATTAATCTATTCAACTATCAGTTAAAGAAAAGGCACATAATACATACATATACTGTACTGCCATCCACTCATATATCCACGCAGTATTTATTTCTTTACATATTTTCTATGAAACATGTTTGATCTATACTGACAGCCTGGTATGTCTGCACATACTTTGCCAGTAAAGATAACACTGATTATGAATCTTGAAAAAAAAAAAAGGGTTTGACTAGTGCAAGGCTCTGCACCTTTCTTGACAACCACTCATCAAAACAATTTCACACTCAACACTGCGCATCCTTGTGCCCTCAGTAATACACCTGCCAGGCTGACTGGCTGTTGAGATCACTGAAGGAGAGACAAACCTCCAGCGAGGTGTACGTGTTTACACAATAATCCCTGTCGCATTCACCTCGAAATGCTTGAAAACGTGGAGGAGCGCAGTGGGACGGAGTGACTGAGTGGACTGGCTGCATAAAGCTTTAAGAATAAATGAGTGGAGAAGTTTAAGCTGCATCACATAGAAGAGGAGTTTGTAGTGCACAACACTCAGTGATGCTGGGAGGAGAGTTACAACTCACTGAATGTTGTAACAGATCAACAACCATATACGTGTGTGTGTGTGTGTGTGTGTGTGTGTGTGTGTGTGTGTGTGTGTACAATGATACATAGAGTCAGCTTTATTAGCATTTTAGCATTTCTTAATGACTCTTTTTTCTTTGGTCTTAATGTACATACACAGAAATGGACCTGTATATATTAAACTATTGTATGTACAAATATAAATATGTGCATAAAAAGCATATTTATAGATAGCAGTTTTATTCAAATACGAACCCACTTGTGGGTCAATTAGTCACTGTGACAGGCAAACTGTAGGCATATTTAAAACAGCAGTGTAAGTAGAAGTGCCGATGGCTCTTTTATTTTATGTGGCATTCTGTTGATTCATACTGTGTGTGTTTACTCTCTGATTTAGCTGCACTTAGCCAACAATATTAATATTAATGTTGAGGCATGTGGACTCACAGCAGACAGATGAAATAATAAACACTGCTGCCAGGCAGAAGGTTAACTAAATTGTCGACTTAATAAGTTGAGCACACTGTCAAACAGAACAAAACAACCAACAAGAAGCTGTGCTCACAAAAAGCAAATACCAAACTGTATCACAACGCAGTCCTTCAAACAGCTGTGTGCAAGCTCCCATTATTATTAACATGTCTTCTTATGGATGTGTCATTTTTATCACTCCTTTCCATACAAATCTGACCGCAGTCTGACATAAAGTTTCCCTGCAGTGATAATAACCATGAACACACAGTACAGGACACACTTATATAACATCACCATGAGTCAGACATCAGAATATTAGTGTGTTACTACAGACTGATTGACACCCTGTTAAACCATGACCTATCATTATAACACCAATCACTATTTACCACTATTTACCGCATAATGTCACTTCCTAGGGTGAGTCAGGGGGGGTTAGAGAAAGATGAAAGCTGCCTATAAAAAACATTATTCTGTTTAATGACATTAGTTCAATGACATTTAATGACATTAATGACAGGAACAGTTTGATAAAACAATCTTAACTGAAAGTTCAGTAGATAGTCGACATCATAATGTCACCTCTAGACTAATCGCTTTTCCACTTGCTTGTGTATCTCAATGCAATCTCTCAAATATCTGGACTTTAAGATTATTTTGTTGTTATATTGTCAGTAAATCCACTTTCTTGCCTTATTTTTTGGAAAATGGTAACCACTTATTTCCTGTTTTTAAATTTCCTTCATTTCTCCCTGGTTTTATGACTTTAATTTTCCATCGTCCTGCTTCCACCTCAGTCACGTGAATCCATTGGTGCTCAAACTAAAGCAGCAACATCATTTCACTATTTGGCATAGATAAGAAAATTTACCACAACTCAGATTCATGGACTGCTCAATGAAACAATGTATAGGCTTACAGACTGGGACCATTTCTTTTGTTTAACCTATATTTATTTAACATATTTTATTCAGGGAAGGTTCAGTAAGAGTCTCCTTTGCAGGAACACACTCAGACAGTTCAACTGCCCGTATTTATCCTGCCGTCCAGGATCAAACTGTCAGTTCTGATGCTGTTTTTCAACAGTCATTTTACCATTTGACCAAAACAAAGAGAAGACACAGCCAAGGAAATCCTTGAATTCAAAAATGAGAGATACTTTGATGTTTTTCTCTATTTTTTATATTGGTTGCCAGTAATGGCAAAAGAGAAACAGAAAGTATGTGAGCTGTGTCTGTATGAAACAGGTCAGCAGGTGGCATTCTGACCTTAGTTCTGTCAGTGTGTATTGTCGAATGAGTAAATGCAGATTCAAATGACATCAGAGCCGATACAAGCATCACTTCAGTGTGTTGTAAACAACAGAACATAAACCTTACTGAGCAACGACACCAAGACAGACACAACAGCA
>JBAJHX010000024.1:11242139-11261071 GCA_037176925.1 Amniataba percoides | reverse complement strand
TTTGCATTACTGGCCTTCAGTCCCTGCAGTGTTTCTTTCACCATTCAAATTATTATTTGAATAGCAAGTTCATTTCTTACTTCAAACTAGTTTGTCATTATTCTTCACACGGTTCACAATGGAGCGTTAGAATGTCAAAACCATAAAAGAGGGAAAAGCAGGGGAAAAGACGATATACAGTAAAATGTTTAGTAGGTCAGCTGAGCAGGGAACTGTAATATTCATCACTGAAGTCTCTAATATTAATCTACATATCAAATTCCCGTCCACAACAAGAGTGGAACGGCGGGTTTTTCTCCGTGCACCTCTCTGCAAGACAAGATTTCCTCTGAGTTGATGCGAGGTCTCATCATGTTTGAAATAAGGCCGATCCTGGTGGTGGAGTCAGCACACGTCACAACAGAGTTCTCCCCATGTCGGAGACTACGGTGATGATAACAAGCAAGTCTGAGGGCTCCACTCTTCAGCATTAGAGTGGAAGAGGTGTGACCAACTGGACCCAGCTGTTTTAACCATGTGTGCTATGTGTGACTGGCACACTGGCATCCCTGTCCCATCCTGCACAGGACAAATACAAATATACATCTACAGTATAAAGATAATGAATGGATGAGCGTCTGCCTGGACCAAAGCTAAACGTATTAAGATGAAAAGAATCTCCTGACTGGACGAGTTAAGAGAAGCTCTAAAAATCAATGCCAGTTCTATAAGAGTCATTTGTGTGTTTTAGCAAAAAAAATAAATAAATAAAAAAAGAGCTCATAAGTTTGATAGATGTAGTTCAGAAGCCCTGAGACAGACACCTGTCAAGTAAATTCATTTTATTTCATCATTTCATCTTAATACATTTAATCAGAGAGCTTACTACCAACAAGATACAGTATGACACTATATAAAAGATATTCATTCACTCATATTTTTCTTCCTGAGAAAAGCACTGCAGAATATTTTACCCAGATGAAGTGAGCGGTTCCTACTGTGGTTCTCTAGTTCTGTTTGTGGGGATGTCATTTTTCAGACATCTTGAATTAATTGGAGTGAGCGTCACATTCACCCATCAAACACTGTTTGCTCAGATACAACACCAACAGATTCTTCATCTAAATGTATCCACCCAAATTTGACTGGGTGTTTTTTGTTGGATGCGTTCTTTGGCCATAGACAGCCACTGGATCAAAAGAGAGTACAGATATTTGTTTCTTCACACTGACTGTGCGCGTCTGTGTGTGTGTGTGTGGAGATACGAACAGTAAAAAGAGATTTCATTACGTGTTATCAACAATTCAGGATAGCCTACCCTGTTTTGGCCGAGTTTAAGGTGTTTAAAATCAGAGCTGTGTCCTCACCTCAGGTCACACCACAGAGAGTGAATCTGAGTCTGACTTCATTCACTCTGTACCTGCTTATGCTCCTTAAGTTCGGCATCATACTGATATGAAACTGTATCTGTATCTTTGTAGCTTTCTCTCTTCATTCACCTGATGATACTATTCCAGGAATTACTTTCAGTCTGTGA
Organism: Amniataba percoides; assembly: GCA_037176925.1. Classification (NCBI taxonomy): domain Eukaryota; kingdom Metazoa; phylum Chordata; class Actinopteri; order Centrarchiformes; family Terapontidae; genus Amniataba; species Amniataba percoides. Next base: position 11,259,555 of record JBAJHX010000024.1, on the reverse strand, counting down.
GGTTCTTAGGCCTTCGTGTAAAAACTTGGTCAGGAGTGTGTGGAAGTTAGAAAGGTGTCTTGGTGCTGTAGCTTGCTGTCAAAATGCAATGTTAACTACTTTTAAGTGGTAAAATTAACTAAGTGTTATGGTTGCCTACCATTTACCATATCCAGTTTAATCAGGCAATGTCACTTCCAGCATACTGTAGTTTATTTGCCCTAAGCACACATAACACAGTTGCTATGCACACACTTGTAAATTCATGAGTCTAACTGCCTCCAGCTCTGTGAGGCTGTAATTATTCAGAGCACCGCTTTGAGTTAAATGCAAATGGGAGCAACATGCATGATCCTAATGACAACATTAACATGCTGATGTTTAGCAGGTGTAATGTTTACTATGTTTACCATCTTACATGTTGTAGAGCATGTTATGCTGTAATTTGCTAAGTCACTCAAACTGCATCAGTCCTGCGTTTCACACATAAAACACACTGACCCGATGATGCCATTAAATGAAACTCCGGGATCACTATAGACATTACAGTTCATCCTGAGAGGAAGCATGAATGTCTGCGCCAAATTCAATGACCATCCATTTGGTAGTTTGTGAGACATTCCACTGAACCAGCAAAGCCAACATCACGGTGACACCAGAGGAAAAGTCACAGGATCTCACTTCGTCCGGGTGTCATGAATCTCTAAAAAACAAAGTGTCAGTCTGCTTGGTTGAGATTTGTCACAGTCCAAGTGAAAATGCTGGCCTGCCCTTAATGAACACAGACTTGGGTTTTGAACTGTTTTTAACTTCCAGTTCATTGTTTTGTTTTGGTTTAGGGGCGCACGTCTCTATTTCTCTGATATTACTGCTGTCATCAGCGGGCTTTACTGCAGCAGGCAGCTGTTTTCTGCTCCATCCACGACCTGCCCAGCACTAAACAACAGACAGGCAGGTTAGCAACAGCTGTCGAAAAGAGAGGAGCATTTAAAAAAGAAAAGAAAGACAGAAAAAAAGAGTTGAAATTGAAATGAACGTTATCCAAACGGCCTTAAAATGACTATGAAATAAATGCAAACATGTCCTGCGTCTGCCGGCTGTTTGCAAACATACCCACTACAACAGTTTTTAAAATGAATAATATATCAGAGTTGTGTTTACATCCTCTTCCTCTTCTCTCAAGTGGCAAAAATAAGTTGAAAAAAATGTGCTGCAGCTTTAAAATGACTATAAGATGTCTTAAAATCGACAGGAACTCATAGAATCCCATTAAAAAGCAACTACATCCACTGTAATGACACTAAACAATAAAACGCATGGTAATAAAACGTAAGGGAACTAATGGATGGATCTGAAGGCAGATTTCAATGTAGCTTTTACATCCTAACACTAAACTGATTTCTGTGTTATGGCTTGTCGACGGACAGGGAGCAGCTTGAAGTCAATCAGAGCAGGATGACAACATCTGCTGTTAACAGATTATTATCTGCGTGCCGATATACCAGCAAACATTTCCCACAGCTTCGCTCAACCAACAGCCTCAGTATGGAACTGCGAGAAGTCTGCTTCATTAATTATAGTTACAGTCGGTGTCAGGGAAAGTCACTGCAAGAGAGGCAATGGTGACTGATCAATTACTGCAGTGTAGCAGGCTGTAGTAACCATGGCCACCAGGTGGGTAATTTAATTGTGGGCGTGATGAATCACCACGGCCCCTTCTATTTGTCATATGACTGCGACGAACCAATTAACCCAGTAAACCAGTTAGCCGTGTCTTCTCTAACAACGGTGGATCGCTTCATCAGGCTGATGGGAAATGATACAGTGGGCACAGTAAAGACCGCCTGGCCAGCTCAAAGTGACTACGACCACCAGGAAGGTGTTCTGACATCTGAATTTAGAGTCGCATCAATATGCAACAAATGAATAAACACAACTGGCTGCGTTTTTGTTGCCACATCAGGGCTGCTGCTCAGGCGAGGGGGATGCTGATCTGTTGGTTTGTCAGTCAGTCCTACCTGTTAATCCAAATCAGTGGTGGCTGGTGCATTTTCTCCACAGGGGCTTCAACAAAAATTAAGTAAAAATGCGTTCAAAACTATATGACATGTGAAATGTAGCATTTTGTGAAAACATTTGGTCCTTTTCTCCTTGACAGATGCAGCTTTTTGTGAATCAAATGATACGTGCACACGCAAAACCGTCTATATCAGGTGCATGCAAGGTACAGAGTGAAGGTGCTGCTTCACTAGTCATCACATTTTTTCACTAATTTGATGATGAGTAAGGAACAAAGTTAAAATTTAAATTACCTGTGAGTTTGCATACCTGCTGACTTTTTTTTTTTTAATTAATGAAAGACTTTTTTTGTCAAGCAACTCCAGGTCCAAGATCAAATGAAGTGTCAGAGAATAAAGGTCAAATCTGAATTAAAATCGAAAGTTTGCTGCCTCTCGCCGTGTTAGAAAACCTTAAGGTGATATTCACAGCCTCTTGAAGAAATCCCATGAAATGAGGTGCACTTACAGAGCTTTGGAGCTTCATTAGCTTCCTTTCTAGAAGGAAACTGACATTAGAGACCAGCATCAGCAAACAGCTACAGGTTAGATTTGAATCTGTCTGTCTGCGACTGCCATTTAGCCGATTTCAAGCTATAAATTTCACACACACGGAAATCCCTCAGCACTTAGCACGGCTCTCCAACTTAAGTTCTGCAACTCTAAAAACGTCAGAGGCGACACTATTGTTGTTCCTCAGCCTGACATTTTGCTTCCCCTGCCCGGCCTCACTCTTGACCTTCAACACAGTACAGAGGCTCACCAGCCGAGGGATACAATATTCTCTGTAGGTGCATATCAACTGCCAAGACCGTTTTCAAAGGTTCCTCCCACCCTGAGCCGCCTCACCTGCCAACTACAAAGAGCAGGCGTTTTCAATCACAGGTCTCAGAAGCAGTGGCCTTCCTGTCCACGGCCCCTGGGCGCCCCCCCGCACACGGCTGACCCCTCAGCTCAGTGGTGGGAGCCGCTCAAAGGCGAGCGGGGACCGGCGCATCTCCCAGGCTCTCACAGACACAACACACGTCCATGTTAACCGCACTCACACGTGGAAAAAGCAGAGAAGCGGGCTGGAGCCACGGGGCGACTGAAGAAGGCTGTTTAGAATAATTACCCAAGTTATAAATGGAGCTGACACATTTAGTCAAACACTTTCTCTTTGTTGATACTGGCTAATGATGATTTATGATCATGGACCATTAATGCACATGCAGTGATTCATCACAGCCCTAAAAGCTGTAAGACTCACTAACTCAGATTATTAGATTAATATTTTATAACAGTAATTAGGGCAGCGAGGGAACAAAGACTGAAACCTTGATGAGAAAAGGCAAATAGAAGTCACATTTCACAGAGGCGAGCTTCATTTGGAGGATGTGTCCCCAGTAAACAGTTAATGTGTGATTATTAGATGTTATATTGGTAGCTTGGTGCAGTGAAACATCACTGTATAGGAGGTCCAACAGGGAAAAGTAACACAAGCGATAAGAAGACCAGGAGAACCATTCAGCCTGGTGATCTAAAGCTCTTTCAGTGGAGGTAAAACTGAAAGTGGCTGCAGCTGAATTGTTAAAGCTTTTTTTTTTTAAAATCACTCATACAAAGTTGGTATGTCAGACATGTTAGCAAGTTGTTGCTCATTCAACAGACAGCATTAGAATTCATTTGTGTTGGTTTCTATCTGAGGAATCTTAGTTGAATACTCAGTCTCCCTTTAGCTCTGTTTTTGTTCTCCATCAGCTTCTGAGCAGGTATCTGCCTCTTTAGCTCGAGCTTTGCCCCTGAAAACAGCCTGCTGCTGGAAAATATGTTTAATATTACTTATTGTTCATAACTGTTAATTGGTCATAATAATCTTTCAGACTCAATACTGCACAACCCGCCACCTCCCACCTCCTCCATCACTGGCAGGATGTTTGGTCTCCTGTCTCATTTCAGTGAGGTCTAATCGGCAAAGTCTCTCTTTATTTATGACCTCAATAAATATTGACGTAGAAATGATCTCTCTTTACTGAAATACTTTCACAAGTGAATTTCACGCTTCAGAGACGGCTGCTTTTTTTTTTCCTAGTGTCTGCTAATAGGTTATGGATTATGGAAGTGAAGGGTAAAACAAAAGGTAAGTGTTTTCATGGTGCGGGGGCGTATCTGAGCAGTTGGGTCTAAAAAAAGATTCTCCACAACGAGCTGGCTCGGAAAAACACGCGAGTTATTCTCTTCTGAGGATGTGAAGCATATTTTGATTGCATAACAGGAGGTATATGTGGCATCATGGATGCCCCCCCCCCAAGCCTAACTGTGCATATTTACAGTATACACTGCACATTACAGATCTTCCTGCTTCAGTCTCATTGATTTGTCATAATTATCACTGGTACAGTATGCAGCATGTGGCCTCACCAAGAGCTAAAGCAGGGCGACACGATGAGGATGTTCTCTTTTATTCCTTCACTTCCCTGGTTTTTATGGCCTAATTAGGACACTCCCAAGGGAGATCCCTCTGCAGCGGCACACAGGGGAGAGAGAGAGAGAGAGAGAGAGAGAGACAGAGAGAGAGAGAGAGATGGAAGAAGAGAGAGAAAGAAAGAGAAGCGGGTATGCAGGGTAGAAGCAGAGCCAGAGAGATAGAAAGACGGATAGATGGCTGACAGATACTGGTGGAGAGAGAGGCTGTTTGTGTGTGTGTGCGTGTGTGTGTGTGTTGGGCGGTTACAGTGCAGGCTGATGTACTCTTGATTAAAGCATTTCATCTCAGCACATGAAAGCAGTGCAGGAATCTCAGTGGGCCAAAGCAGCTTCTTATCGTCATCGAGCACCGTCTCAGTGCGTCCAGGCTGTGACCACGGATGGAAGATCTTTAGACACAGACGGACTGATGGGACTTTTTTTTTTTTACCATATAAACTGTGTGCAGCATTTCTTTAAACCTGTATTAACTGTTTTTTTTTTGGCCACTTGGAGGCAATGCATTAAGCTACAAATACAACACTGTCATATCATGGCCTCATAAAGGCTCATCACATCCAATAAATACATAGCAACGTTAACATCCATTGGGAGTGGTGTATGTGTCCAACATTAACTCTCCTTTTTTTGTCTCTGCCTACTCCAGAGAAGCACATCTGGCTCTTTAGCTGCTAAATTCTCTTCTAAGTCCACCGTCTTTGTCCGTCTGCTGAGTGGCACTGGATCATCTGTTCATCAGAGAAGTTTAAAGCAATACAATCGCCTGAAAGATGCTAAAGGTTGAGAGATAATTCTGTGCGGGTTCATCAGTGCGAGATGCACCTTCCTCACAGCACTTTTGCCATCGTTACAGTGATAGAAAATGATTGATTGGTGGAGAATTATAAAATTATAATCCCACTTTTTGATCTGGAATTCCTATTATGGAGTGGCTCAGAGCAGACAGACCCAAATACAAGATATGAAACATGAAAACACAGAGACGTGGAGTCACGACAACAATCTGGTGAGGAGATGCAGACTATATACACATGAGGTAATCGGGAACAGGTGGAAAAAATCAGGGCGGGGCAGACAATCACATAAACAGGAAACACACCAGGGCAGGAAGTCAAGGGACCTGCACTGAGAGGCGAGTTAGACCCTTCAAAATAAAACAGGAAATGAAGACAAAGCAAAACAGACACTTAAACTCCAGGAGACATAACAATTCCTGCCTTCACCTGCATGGAGGACTGAGAGGAAACACTCCAGCATATAATCCAGCATTACTGTTTGTAATATGTAATCTCACTGATATCAGATTTCAGGTTTGAAATCTGTAAGATTCTCCTTTAATGTGCTCAGTGAGCTGCTTTAGAGCAGAGGTAGGTACTTCTACAAAAATAACTTTAGGTCAGATTTCCTAAAACTGTCACTATGTCCTAACAGTAGTACACAAGACAGAAAATCTGTGAAAAATAAAACCTGGCTCCACTAACTCCACCTAATAACATTTCATTTGGAATTAAAACAGACAGAGCACATCTGAAATGTGCAGAAAAGGTTTGTACAAGTATGAAAAATACATATGGTCAGAATGGAAGCAGGAAAAGGTTACAGCAGACCGTTTGGAAACATTTTCACTGTTTTTAATTTCATTCCAGATCTCAAAAATGAACTTTTGCTTTGTCACTTCCTGTGGAGCAGATTTCCCATCAGTGTTCATCCCCATCAGCACAGTCTGAATGCTCTTCTTCTGGTCAAACTCTTTATATTCGAGCACAACTTCACAGCTGAAACCTTTGCTGGCCTCCACTGATTTGACTTCTCGTCCTGCTGCATTAATCTCAGAGTGGTTACAGGTGAAAAGGACACGCAGACCGAGGACAGTACTGAAACATTCAACACCGCCTTACATCCTGCTTATGATGTTCTTTTAAGCTTTAGACCGGCGTATGGCTTTCACAAAGCACTGAGGTTACAGAGGAACAGACAGCTCCATAAGTGAGGGATGAGTAACTGCACTTCTCATACGTGACCACCAGCTTCTCGAAAAGAAAGCAAAAAAAAAAAAAAAACTATACAAATAATTATTGAATAGCTCTTATTCTCTTGTTTGTGTGTGTTTTGTGTGTAGCCTGCAGGGACTACAGCTTACAATTCATTGTGCAACCTTGTGCTGTAGAAAAACAAATTAATTAAACTTGGACTTTCAACCTTGAAAGGGCTTTTTATTGTGCTCAAGCATTCACAATAAAGATCTGTCATTGGCCAACATTCGAGAGTATAAAACAAATTCTCATTGCTTTTATATGGATATTACATTATTTGTCCAGCCACATTAATGTCATCGTTAATTCAACAAAAAACTAATAACAAGTGCTTTGAGCAAACCTAAAAATCTTTTCCTGCATACCCATATATTCTATATACATTTCATTTGTAATAATTACATCGCAGTCACTGGTTTTATCTAAGTGATATTTCTTGAAGTCTGCAGAATGACATTCAAGCCTTCTTCTAAGCTCTTGCAACATTGTTTAATAGAATTACATTATGGTGCACTGAATTAAAACTGATATAGAAAATCATTTTAATTTAGGTTGATGATTTGTTAGCTTAATTAACATAGTTTTTCAGTTATTCTGATAACTTTGGTTCTCTGAATACAAAGAGTAACCTCTATTTTAATGGAGAGCATTTTTAGTTTTAAGTCTGTGTAAATGTATACATTAATAGGTATTGGATCAAGACTGATGAACTGTCAGCACGGAGCTTATAGATATGCACGTCTATAAAACTCTGCTGAAGTGCTGTTCGCAGTATCGCTTTCATTTTTCTGCACAGACAGCATATGAACTTAATGCTCTGAGGCACAAATAGATGCACACCTTCACTGGATTTCTATTGTTTCAGTGCCGGGTGGGAGAACTTTGGTGAATGTTAAAAGACTGTGTATGTGGCCTGTGATGAACCTGACTGTAGTCTCTGTAGGCTGCATACATTAAAATAAATGCATAACATCATCCAGAATCATCCTCTGAGGACTATGAAACTATAAAACTATAAAAAATCCATTATGCATTCAGCATTTCACCTCCACCAAGAAGACGGTTTATTTGTTGGATGGATGTTGGTTGTGAATTATCAGAATCACTCAACATTTCTGAATTTAAATGAGATCTGGAGGAAAGATATACCACAGGCCAAATAACATGTGCTTTGTTTTGTGTGCAGATCAGGATCATTCAGAGAAGCACTGATCAGTATTTTGATATCAACAATAGATTACATAACTTTGAAGAGCTGAGGGGCTGGAGCATCATGGGATCATCTTATTGCTACAAGCGACTCCTTTCACATTAGACAGCGTTTCCATCCTCTTCATGTTGGCAGCCAACAAACTTTCTGAGAAGAAGCGCCAATAAAACCTCAGCACTGACAGGCCGACAGACAGGCAGACAGACAGACTAGCTGCTAAAGATCATTTCTTGAGGTGTGAGACCAAAAACAGAGACAAAAGGAGAGTGAATATTGGACTTAAATACAAAAACAAACTCTTCTGCAAATGATAATATTTGCAGATAATGTAAGATAACGTAACAAGTAATATAATGTAATGCAGTGTGGCAGGAGTCTGCTGGCTTCACCACACCCGAGCTGTGTACAGTGGAAGTGTACTGATGACAACTTGCACAAAACAAGTTTGCGTGCTGCTCAGTGTGCAGTCAGCCTTTGAGAGAGAGCAGGTACAGATTTGTGCACAGGGGAGGACAGACATGTTGAGCAGTAAGAATTCTTACTTTCATAATGATCAAAGCTGCTCGTGTTCACTATCTGCAGTTTAAAACCCACGAGTTGAAACTCAAACTGAGAACAGGGTCACTTGTTCAATTTGACCTAAAGGTGAAGGGTCATCTTATTAGACCCTTCTTTCTACTTTCATTAAAAAAAAAGAAAGAATTGAATTTTCAAACCACCAGATGGAGGCAAGGAGCAGCATTTTGTGTCTTTGTTGTCTTAAAAATCGAATTTCATTAACAGTAAATGACTAAAATTACTTTTTTAAGTTACTATCTACCGAATGTGTCAGCTTTGTGTTAACGTCTAAATTACAGCTAAATTATTTTATGTTTTCTATTTTTACGGATATTTTTTAGAACCACTGTAAGAGTAAATCCTGTTTAGCTATCCAGTGCTGGACTATGTGTGTGTTTGCCTTGTATCTTTGTCTTTCTTTAATCTGATGAAGACACAGTGTTAGAACATTGATCTGTTTACACTAGTTAAGGCTGTAAATCAGTCAGTGTGCTCCTTCAAAGTTTTGTTGTCCTCGTTCTGAAAAACACCTGATTCAGCTGCATACTGATGGAAGATGTGCAGATGGCCCCTTTTCATCATTTAATGCAGCTTTAACATTGTGAAACGGGGCACAGTCGAGCAATGTGCACTGTTTTTCTCAGGAACGGCCTGATGGAAATGGGACACACGTATCCCGTGGCTGCCTGTCACAGCTCGTACCTTTACAAATGAGTACATGTAGACACATGTAGACACATGAGGTATGTAGTGTGTTGTTGTGTTATGCATTACACTGGTTACTCCTCTGACCTTCCCTCCTCCTAACTAGTTTCAGCCCATACTGGCACAGATTTGCAAAGTGTATTAATAATGGATTTTTATGGAGAAGCCACACTCAGCATGCTTTTGGAAATGCTCCTTCTCCCTGATTAGCAGCGGATCACCAGCCTCTCCATTCATTAAACGTAGCCTGCTTTCGGGGCCTTGAGTGCCGAGCTACAGGGACTTTTCACTGAGCGTGGAAAAATTCAGATAGGATGCAATGCATAATGAACCAAAAACAAGTTCATGAAAAAAAAGAGCAGATCCACTACTTGGCCATGCTTCCCTTCCCTCTTCACTACCCTGTCCAACTGTTAAAATATCCATTTCATTCCATTCAACGAGTCCTCCCTTGATAGCCATCATGTCAATCTTTAGTCAGGGCCTGCAGGTTGTATTGAGTTGCTGGAGCCGAGCATTCTCACCGGTTCATCTGAAGTGTCAGGAGGACGGTTTACACCGTGTGTGTGAGCGTGTACATGTATATGTGTGTACATCCGTGTGTGCTTACATCCAGTATCTACAGTATAGCGAGACATTCTGGCTAACAGGCTGGATAGGATCGATGGTTTTCATCATGTCCTGGGAAAACATTGATTTTTTTTTCATGCCAAACTCTTTAGACAATGAGTCTTTGCTGGCAATTAGGGTTCAACAGAGAAGCGCAACAAGGAAGGCACCCTGAGGCTCTGGATACACTCAGCAGGTGAAAGACAGACTATATAAGAAGAACTGGGCCAAACGCACTGTGATTACGCTGTGTGTATGTATGTATGCTTGCAGAGTGTCAGTGATGGATAACTGATGCACACATCACACACATCCAGAGCTGAACATGTCACGCTCCAGATTCCACGTGTAAGAAAACAATTAAATTGTTGTCTTCGACATTTCTTTTCATTTATAATTCAAACACATGAAACATCCAACATTTCCAGGTAATTGTTAAGCTCCAGAAACCAGGCAGGAGATGCAGAAGCACCCAAATGCAGGACCGGAGAGCAGGAGGTCATTTTTAGGGTTTTAATAAAGAAACAAATACTCTAATTAAACAGGAAGCAGTCCCTCTTTCCTTGAACAGACAAATTAATCTCCTTCTTCAGAATCAGGATTGACACAAAACACATCACAGGAAACACAAATGACGATCAGTCAACAAGACCGCAGACAATATATACACAAGGGATAACCAGGAACAGGTGAACACAATCAGGGCGGGGCAGACAATCAAACAGGCGGGAAACACACTGTGGCAGGAAGTAAAGGGACCTGAAACATGAGAGAGAGCTGATTTCAAAATAAAACATGACACGCCAGAACAAGAAACATGACAGACATAACGGAACCCGACATGACATTCAAACGATACTCAAAACATGACAATACAACCACAAAAACCAACCAATCCCACTCAACCCAAGATGACATGAAAGACTAGACCAGAACAATAAAAAAAAAACAAATATCAGATGATCATGACAGTAATAATGTGTGTTAGCCTGAATCAGACCTGTTCCATAGTCAGTATAGCCTATTCTGTTTGAAACAGTAAAAATCATAAAACATTGTAGACTTTTTTTAAACTTTTTACAAATTGACTGGAACTATGAAAATTGTGTTACCTCATAGTTAAGCTTTTGGCAGCTTAACTATGAGGTAAATAAGTGATTATCTCTCTGATGTTTAATAATGATTAAAATTTCCAGACTGATGATGGTGTATAAGTCCATGCGATAAAGTCAAGAACGAAATATCCACTTTCCATTTTTCATATATCCTCCTAATGGCACACTGGGAAAGAGGCGGAGTATGTACTTGTCGCCAGTCAATCACAGAGCTGACATACAGAGACAAACAACCAATCACACTCACAGTCAATTTAGAAACACTAATTAACCAACTCGCATGTCTTTGGACTGAGGGAGGAAAAACTCTGAGAAGATCCACACGGGCACGAGATAAGCATTATTTTCTTTGTTTATTCATATTCAATATAAAGTCCTCTTAATTTAGTAGACATTGATTAGAACTTCACAATATATTTACATTTATTTGTATTAATTGTACATTTTAGTTAAAGTTAAATATTTATCTGTAATTTTGTAGAGCACCTGTTGGCTGTGAGTAGAATAATTTAATTTAATTTCACTTAACATTGATATAATATTAATATAACAGAGTATAACTGAAACAACAAACTGAAAATATATATATATCCAGCAGAATTTGTTATTAAAGTTTATTTCAGCAGATTTCTAAGAAGGGGAATTACAACATGTTACAACATATTGCAATCACAGCTCTGTACAAAACAGTACGGCCTCACTCAAAACTTCACTTGCAGGCCAGGCTGATTCATCCATGCAAGTAGATAAGGTTTCCACATCCAGCAGACAGGGATCAAAAAACATCTAAGCAGTGAACTACTCCATAGTCGGCCCAGAAAACGCAATGTTTGTGAGAGGATTTATTCAGGAGCTACACAATCCATGCACAGTGCTAACTGTGTTTTTTTGTTTTTTTACACTCCTTCTTTCAGCCAGTTCTGCAAAAGAAAATGTGTGCTAAATAGACTTTAGTTGTAAGTATGTAAGTGACTACCAAAGAGACATAATTAATGCCACCGCTGTGCAATGGGTCAGACTCATAATATTTGATCTCAAAAGAATGTAATGCATATTTGATAGAAGGTCAGTGAACAGCAACAGAGCGGATGGGGGATGAGCTGCATGGAGAATCAGGCTGGGGGACGGAGGCTGGTGCAGCTCCAGCCTGACTGATGAAACAGGTAAGTCATCAGGACATATTCATATTCTGATGGAGAAAGGGCTCAGTTCATGGTAAATTGCCTCGCACCATACCTCACCTGGAAGCTCAGCCTCGCACACACTCTTATAGACAAAGATATACACACTAATGCTTTGAAAAGGCCAAAACTTTAAGTCGGTTAGGTTTTTTGATTTCTTGCAGGGTCAGCAAGCCCATGCCTCCAAACCTTTGATGATAAATGACCATCCACTCACCTAAAATGGGAATCCTCTCAAAGAAATGCGGCAATTGACTCATTTTTCACAAAGCAATTGAACAGAAAGAAGTTTCCTTCTGACAGGACGGCAGATCAAACAGAACCCCCAGCCAAGGACATCTGCAGCCGCTGCCATAATTGTCACTGCCTCCTCTGACTTATACATGAACAATATGGTGTGTGGGCTGTAGGTCCTTGTTGCAGAGGCAAGATAGAGCAGCAAAGACACGGCACACTGGTGGTATTGTTGATGGTGATTGTTTGGTTTTTCTTGAGTCTTTTCCTACCCACGCAGACAACACAAAGACATAAAACAAGGCAGCATTTTATATGAATATACAAGGTGCTCCAATATACTATCTGCTCCATGTACTCCCCAGCTGATGACTGCAGAGGATGCTACTTTTTTTTTTTTTTTTGATGGCCACATGATATGAACACAACCCTGACAATAAGCCAATTAAAGACATTATGCTGATGTGTTGGCAGGCAGCTAAAGACAACTAGTGGTGGTGGTGGTGAATGAAAATGAAAATAATGAGCTAGAAGAAATGAAAGTGATGATTCTCTGTGGGTTTATCCCTCCAAGCAACACCATTACACATAAAAATACATTGTGACTATAGAAGGCAACTTTAAAGCTGATTTCTTAAAATAAGCAACTTTGTGTTTTTCTCCAATTCATGGTTGCATTGAAAAAGACACTGTGGCAGACAGCAATGCATCAGCTACCTCTACTCATGAAAATCAATGTGATTTCATGCTGGAGACACATGAAGATTGCACAGACTTTCAACAGGGGTCTTGTCTTTTTCAACAAACAAAACATGTCTACAGTATTTTGAACAGATGTTACCTCGCAGATAGAAATTTCTAACATTAGGATCTTTAATGTCCCTAACAGCTGACTTCTTTGCTTTTCTTCTTTCTTTGTTAATTGGAGGGATGACTGCGAATAAATTTAGTTATAATCATTATGTTTTGTTAAGATATTTTCTGTAACAGCAGCAACAGTGCATCATGTCCTCTATCCCCCTGTTTGTACTATTGTATGAATAATCACTAAATCATAACCTTCATAAGCTTCACAACTATCTTGAGAAGCTTTTCTATTAATTGGGCTGCATTAGATGGCAGTGATCTTCCTGTTACTGTGTGCATCCCAGCAGCGCTGCACATCCAGGCTCACTGTGGGATACACAGGCGCAGGTCTAATCTTAGGCATGCATGTGAATTTAGAATAAAAAGAACAAAAGCAGATTATAACAGGGAGTCAACGGGAGTACAGTGTGGCAGGCATGACCGGGGCGACCCATGTTAGCTCCTGCAAGCGGAGTTGCCGGCAGCAACTTCAACTAACGACCCTTGAGCCCCACAATGAGCTGCTGGAGATCCACTGGGAATGCTCGGCTCAGTGGTTTGGAACGGGAACATCTCCGTAACGCCAATGTAGCCGGCGGCATTCAGCAGGAAACGTTAGCCATGTGATTTCATTCTTTTCACCGCCGTGCACTCCTCCTAATTACTTTCAATTTGAACAATCGTTAATCATGCTGATTTTTTTATTTCATCTGTTGAGGCGGAGTGGACTCCACTATGTTCGTACATGCTCATTCACACCTCCCATGAGAACGCCTGTCACACGTCTTTCTATGGCAAGGCCTAACAATGCTGCAGGAGTGAGAGAGAGAGGCAGCACTGATGATGTACACTGAGCTGGAGGCAGCTTTTATTATAGGAAATGATATCCTCTTTGTCACCCTAGCGGGCTTTATACTTACTGTCCAGGTATGAGAACATGATGAATGAAGACTGCAACAGCAAGGTTTACTCGAGTGGCAAAGAGTGTTCATTTTGATGTCTGAACGAATCTCTGGTGGACGTGCTTATATTCTCACAACACATCTTTGAGCTTCCATTCTCTTTTTACACAAGTTAAACTGCTCGTATCAATGCAAAATTTGTTCTGGCCAAACAGATTTGAGCTGGAAGGAAGGCAGTGCTCCTGTCAGCTCTGTGGGCTCAGCTCCTGAGGGTTCTTCCCAAAGAGCACAATATTCTGCAGGGAGCAGGCAGACCTGCCCACACACAGGTCACTGAGTCATGGGATACACAGGCTGTAGTGCATTAGGTGGGTGATGCTGCTGGTGGTGGTGGTGGTGGTGGTGGTGGTGGTGGGGGAGAAGTCAATCAGCACAGTTGGAAACAGTAAACAGGAGCAAATGTAACCAGCTGCTCTTAAATAATGACCAAGAAGGTGCAGATGTCGTCAAGCTAACTTGCTACACAACTTGTACTTTGAAAACAGCAGGTTAAATGTGCTGTAACTACACAATGTCGCTAAAAACTAAGTCAGACTACAAACTGTAGATTCTCAAATAGTGTCAGTGGCTGCAGTTTCCTCAGCTGCAGACCAGGCCTTTATTTGGAGCAGACAGGCCTTTCTGTACTTTGATTTGATCATATCTTAGTATGAAGCCTCCATTATTTCTGCTCAGCTTTGCCGTGTTGAAATTTTGTTACTGCATTATGTTCAAGCTCTTCCGGTTTCAAATTAAAAGCCTCACTGGACAGAGTTCCTTGATTTCAAGCTTTGATGGCGAAACATTTGCTAGACTGTGTTCAGTGACTTTCCACTTTGCCCCTCAAATGTATCTTTTAATGTCTTTTACCTTCTCTTCCTTTTCCTCCAGTTTTTATGAGGCCATTATTTGACAGCTTTTATTTGACCACTGGATTAAATTTGAGAAAACTAAAATGGTAAGAGGTAACAGTTGCTGGTCAGGTAAACTTGTTCTTCACAGCTACACTCCTTCAGTGGGTCCAACAAAGGCAGCATAGTGCTCCTTAAGACTGACATCAAACACAGCTGTGGATTAAAAAGTATCATTTGTCTCATTTATGTATGTCAGCACACCTCAAGTATCATTTCTGTGGGGGTGCTGAATGATGACAACATTACACAGGAACCTTTATACACCACTGCACCCTTTATAATAATGGTGACTAGTGTGTGTGTGTGTGTGTGTGTGTGTGTGTGTGTGTGTGTGTGTGTGTGTGTGTGTGTGTGTGCAGTTGTTTGTTCAATTGTCCCTCAGGGTTGATTGACACTGCAAGATTCCTTTAACTAATTAAGCTGCTGTTGTAGCGCCTTTGTATAGCTGGCAGACAACCCTGGAGCAAAACTGCAGAGGGAGTTTTTTGCCCCTCCAAGGGAGTTTTTTGCCCCTCATCTCTCACCATTTGTGTGGGCTGACTTAATTGAGTCGACATCATATCAAAAATCTCGCAGTGTGCATCGCCTCTAACCTGTTGTCTGAGTGTATAGAGGTCCTTAACACAACAGATGGAGCTCCTGGGGTGTGGGTTTCCTTTTAATTACTTTGCCTCAATAAGCAATTTACATTTGATAAGGTGGCTTACAAGGCCCACCAATTAATTCTCACAAATCCTTTTTAATTAATGGGAAGTGGAATTCAGGGCACATGGACTAAATTGATTTATAGCCGCTACAACATAAAGTATTTAACCCCAAAAGCCACGAGAAGCTGGAACCTACCTTCCAATGACATCTTCAAGTCAATCAATCATTCATTGAGTTACCCATGGTTAGACTTGCCTACCAGGCTGGACTGAGGCAGAAATGAACCAGTTTCACTCTATGCAGCTATCTGTAAACTGTTTTTTGATTTTTATTACTCCATACACATCTATTGTGGTTCCATGTCCGCTAAAACCTGATCTGCTGGCTAAAGGATGTTGAATATGTGCACATCTTGTGTAGACCCATTTTCAGTTGTATAGTACCATCAAGCGCCACCAGCATGAGGAGATGTTTGGTTTCCATTAGCAACTGAATATAATTCAGATACAATAATGATACTTGAATGGCATCTAATGAAAAATACTGTATTAATATTAAAATGAGAGCTGATATAATGAGGGGATTTAATTCTCATATTACTTTACATACTATTCACATTTATGGTTGTTTTGTTGAAGAATGGACAATGAACATGAATTGAAGAGGTCCATCTAGTGTTGGATGCAGCCGAAAGGGTAATTAGGTCAATAACAACAAGCCCTGAGTTGATACCCAAGTTAAGACCAAGAAACTGTTGTGTTTGTGCATTTTAAGCTTTCTGTGTGATATTTAATGCAGTTGCATTTTATGAGTTTCAGATGTGGACAGGACAAAGGTCAGGTGATCGCCATCGGCTAACCTGCGTTGTCATGGTAGAATCTGTTGAGCTTCATCAGGTTTAGGCATTAAAACTACTTGGTTAGGTTTAAGAAAAGATCACGGTTTTGATTAAAACAAGTACAATAGGTACATCAGTTATATACGCAATGTAAGTTAAGTATGTTACATAAGTGAGGACGTAACTGAAAATAAATCAGCATTGACTTCCAGTTTATACAGGACACAAACAGCAGGTAAAAGGGTTTGTTTGACCCATCCATCCATCCATCCATCCATACATCCATCCATACCTCCACTACAAATGTTGCTCTTCATACTACATCACATATCACAGCCACAACACAACATGACTGAAGACACATCCATTCAGATATCACTGGTGAGACCAGACTGAACTAACACAGAAATAGAGAAAAGTATTCAAACTATCCGGGTGTAGTTGTATCGTATAGGTAAATCGTATTTGTTGGCAAGAAGAAGTAGAAGGGCCTCTCCAACCCACACACACCCGACTACCATGCCTTTGGAGTTATCTCTTTCTCTGGATTGATGAGTTTTCTTCGGCCTGGTCAGCCAAGTGTAAAATCCTGTGTAATACATTCCTTTTTAATTTGGGTCGCCACCAGTGGCTGCATACAAATGCAGTTTTACAGGGCCTGCATGTAGGTGGCTCTTAGTCCTTTTCTGCTTCATGAATACTCCCAGTCTGCTGACTAACAACCCTTCGCAGCATCTGACTCAAATTTAGATTGCTCTATCAAGTCATTTCTCTACTCCTGTGTGTGTGTGTGTGTGTGTGTGTGTGCGCGCACTGAGGTTACACTGTGTTTGTCCAAACCTCGACCTATCAACAGTGAACAATTATCTTTGTTATTAAATTTTAAAACCATTAGAAGTGTGACTGTTACTGCCCAAAGCTCTTAGTGATTTGTGTATGGACACACCTCATTTTAATTCAATCAGTGATTTGGTGTTAAATTTGAAAAAGAAAAAGGCTATATATTGTGTGTGTTTGTGTGTGTGTGTGTGTGTGTGTGTGTGTGTGTGTGTGTGTGTGTGTGTGTGTGTGTGTGTGTGTGT
>JBAJHX010000024.1:11219588-11242039 GCA_037176925.1 Amniataba percoides | reverse complement strand
TGTGTGTGTGTGTGTGTGTGTGTGTGTGTGTGTGTGTGTGTGTGTGTGTGTGTGTGTGTGTGTGTGTGTGCGTGCACATGTGCTCAGTTCTATCACAGTGAATGTGAATGTGTATGTCAGAGAGGTGATGGAAACTTTAAATGTGTGAGAACTTGATTGAAAAATTGCTCTCATATATCCCACAGTGAGATAAAGTAACAGCAGCCACTGTGGCCACATGTGGCAATTACAGCAAAATGATGCATTAAACGTCATGTAGTTTCATAAGATTCTCAGAAAATCATTTATGACAAAGACATAATCACAGTGTACTGGCAGAGAGGGAAACAGGACCACAAACAGGAAACAGAAAACATGCCTCCTGGTGAGACGTGGCGTATTTCTTGTTTCTTCTAAACGAAAGTATGGAAATCTTTATCTGTGACTCTCTAAAAGATAGCACAAGAAGAGATTTAAAAATAATTCAAGAGAAACTTGGATGTTCAAGACGCCAGTGAATCAACGTGGGCATTATGTAGAAACTAGATTTAAAAGTAAAATAGATCAATATGTGACGGTAACCGCAGGATCTATTGTTGCAATACAGCGTTTTATATCCACCTCAAAAGGGACAAACTGGACATGATGTGAAGGGACATTAACATTAATACACATTAACATTAACATTAACATTAACGAACATTGACAGCATTTATACTTAAAAACTAATCCATAAATACTAAAATAAATGCTAGAAATACCTGCCAGCTGTAATTCCACACTACATTTTACAGTACTAACCGCATAATGAGAGAAAGAGAGAGAGAAAGAGCTAAATGAGCAAAATCAGAGAGGGAGGGCAGAAAGAAATAATCAATTACTCCATCCATTTGTTTCAGTCTGATTTTCTATACAAAAGGAAGAAAAGCCTGGTGGGCCGAGGTAAAAAAGTACATACTGGTGCTGAGTGTTCAGCAGGTATTTAAAGGCAGACTTTACTTTAAATGATCTTCAATGTAACGTTACCAGTTGTAACAAATTGACTGATTATCTGATGTAACAGTTTGAGGTTGCAAATACTAACACAGCTAATAAGTATTTAGTTTCCTACATGTCATAGGCTACATTTAATGATGTTAATAATAAGATTGTGTCCCTTTGTTGGGAGAGTTCCTGCATAAAATCATGCTTTGCTGTAAAAGACAGTGAGCGCTCCCTTTGATAATGAGGTTGAGGTTTGAGGTTGAACCAACCTGTAATAAGCACCTGTTGTTTTCCTCTCTTGTTCTAAGCTGTTCTGGATAACCTGTGGCTGTTATCTTCTTTTTCAAGTCTCCCGCTGCACATTTCAAACTGTTTAGCCAACATCTGTGGGATTTATTCCGCTTCACTTCACTTGACTTCACTTCACTCATGGATGGATTTGGAGACACGGGCCACAGGCGCCTAAAAGGCCTCCAGCCATGTGAATATTTACTCACAAAGCCAACTGCACAATAAGATGAATTAACCAGCATCAAGTGGCCTCGAGGTTGTAGACATTGTTGTTTCTAGTAGCAGCAGCAAAGAGTTTGAGTCAGTGTCGACTTTTGGTCACGAATAAGTGAGGCTCAGAATGGGATCAGTAAGATTATGAGGAAAATTTAAATCCATGAACGTGTAGAAAAACAAGATTATAGATGTTCAAAATCTTTTGACCTTTTCTGATCCCACAGTAGCCACAAAACCAGCTAATTAGTCAAGTCAGGTCAAATGTATTTTAGAGCTCACTGGAAGATAACCAAAGTGCTTTGCAGTGGAAAATTTAAAATAAAAACATCAACACAAAAAGAAATGAATAACTTTAACAGAATAAATAAAAAAGTACATTATTGTATTTTTGATGAAGCTGTCTTACACATAATTGTACAATGATGCGTTAAAAACCAGGATTTAAAAGTCAGGACAGTAACAGGCAAACAGAGTTGTAAGGTTTTGCCAGTCTATTGCATTGCTTTGAAACAAATCAAACCATCTTAAATTCAGTTCTATATTTCAGCGGTGAAGCGGGACTGTACCGGCGAGATGTGGTTTAGACTCAAGGCTGCATTTTGAACCAGCTGTAGGTAAGCCAGAGAGGACCGTCTGACTCACACAGCAGGCGAGACGTGAGGCGGAAAAAAGCCTGTGAGATGGAATCCAGCTCTCTCAACGAAAAAAAAAGGTTTTAGTGTTTGACCTAATGTGAAACTGATCAGCACATGGTGGTTCTCTAACTCAAACACAGTCAAAAATGACACCTGGGTGACCTGCCGTACCAGTAGAGATGTTTTGGGCCTGATATGAAGAACCACAGTGTCTTTCTTACTTCACTGAAGAAAATGATTGGCCTTTCGGTATTTGACATCCTCAAGACAACTTAAAAAGGACCGAAGATGATCTATTAATCTATGAAAATGGCACGATCTCAAGGGTCAAAGCAGTAGGTCACACGTCGCCCTTCAGCAGAGTCGACTCAGCGCTTCAGCGTATGCTGAAACCTGACTTGAATATGTAGCTTAAACGTAAAGAAGAGATGGAGAAAATAAAATACAGAGTTGTGAAAAGACGGCTTCATCCATGGATAGAAATGTTTTGAGAAAGTGAATCCTTGAGTTCTGTATTTTATTTGGATGGAGTATTTGAACATGGCCCTCTGTTTATATGTTAATGCTTATTCGTCCGTCCCTGAGGCAAAGTTATCTGGTTTCACTGCTTGTACAGGGGAGGAGGGCTCAGGACCTCACCATTCTTAGTCTGAGGTCTCAGATAAGCAAAGAGGTAATTGCCCCTTATCAGGGAGCCCCAGGGAGAGATGTGGAGGAGGATAGCATTCACTTCATATACAGAGGTTTATGTTGCACGGGGGGTTGATGTTGATGGGTTGTTAGTCATTGTGGCACAACGGCCCAAAATCTCCTTGACCTGATTCAACTCGCGATTCCTGATTTATTTGGGGAGAAATGTAGTTAGGAGATTGGGGGGGGGGGGCAGAAACACTTTTATTCTGAAAGAAACAGACGGATGCAGAGGGTGGGACGTGAGGTTACTCTTCTATACAGCACGTTTACTTGCTCATTTGTCAAACTCCCCCACTGCTTCATGCATAAACACACTCTATCACGCTCACACAAACGGATGTCTTCATTCGCCGCCTTCATAAGGATGTGTGTGTCATGTGTGGAATGAAGGTTGCTGCTGAGTGTGCTGTTTTCTCCGCTAGGACACCCTGCCTGCTGGCAGAGGCCACTGAAGCCTGAAGAATTTGTCTTCATTCTGTACCAAGGCCCCCAAGTCAGTGTGACACGCAGCAGACACAGAAACATGAGGCAGGCCTTGTCTGACTGAATGGAGCAGGGTGGATAAATCACATTACAGCAGTGTGTGTGTGCTGTTCAGTGTGTTCTTACATTTTACAGGACAAGTCTATGGGTCTTTCTATTGAGATGTTTATTTAAGGAATAAGTGATGTCATTATATTAATAATGAGACTATTGACGTGAATGGGGGGAAAAAAAGACTCTTCTGCTAAAAATTGACCTTTGTGTTGACTTATGTATATTTATTTGGCAAACTGGCAGCGTTTTGGTTGGCAGTGGCTCAGAAAGTAAAGTGGGTCATATATTATCTCCCAGGTTGGTGGTTCCATCTTCAGATTTTCTGACTGATTTCCAAACTGAGTCTAACTTTACCTCTGCAGGTCCTCTTTGTTTGTTAATATTACATCTATTCAACAAAACCGTCCATACACAGAGCAGCACACACACAGAGTGTACCTGCTCTCAATGTTTGGCTCTGCACACAAGGAACAATTCCTCCCCTGTTTTTTACACAGAAGCGCATGTTGGACACCAGTCTTCAAAGAACAGCCTGCACTGAGGGAATCTTATAATGACAAATGTGTACTTAGGCAGTAAGCCCCTGCCTCTATGTTTACTCAGTGTATTGTGACTCGAGCGGGCCTACATAGAGCCTACATGCATAGAAGGCCAGAGATAGTTCTAGTTCTGCTTTTTAATACTGTTCGATATTGTTATACAAGAGACCCAATGGTTGTTTCAGGATAAATGAATTAAATTCAGCAGCAGGTACATTTCACTTTATGCAGTATTGATGTTTGTGAATGTTCTGCGTGGCTTTTACCAGCAGGTGGTGTCTCAGAGCGAGTCTCACAAGTTTTCAGGAAATAGCTGTATTAATTGTGTTCATTTGTGTTAGAGAGAAAATCAGTTCTATTTAAGTGGTTATTTATTGCAGTTTGTGGAGGTAAAAGTGTGCACAGTGTTTTTTTAGGAGGAGAGAAAACATGCTGCTGTACTATAGAGCGGAAACATAATCCTCCTTTGTTCTCGTGGTGTAAAGACGCGAAATAAAATCACTGCTAGGTAAACAATGTCCCGATGTCTGCCTGAGGCTGCAGGATACACATAATATATACAATTATCAAATGAAATGCCCATTGTTTTATATTGTATCATCTTTTTAGTCTTTGTACTCAGTGCCTTTGACTCTTAGAGACACATCGGTGTGCTGTTGGAGAGTCTCTACAGAGAAATGTGTGAGTCATACGTTATGCTGTGTTTAAAAGAACTATTTTTTTGCTACAGATGAATATAATTAGCTGATGGTAAAGTTTGAGATGTAACATTTTTTCCTTCAGCATTCATTCAGCGGTTGTTTGTGCTT
The DNA here is from genome assembly GCA_037176925.1 of Amniataba percoides. Taxonomy (NCBI): domain Eukaryota; kingdom Metazoa; phylum Chordata; class Actinopteri; order Centrarchiformes; family Terapontidae; genus Amniataba; species Amniataba percoides. The sequence continues at coordinate 11,237,356 of JBAJHX010000024.1, read as the reverse complement.
TACACCACCTCTGCTGTGCTGCTAGCACTTTCATTCCTTCAGATCTTAAAACTTGTAATCATGTTTGTAGCCAGCATGTGTTTTTGTTCAGGTTTGTTATTTCCAAAGTCAACCTCAGGTGGATAAACACAAACAAACAAAAATAAAAGGAAAGGTTGGAAATGGAAAGAGGTTTGCTTGATGTGGGCGGAGTCAAAGGACTGACTGCCGACGCTGATCAACTGACTGACCTGAGTTTCTCCTCCATCACTGTAATGTGAAGATTGTTTTTCAACCTGTTATCAGACAGCTCTGCAGAATTGCCATGGTTCTTTGGATGCAATGCAAACAGAAGACTTTTTTGTGGCTCCTTAGTCCCTGGAATAATTTGTCCAAAAGGTCTGTGACACAGGTAAATGCAGAGCAAGACAAAAAAAGAAAAACTGTCTGAGGCCGGACTTAAAGCCTTTGTCAGATTAATTTTACGTCACTCTTGGTCAATTAAGGAAATTATTTCAATCCTAAAATACAAACCTTTGTTTTTTAACAAGAAAAAAAGGAAAAGGAAAAAAACAACCAACCAACATCATTCACTCACACAAACTCACACTAAAGTATTTTACATCTGAAAACCACTGACAAATGGAGTTATGTCACCCTGCTGTTATAATTGTTCTTCATGTAAAGAAAACTGTTTTTGAAAACTGAGTATGAGACCAAATAACTTGTAAAGATGGACGCGTTCTGCAGTGAAACCTGAGATATTCTAATAAATCACTGACTGTTTCTTTGTTATCAGCAGATGCTGGGCTCCCCTGCTGATTCCATCTGTTACTTTTAAATGAGATAATGTACATTGTATTATAAATGACTGAATGGACACAAGTGGCAAACCAGACAGATGAAATTGGAGTGTCTGTTATCAGACAGAAACAGCCATCCATCCGCTCATCACAGACGGTTCGAGAGAGAAAGAGAGTCCATTTGAGTTTTACAAACATGAAGGTGACACGGTGACATCATATCACAGCACAGGAAGGTTTCTATTCTCTGACATGAACTCACTGTTCTTTGTGCTTCATGGAAATATATCTTTGCTAAATCTGCAACAATACAACGTTCTCTTTGCTACAGACTGAAGTTATAACTTGAATACATTTGAAACTCCAATGTCCATTATTACACTTACACAACATTAGTTATGTGGAGACATAAAATATTCCCTAAACCTTGTACAACAGCAGCACTGCCACATTTAAAGGATAAGTCCAGCGCTGAGACTACATTCTTCTTATTGCTAAAAAATGAAATAAGCAAACCAGCACTGTGTTAGCCCCAAGCCCATTTGCTCCTGCTGAACATGTAAATCTTTAAAACTGTCACAATTATGTTTTTTTTTTTTTTGGTAGAAAGGTTCAGTAGTTTCCTGAAACAGCTGGTCACAGGTTTGGACAAACATTACTCACGCAGGAGGAAACAGTGTATTTTGTTGGGGACAAGCAGAGTGTGGAGAAAGTCTGCAGCCATCATAATCTAGTATCAGTCAATTTCTCAGGCTGATGTGGGTAATCAAATATTAAAGCCCTCAGAATACACACTCAAATCCACATTTCTCACACAGGCAGCCTGGGCAAAATATAGGAGGCCTGCAGGAGACAGCAGATGTTTCCAGCATGCAAGATTAAGAATGTGGTTTCAGCAGCCTGTTATTTCACTGCGATGTCAGGACAGCAGCCTTTATTTCTGTTTGTGTTTGGTTATAGGATTTACTCGAAAGGTGAAAAACACATTAAACTCTCCACATGAAAGGTGTCGCAGGGCGCCAAATCCGTTACCAGACACGAAGGTACGCCACGCATAATTGAGCGCAGCCAAACGTACATAGACGTGCAGTCGCTGCCTCCACTCATCTATCATCTATATTCCACCACCGCACTCTGTCCAATACTGAAGTGCCTCTGGAGCAGTTCCAAATCAATCACATCGGCAGAACAATTATTCTGCTCAATCACATCAGCCAGCTGATCACCTCTGAAAGCGCCGTCGCAAAACGCGCACCGACACACACTCGCTCAGGACAGGTGTGCGGCGATATTACACACCATTATTCCTGTACTCCTGTCTATTAAATCTGTGTAATATGAAACTCTGAAGATGTATTTTTCTTTTCTCCGTTGCCGTTAGCACTGGGGTTATGATGATTTACACTAATGCGTTTTGTTGCCACAGAAACCAAGCGAGAAAACAACGGCGGGATGCATCCAGATCCGGCCCGTCGGTTCTCCTCTGCAGGTAGACTCGTTAATAAAGATGCACACATAAAAGTTCACAAGGTCAAAGCAAACAGGACCAAGCAAAACTACTGACTCTTCATCACTGAAGGTCCTCTAAGATGTGGACACCCCAGAACTTGGTGACAACACTCCAACACGGTGATCACTTTGGAGGGGACGATGGTGTTGAGGTGGATAAACCATGTTCTCAAATAGCTGTTATCTGGGTGCTAAAGGGAGGAGTGTCGCACCGCAGAGATGCCGCCACACGCGTCAGGGTTCAGAGTTGTTTCTGAAGTGCTCCAACATCCTTGTGGCTGGTCTCCTTGAGGCCCCTCTTCAAGTTAGAAAGTGAATAAACTGTAGGCAGAACATTGTAATCCTGCTGAAGGTGCCTGCGCCCTGTGACTGCACTTCAGCTGTTCATACTGAGGTTTTTACACATTATATCAGTAGTAGGTACGAACAGTAAGAGGTTGTCAGACTGCCTTGTGTGTGGGGGGGGTGCTTTTGCGTGCCTCAGCCATGCTGGTCTAAACACGGTTTACGTAGCACACCCTTTCTTGATGACATTACACTATGCCAGGGATTGCATAATAATGACATTTTCGAGTACTTAACTTTGTAACCATGTGAAAATAAGAATGCATGTGACAGTGCCATAAGACTATAAGTAAAGGTTCAACAGCAGCAGCAGCAAATTACAACATCAAAACTTCCACTTAAAATGTCTCTAATTTAAAGAATATTTCAAATCTCTTTCTAATAATTGACATATACAAAAGCCAGTACTTGAGAGTTTACTGTCAACATAAAATATGTCAGGATATCTCCAGTCACGTTCAAATGAGCACATCTGCAATTACAGCCCAGCTGAGATGGATGATCCTCACGCTCAGTTTGGTTCACAAGTGCAGATTCAACTATTTCAATGTCTGTTGAGGCTCTAAAACTAGAAGAGCTAAAAATATAGAAAACATACACCAACGTGTGTGACTGAGGGGAATGACTAAGTGACATAAACATCATTATAATCACCAGAATCAGGCCATGTGGGGAGACGCTTTTGATTAGTAAGCTCTTTCATTCTCACTGCGGGGTGGAGACAGGGGTGACTAAGTTGATTTTTAAATATTAACCCCCCTCAGGAAAGAATTTCTGCTTTATCATTCCAACAACAAATTCCTGAAGACCCAGATTTGCATTCTAAATATTCAAAATCTCGACGCCATCTGCGACGGGTCGTTCTCTCATTTTCATCTGTTGCCAGCAGAATCTTAATTGGAAAGAGAGAAAAGAGTGGAGGTGTTTGAGCAAGCTGGTTTATTATCTGTGAGCCGCCTGAGCCCCAACAAAGGTGGAGGAACGCCCTAAAGGGGGCTGGATCGCAGGATGGGTGTACTCCTGTCACAGAACAACAGCGCGCTACAGAAACCGAAGCTAATAAAACATTGTAAGACAAGCCGAACACGGCCTCAGAACCGCGGAGTCTTGAGACGGAGCGCTCACGGGGGACCGATCCTGCAGAAATAAGTGTGTGTGTGTGTGTGCTCATGTTTTTTTTTTTTTTGTTCTTTTTTCTTTTCACGACCATGTGCAGCATGTCTTTGTTCTGCGTGTGCAGCCTCATTACAACAACATATGGAAGCATGATGCAGTCTCAACACTATTACCCCAACAAAGGGGTGTGCAGGCCGACCTGTGGCCCTCACTGATTTCCTGTAATCAGGCCTTTGTGCTCCTCCGGCCCTCAGATGCTTGAGTCTAATCAAAAGGAAATCTGACGATGAGTTGTCTTCTGTTAGGGCAGATATGATATATATCAGATCACCTCACCTCCACCCTCTTAACAGCCCCTCCACCCCCAGTGCCAAAAAAAAACAGGTAGAAAACCAGTAATTGAAAGTCAGAAAGCAGGGGAGGACCAAAGGGCAGAGAATAGTAGCAGCGGGCACTTCACTTGAAAATAAGGCCCATCCAATCCTGGTGGAATCAAGAGAGCTGGAGCAGTATTCTCTCCACCTCCCCTCCCTCTCCACCTCCCCCCATTTGTATTCAGAGACTTGAGTTGTGTTTCTCAGACAAGAGCAAATTCTCTTTCTCATACAGAGTCTCTACTCTGATGCATTTTGTACCAGCCATAAAATGACCCCTATTTCTTACTCTCCCTGTTGAATTCAAAAAGCCACATCAACAAAGGCTTCTGTTTGAGCTCCACATAGTGTGGACTCAACAGTGTTTTGTTGAATTGTCTGATATGAAAGTGCAGAACATAATCCAAGTTGTAGAAAGTTTTTTTTTTTCTAAAACTGAAATATCTAATAGTAAAAATAACAGAGCCAAAAGTTATCCAGTCCAGAGAATATATACTCAGCGCAGTGGTCTCCAAGCTCTGGGGCCTGGAGTCACAGCTGAGTAAATTCCTTGCTACAGTACTACAGCATGGAGACACTTTTGAAAGGACCGTGAAGGAAGCAGTTAGCTGATGAGGATCCAGCCGCTCCAAACAACACAGGTACAAATAAAAAGACAAAAACAAGATGAGGCTGAGTAAACTGTGTGTGTGTGGCTCACATCCACACCTGACTGTAATTAGTTTAGATGTTTGGTCTGTCTTATCCAAATGTTCAGAACCTCTGGATGTTTCTTTTTCCCTGACACTGGAACACTCTGCCGTGATTAATCAGCATGATGCAAACCTACAGTGCGACTGATCCATCAATCACAGTCACTCAGCCAAAACGTGCTGATACCTCTCATGGCGTGATCGGTTTACAGATCCTGCCTCATCCGGACAGGTTGGCCATAGTATGATTCGATTAAATCCTAAATGGCCTGGTAACATCAGCAGGGGACAGCAAACAACCCCAGAGCTGTCATGATAATTTGGACGTGGACTCTGCCCACTTCACAGTAATGAGTAACTGTGTTGGGGGTACATGACATTTGTAGGTTTATGTACACCCCCAGATTCTATATGAAGAGCCTGATGGAGGGAACATGTTTTCAGGGCCCTTAATGTAATTGTTCATATGAACTGTTATTTAAAACAACCAATGTTTATCCAAATATGGACACTGGTGACAGGCACTTCACAGAAATGTCTGTGGTCCAGAAGTAACTTCTGCATTTTTGCTGCAATTTTTGATTTGACATCTTAATTTGTGTTTTTTTTTTCTTATTAGAGACATTTTCAGTGTAGTCAGTAAACCCAAGGCCAGCATTTATCCATTAAAGGTTCAGTGATTTTCAATGCTAATATCTGTAAACTAGCAATAAACACCAAAGAGGCTCAAGCTGAGGGTGATGAATATGGTGAGTTAGTAAACCAGTGAAACTTTGACCTGCTGGTGGTACTAGAAAAGTCAGAGGATCCATAGTTCTTAAATTCAACCTGTTTCAAAGTCCATGGCAATCCATACCATACTTAAAACCACAACTGTCAATCTCATGATGGAGCGTGAAGGAAAGTCAGATTGTCGTCCCCTTGTGTCATTCCTGTGTGGAAAATCTTGATTGGGCTGACCACTGCTCACAGAAGTCATGCGGACCAGAATCAGCTGATGCCTTAATACTGCTTGGCACAACGTAACACTGACATACCTGCAAGAAGGGGGTTGGGGTATTTTTTTATTGGGAAATACATCAGCTCAGATTGCCTGTGACCTATGAAGAAACTAAGCAGACCTTTGCACCCCCAAGGAGGGACAAAAGGAGGGTGTCAGTAGGAGGGAGGAGGGAGGGGGTGTCACTGAGAAACAATGTTGGGATTTGAGCAGAAGGCTGATAGATGAAAGTGCTATTACAGGTCAATTACGACTCATTTGAGGTTTCCACAGCCGCCGCTGGCATTACACAGCCAATTGCACAGATGATGGCTGTAATATGGAATAAGTGACAGTGAAGGAGATGAGGGCTGTCTTTGTGTCACCCAAAGACCCGGCGGGCAGAAGGCAGCCAGAAAAAGAGGGTAAAACATAAGGAGAAACACTACCTGTGGTGTTATTAGCTCACAGTTTTCTCTACGAGGACATTTATCCATCTGTTATGGAACCACACAGCTGCACAGCACAAACATTGCAGCTTGGATCAAACCAATGAAATATTTAGCTTCTTAATGAGCTCACAATGTGGCACAGATGTGTCAGTGGCATCCATCTCCATGTGATGGATTATTTAAGTATGCACTGCACGCTAAATATGACTATACTATACCATAAAATGATACTCTTCTAGTTTTCAATGACCTGAAATGGTTTCATTAAACAGACTTCATATGTTCCTTAACAGGCTCCCGACAGGGGTTTGAGTGAGGAACAGGTTCCTCCAAAGCTAACGTTCTTTATTTTAACTGGCATGTTTACTCTTTAGATGATCTGTTGAGACAGTAAAAAGAGAGGCCAGCGGTTGTGGAAATAGCTTTACTGTAGTAATTCCTAAGAAACTGAAGAAAGTTATAAGGTTTCCCTGAGATAGTTACTGTTTTCTTCGACTGTTTCCTCTTTTTCCACCTTTCTGTACTGATAAACTTGATGCTGTCAGTGGGTGAAATATGCTGTCCTCTGAGTTCTGCTTTTCTTCAGCACAAGAAAACAGCACAATCACTTAATCTTTATAGGAAGTTTATTACTTGTAAGAAAATGGCTTTTTAATGTTTGTAATTTAACATTTATCTAAGCTAAGTGTGAAAATTGTGAAATTCAGGATTGACAATCACAATTTGACAATCTAAAAGTTGTCCTTATTAACGCCTCATAACTGATCTATAAAGCAGTAGAAAATTATTTATGCCATTAGTGATGTGTTCATGTAATGCATGATAATGTAATGCATGTTATTTTGTTATTCTGGCATGTGGACGCAGAGAACAGAAGAATATATTATCACACATTGTTGGAGGGCGTGATACAGATCGGTAACAATCACATCAGTTCCCCTTGACAGTTTGATAATGTAATGAAGAACCATTTTTAACTCACATTCTCAAAAGATACGTATCATATATTTAGTTCACACAATTAGTATTATTTCCTTGTGCATACAAAAAAAAAATAGCTTTCTTTAAAATGGTTACAGATTAAGTTCACTTTATTCTGTATTGTCAGGGCAGCAGGAGATGTGATGTGGTATTCTTCAGAACAGCATGAAAAATGTATCATTACCTTCAGCTACCTGCAACCTTAATTACATCTTTATTTAACTTGCATTCGCCATCTGAGATACGAAGAGGAAATTCTTCATATTTAATCAAAGTGTACTGGCTCTGACATCAATACATTTTCTCTGACAGTGTGCAGTGTGACTTTTTCCTAAAAAAAAAAAACTATGTTTAGATTTAAGCAAAAATCAACCCTCTCAGCTGAAGTGTGTGGAGGTGTCTGTATGTGCAGAGAACCTGCCTTCTGCCCAGATTTCATATTTTGCAGTGTTCAGGGTGTTTCTGGGCATCAGCCTTTGGTCAGTGATATGCAGCCCTCAGCAGTGTGCAGGTGTGAGGTGTTGGTGGCTGTATAAAAATACAGCAGTGAGTTACAAGATTATGAGCATGTGGGACCAGCAGAGCCTGGGAGCCACAGAGGAGGGGCCAACTTTCAACGCTGCCTCTGCAAACAGTAACCGAGACATCCGACTAACCAAATGCAGACTTTCACATCTTTTCATTCAGCCAGCTGATGGAGAATGGATTATTTGAATATACAATGTGTGCAGTATTGTGTTTGTCTGGCATCCAGGCCCTGACCTCGCCATTCCTAACAAGGAAACACCAAGCAAAGGAAACACATACATAAATGAAGAGTGATCAAAGCGCTGACAAAATGCAAGAAGTACACTAGATATACATCGCAGTGTGAAGAGTTTATATGAGAGCAGCAGCGGACTTGTAATGTAATTGGACCTGGAGTTTGCAGTCTTTGTTCATTTGATACAATTAAAATTAAATTATTTAAATAATTAACCTCCTGAGACCCAAGCTTTTACTTGATGTGCAATTTCTTATTCACCCTCGCTCTTTTGGATTTGTAAGACCTGATAAGTAGAATAAACTTGTAAATAAATGTAATGTCCACATATGTGGACGCGGGGTCTCAAGAGGTTAAATAAAATTAAATGAATGCATTATAACTGCTCTGTGTTCTTCACATAATGAGTTAGTACAAGACATTGCACCTGCGTCCAGTTTTAGGTACTTTAGCCACCTTGAACGACCTGCTTATTGTTCTTTGGCTCCGCCCCCTGAAATTCAGGGTATGCCCGGATCTTAAAATGGCCTGTACACATAAAACACATGTCTGATACTCTTATCTTTGGATTACTTTGCTGATGAGGAGAATTGCTCTTCATTCCACTTCATTAGTTCAACTTTTAGAGAGTAGCAGCAGCAGTTCCTGCTGGTGTAGCCTCACATCCTGTCCTTAATTAGGTACGATCTAAATGTTGTGTAGGTGTAACTCATAGTTTCAGAACGAAAGATTCAGCCTGGATTTGAGACAGAGGGCTGAGAACTGGGTCACCCACTTCCATAAATGGTGGAGGGAATGTTCCTAAAAGCTGGGAACAGATTAGTTTCCTCACTTCAGACTGAAAGTGCTCTGATAGTCTATTGAAAAGTCAGCTGATAGTACATGTCAGATTAAATCATCTTCATATTCATGATCGGAAAATTAAAACAAATAATTCATTATTTGTTAATTAATCACTCAATGAAGTGATTTAATATTTTACTATATGTGTAGGAATCCTCACAGTGTAAGAGGAGATGCGTCATGATCACGAATGAACACTGTGTATGTACGAAACTTTTACAAACACTGTTTTAACCTCACATTCAGCAGCTCATTTATATTCTCCCAATTTTCTGTTTATCTTTGATTCTGATCAGCTTTGTTGTAGCTGTGCAGTCATTGCACAGACTTCATTTAAGACCTCACGCTACAGAGGTCAGAACTTTGTTGTGACAGGAAATGTGAAATTGGGTTTCCCAATTTTTGCTTTTGCTTTTAGTAAATGAAATGCTGTGAGTTAATTCGAGCACAGCTCACTCACAGGGAAAGATCATTAAGAAACAGAGAAGACAAAGACACACAGCACGGTAATTGTGAAAGAAACAGCAGTGACCATTGGGATGGGATGGGATGGAAACAGCATGTCAGCCATAGCGAGTTTACGGTGCCCTGCTCTGTGGACCCCAAAGTGCAGAAGCCTTTGGTCGTCTGAGAAACCCGTGCAAAGATCTCATCAGCCAAATGAACTGAAAATACTTGTGAATTATGAAAGATAATGTTTCTGTTTCATAAGTAAGCATTTACCATATCAACTTTAAACATGTCAGTGTTGTGTGCACAGCTTGAACCTGCTGCTCTCCACAAGTGTGTTACTGCAGGTTTAAGATACCAACGATTAGATTAAAAAATGAATAGAGCAGAAACAAGTGGTAGTAGTGCTGAAGTAGCAGTACGAGTTCTGAACCCAAGGACGAACTCCTTTCCTGAGACGTTTGAGGAACGTATAATACGTGCACATATGGCATCTTTTAAGAACAGCTGTGAGAAAGACTTGCAGATAATCCAGCAGCATAAAGAACCTGACAGTCAGAGTTCAGACAGCAGACAATGACATGCAGGACATGAAACAGAAAACTTTGCAACTTTGTTAATATTGCAAACGGTAGGAGCAGTCAGCCAATAAGTAGAGCGTCCCTTGAGTGTGTGTGTGTGCGTGTGTGTGTGTCTCCAGAGGCCTGTAGACAGGTAGGCTTCGCAGCAGTGAACTGTTGTGACAAAGTCATTGCTCATTCTGGTTGTTTGAGCCCAGTGCCCATTCCTACTGCCAGAGATGACGTCTTTATTAAAGGGCAGATTTCATTAATATTGGAACAAAGTCATTGCTGGCAAAGATTAAAAACCCAAGGAAAGGATAAATAAAGCTTTGTTGAATAATGCAGCAAATGAATAATTCAGGGATGGAAAGGGGGCTCTGTGAAACAGGAGGCTATCTAATGTGGAAATTATGGATGTCTTTATTTGTCTATTTTCAATTTCAGGCAGCGGGTTTTCCTGCACAGCGTCCGGGTCGACGTGTGATATGACAAGCCTTTGGAAAGGTTTTCATTATGTAACTAGCACACAGAGTAAAGGATCGTGTTTTGAAGCCAGGCATCAAAACAGCAGTAGACGTCAGGGAGGGATTGCCTAATTAACCCAAAGGTTTCAGCTGCGGTGGATGGAATCGCTGCGAGATCACTGAAAACGCCCTCCGGTTTGCACGACGCGAGCTGTCTGTTTATACCACTTTGAACTCCAGCTCTGATTTTGAAAAGTGTAATTGTGTGGTAAAAGAGGATGAAGGCGAGGTTGATTAAAAACCAGTGTGTCACCGGGACTCGGCTTCCTACTGTCACATGTGAGGATAAAATCCCGTCATGTATTGTGAAAAGCGCGTGTGTTTGTGTGTATGTGTGTGTGTGTGTGTGTGCGTTTTCAGGAAGTTGTTGAGCTGCTGAGCAAGTCACAAAACTGACACTAGAATATAGGTTATATCTAACACAACTTGGTTACAGCAAAAGCCGGGCTAATAAGGCAGTTGCCATGGAAACCGTTGTACTGTATGGTTGGCTAGTTCATGACTGTAGCAGGAGCATTTCTCAATGTTAATGTTCCACCAAAAGAAGCATTAACATATGCTTAATTTAAGACAAAAGATATTAAACCTTTATTAAAAAGTGAGATACTGACATACATATGTAATATTTATTATATATATGTGGAATTATTCTGACTGGAGATAGAAGAAATATTTTATTAAAGCAGAGAAGTTACTGTAGTAATTGTGTGGTGATGACAGACGCCATAGATTTTTAAACTTATATGTACTCTTAACTGTAAGTGTGGTCTTCTCTTAATTACTTTTATTTTAAAAGTTAGTTTGCTCTTTAACTTATGCTGACAGTGTATTCATCAGCTGATCTACATTACATATTTGGACATCAAACAGAAAGTGAGGCCACCCAACTCAAACCAAGTGTGAACACATCTACAGTAAGAAAGGGGACAAAGTCAGTCTGTAAACTGTGATGGATGTTGACAGTGGACAGTTTGGGAGATCATTTTATTATTTACCTTACCTTCTATTTTAAGTAACTTTGACAGAAATTTAACCCAAACAAATCCACAAAGGCTGTTGTTTCTGTGAATATCTTAGACATCTTAATTGATATATTTTTTTAAAGTTTTTATTACACCTCTCCTTCAGTGCTCCGTCATTTGATAAAAAAGTGTAGTAATTGAATTAGTTTAGAATAGTTGACTACAGCTTTAAGAGGTCTCAAACTTTGAGTCACAGATTCAGACATTTATCTGAAGTTAGTATGAGGCCTGACCTACGCTAATCAAGTGGATATCTTCCAACATTACAGCCTTTTGTTAAAATCCTTGAACCGCAGCTCACACTGGAGAAAACAAAGAGGGGATTTCATAAAGTTCAGGTTTCTTTTATGATAGAAGAGAATGAAAGAGCAACTGTCCAGGATAGAGAAAAAACATATGCACTTTTTTCCAGAGACATTCAGCTAGTAATAACTAATAAGATGAATATTGTGCTTTTCAAACAGACAAAAGAAAAACAGAGCCCTGATCCAGAGACATGACAGACCTGTCACATGTAACACACACCTCTCTGGACCTACGACATGCTCCACCCTCACACACATCCTTAGACCAATACGCCAATCACAGCAACAAACTCGGCCAACAGAGAAGCACAGAGCATTGAGTCCTCTCCTGAGTCAAACAGCGCTCATATTACATTCCCAGTTTTACTGCTTTGTGGTTGCAGTCACAGTTTCCTCTTCAGTTTCCTCTGCTTTCTTCACTGTGCATTAACGTGATCTCTGCTTGATACATTGGTTCTGTTTCAAACTTGGTTCTTGAACCTCACTTGACCTCATCTGCTCTCATTACCTCTGTATGAAGTAGATTAATCCTGGCTTAGGTTGTTTGGCTCATTCAAGACAAACTTTTTACAACGCGCCCCGCCCGTCACCTTTATGGACATAAACAGGACTCTCCTCTATACCTGCTGGATGTGTCAATAGGCAAGTGTTTGCCAACAGTTATTAAGTTTGTTAAGTCATTACCGCAGTAAGTGTAGAAGGCTGCTGTGTTTACAGCTTACTCAGCTGCTCACAAGTGGCCAAAAATTCATTCATTCAGGATTTACAACAGAGCTACAAATGAAGAGTCATTGTCAAAAAAAACAACCTGGTGTGTACAGATGGCAGCTGGATCAGCCAGGAAGTAGATCTGCACTCAGAGACAACTTCACCTGTTTGAATCTGAAGTGACTGAGATGACTTTACAGTTTTTTTGTAAGTCTTTTTGCAAAGCTTTGACATATGAGGCTCACACTCCTGACCCCAGTTAATGTCATACACCGTACACTTGAGTCCACTTTTCCCTCCTGTCTACAGAGGAGACAGTGAGTAAAGTGTTAGAATGACCAATTGTCAGAGGACACATGAATATGAGAATACCAGATGTTCCCTTTAAAGACCCAGAGTGATTTCATTGGTAGATTTCAGTAAGTTCAAGGTCTAAATGCAGTTCAGAGGTTTTTGATATTTTTTCTTTTAATAGAGTTTAAATAAAATTTGTCAAATTTGAAAGATTAAGACACAACAATGTATTTATTCTTTCCAAGCTGTGGAAGTTTGCAAAATTTTTAAGTTTCATTTGGAATATATTTTTCTTATATTCAGGTGGTACTGTACCTAATGTCCTACTGCAGAGAACAGATTGTCAAGACTTTTATCATCTCATCTAAGAGCTGCCACAGTACAGTCAGCGACACAGAGGGACGGGTCCCTCTACAGCAGCCCAACTGTTTTTTTCATTGACAGAATAAAATGCACAGCACAAAAGAGAAACAAGCCTGCCAAGTGTAAATCAATGAATCTGAGTGCACAAAATCACAGAAAATTACAGTCAACCATTAGCAATATCCGCTTCTGTAAGGGTGGATCCTGGAAAATCACAAATAAATAAGTGGATAAAAGGCGTGGGGCATGTTGTATGTATGGGATAAAATGGGAGATTAAAAAGTAATGGTCTGTATGAGAGGTTGGGGATGTTCGGCTCCTTAAGCGTCAGTGTCTGGAGAGGTAGGCATGTTGTTCCTGACATGTATTGCTTTAGCCGAGTATCTACCCGTCCTCAGAGGAAAATCACCATCTATCACGCAGACATATGCGAGGCGCCTTCATGCTGAAGAGCACGCTGTGGGAACGGAGATGAGCCGTCTCTGACAGCCACATACCGCACGGCCCTGTTTAGAAAAAGCCTCTTGACAAACATTTAGGGATTTGTATGTGCATCGACATGCGGAATCACATTCGCAATTCTCAAAGGCAGTCTGAGATACACACACACACACACACACACACACACGTATCCAGAGGGCTGCAGTGGTCAGGCCCTCACAGCTTGCTTCAAAGCCTGAGCCCAAAGCCCCCTGAAAGCACGCCTAGGGCAACACTGGCTGCAAAAATCCCTCCTCAGCCCCTGCAGAAGGAAGAAAAGCAGGCTCAGGAGGAGAGCTGGGCTGAACTCAGATACCTCTCTAAAAGGTGTGTCACATGATGTATATCGATCCACTTTGTCATGGATGAGGATTAAGTATACCAGAGACTCGTTACTGGAAACTGAATAGCACATTTGTGGACGATGGCTGGCTGAATGGTGAACTGTGAACGTAGAAGAAATGCATTAATGAATAGTAGCACACTGGTATGAGACAGATAGTGGATTACAGTACGATACATGCTCCAAAATCTCCAAAATGACTGCTATGACAGTAAATTCTAATTCTGAGGGCCCTTATCCAGGGGTATAGAATTTAATTCAATTAATTAATTGAATTTAATAATAGAATTATTCAATAATAATTTACATAGGGTACCACATGATAAAAGATAAATTATTCATTAAAATTCTCCAAAGACAGAGAATCAGTAGGAATAGTGTGCTTGTTTCTCTGCAATGAGCCGGTGACTTGTCAAGCACACAGAGAGGAACAGACAAAGGTTAGTAAACCAATATCCAGTAAATAAAATAAAACTTTTAAAAAACATAAATAAAGCGGAAATATGGCATTTTCAAAAAAATGTTCCCAAATTTCTTATCGATTTTGTGGTGCCCTCTGGAGGCCACAATGCCCCTCTCATTTGCCTGTATCCAAGCCATCATGATTGACTGAGAGATGATGAGGCTGCCATTAGTGACTTCTATCATAATGTAGTATCATAGTATCACTGATAAAAATGCTTTTTGAAAAAAAAAAAAACTTTATACATAAATAAAGCTATAGTGAAACATCAGTGAATTCTAATCACACAATTGTTGAATTGAATTGAATTTTGTATGAGATATGAGGTTTTAAACCTTTCAATAGATTGGAGCTATAAGATATAAGAACCATCTTAATGACAACCTTTAGTGAGGTTAAAAAAAAACATTGACAGTACAAAATGGGAAAGGGTCATATTGTTGGATTTTCTCTTGCCTAGTATTATTATTATTGTTGTTTTTCTTTTTGGCACTAAAAATCCCAATTTTGCTTTGGGTTATCCAACAAGTATATCCCAAGTTTTTCATCTGTTTGTTCTCCAGTGAATATGCACCACAGAAACTCATGCTGCATTAGCTAATAGGATCCTGTTTGCACTGTACAGAAAAAATGAGCCCTGGATTACTTTTGATTTGACAGAAAACAAAATATCTGAATGTGCTAATTACAGAAAAGATGTGTAGTTTCTAATTATGAGTGTCATTTTACTGCTTATGATTGCCGACTATTAATAACTATTTTAAAAATGAGACGTTCTTAGTCTCAAAACATGTTTACACAAAATTACCATCCACGGAGGCTTGAGATGTGCTAATAGCTGCTTTTCAGGCAAATTGTTATTCAGTCGAGATAAAATGTTAGTCCACACAGTCTATGTGCAGCTCAGCTACCTGTGAGGGAGGCTGAGGATGGTTTTTAATTAGCCGAGAGCGTAGTGACTGCTGAGACTGACAGAAAACAACAAACTCTTGTCTTGCAGGCGCCCTTGAGAGGCCGCCGCTAACTGTAAGCACAAACACAAAGTAAGAGGTGAAAAGCTCGAGAATCCTCACGCTGGCAAAAGCCACCGAGCATACCAAGTTTGGAAGAAAGCTTCAGAGAATATGCTGTTGTTCTCATAAATAATCAATCCATTATTGTTGGAGGAAACAGAGGCAGCGTTTCATCTTGTCTAGAAAGCACACTTACGCTCAGCACGTAAACTGTTGTGTGACATGCCGTGTCGTCAGCCCCTGTTGTTTTCAAAAAGCTTTTCTGAAGTGCAGACATTCAGATGTTTGCACGACTTCTCAGCTTGCAGAGCAGCGCGCGCTCTCACCCAATCTGCAGCTGCTTTTGTTTTCATCAGCCGCCGAGTATTACAGCCGCGGACAGGAGGCGGCGTGGACATGAATGATGATGCTGGTGGGGCTGTTGAGTCAGTCTGGGACAAATCTGATTAAATTACTTGGCCACTTATTTTAGAGGCGGTAAGAATCAACATTTACTGACTGTGTGTACACACTGTGAGCAGGAGGAAGTTCATTCATTTTCTCTACCAGCTGATCCCCAGCAAACACGCCGCACTTCACACAGTCTCATCTGCACTCCAAGATGGTCACTAGTGACTTTATTTCAATAAAGTTAACTGAACTTTTAAACAGCTTTTGTCCCATCTTTCTCTCTGTACTACAACCTTGGCTGACATGGCAAAGTGAATGAAGGTGAGCTTCCAAGACAGCACGGATGACGATGATGAGGATCAGCTGCTCCTGGTCAGTCGCTGCTTTCTGTCTCTACCAATCTGACTGCACTTCACTTCTGCCTGCAAATAAACCGTTTGTGGATTTTATTGATCCAAACATTCGTCATTATCTCAAATAACCATTTGAAAAATAAAAAGAAAATAGTCATAAATACTGCTGGGAAACCAATACATAAATGCATTTTTGAGTAAATGGTAAATTTAAAGCTTCAAACTACGCACAGTTGGAATTCAGCCCCCCAGCTGAGTGAATGTGGAAGAGACTTAATGAGTGTAAATCCAGTATACTGTTCTGACTTTGTCATGAAAATTCTTATTGAATTCCAGTTTGTTTTGATATGTATACTTATTTGATCATAATTGGAACTACCAAAAAAAATAGAAGAAGAAAAGACATTTTATCTACAGTAAGAGTGCTCCCTGTTTTGGTGTTCACCTGTAGATGTGATTTTTTTTGGTCCAGACTGATGCTGCCAGTGCTGTAATTTGATTGGTGCAATATCTGTGAGGCAGGTAACTTTAATATAATCACTTCAGTTCTGACAGACTTGCAGGCAGTTTTGAGCACACTGCTATATAGGTTTTTATCCAGTTGAAGGCCAATATTGATAACCGTGGCTTATATGAGTCCTCAAAGGACTACCTGCTCTGAATTATGATTGGCTACTTGTGTGGCGGCTCTGAGAACTCAGTGCACAGCAGCTTAAGAAAACACTTGCAAATACATGAAACACAAGCAAATCAAGAAAGCATCTGTATCAATTTGACAGCACATGTGCAGAATTTAGAAAGCACAGTGCAAATGCAGACATGAGGCAAATAGAAGAGGCAGTGAGGAAACACTGAGGTTGCCTTCATTTACAATGATGTCATGTTAAATGATCTGGATGTAACATGCAGGAAATGTTAGCTAACAATGACATCAGTGGCAGTGTGCTGTCCAAACATAGTGAAATTAAGCATAAATATGACGGCGATATTATTGTTTATACACTTAGATATCTACATGTTGTGGGACTTTTCCATCGTTCTCTATAAATATGAAGTAGTAGGCATGTCATGGAGATAAGTGTTGCTGCAGCAAGGCAAGCATGCATGAACTTCACAACCGTTGGATTTTAGAGGGGAAAAAAATAACATCCCCAGCCTTCTCATTTTGTTACAATCTGTTCACACATTAGCAATAAAAAAAAAGATTAAAAACGGATTAAGACATGTAAACTGTTACATAAAGCAGCTTCAATGAAAAGCATAACCCAAATGTCTGCCTTTGTAAGGCCTGTTGTTGTTTTTGCTCCCTCTGTGATGAATTCACATAGCCCGAGGATAGATGCTGCGTACAGTGCAGAAATATTCAACTGATGGAGAAACCATCTGCTCGGTGCCTGCGAGCCCTTCCTCTGGCATCCAACAGCTCCACAGACCCTTCCAGACGTTGGAGGGTGACGCTCACTTCAGAGAGCACATCATCAGAGAGGAAACTCTGACGACTGCCTCACCTTGCAGATATTCATGACAGGCCACACGGTGATCAGGGGTCAATGGCAGATACTAACTCTGATTAAATCAAATTTAAAATTTTCAAATTTTATTTATTTAAAGCCCAAAATCACAAACATTGTTTGCCTCGGAGGGCTTTACAATCTGTACAG
>JBAJHX010000024.1:11195872-11219488 GCA_037176925.1 Amniataba percoides | reverse complement strand
GAAACCTGAGGAAGAGCCACAGATGAGGGATCCCTCTCCCTGGGACAGACAGACGTGCAATAGATGCCACATGTACAAAGAACATCATCAAACATAAATAAAATAATCAAGGTGACAGATATCTGGGAACTGATACCTCTTTGCAGTAAAAGGGAAACCTGTACACAAACTCCAACACAAAACTTTATCAAATGCCTCAAAGCATATGTTTAATTAAAGGCTGTAAAGATCTTTTCAACATCATCTTACAAAGCGCAGTCCTCCCAGCAGCCTGACTTCTAAAGTTAACTGAAAATTGAAATAAATAAAAGATGAATAAAATAACTCCCTATGTTTTACATTATATAAGTAAATCAGGGAATAAAACTTAAATCTCTGGTGAAATTTGAGTCCTTCCAGTGGAGTAAACATGAAGCAGTGCCTTATATGCAGCTCCAAACAAAACATAAGATATATTTTATGATCCCGCAGAAAAATCTGTCTTCAAGCCACTGCATCACGCAACACACTCACCAGTAACACCACGATACACAAACGCACAGGGATCAGACACACATGTACAAACAAGAGAAACAGGCATTAACAAACCGGGTAGTGATGAATCATGTAGCAAAAAATAAAATTTTTTTTTATTTATTTAAAGGCTGAAGAAAGTGATGGTCTTTTTTCTCTCTGATTCTCATGGCCATTTCAATAAGTTCAGCCTTTAACTGTGCTGACAGGTTATCGCACCACTTGTGTGCCACATGGAGTTACATCCTCTGATACGGTCTGATAACAAAATCACAAGTAAGCTTTTTTTTTTTTTACACCATAGAGTTTACTTCCCAACAAACACATCATCTGTTGTAGCTTTGAATAAAGGTTTTCAGCATGTAAATTTGAAATTTCAGCACCTCAATGCCATGTGAGCGAGCTGTCAGTGTGGTCTTTATGTGATGTATAAATATAATCATATAACCATGTATTATATTTATATAGAGAACCCTGACATAGAATCTTGACATATGGGTATAATGTGAAGGATGTGAAGCGGACGATACTTCTGACCTCATCAACAGCTCCCTCCTCGCAAACTAACAAACTAACTCTGGGCTTGCCTCATCACAACTGAGGTCAATGCTACAGGCTGGAATCATTTTTCTCAACTGGACAAGACTTTTTGACACACAGACACACACACACACATACACACACACACACACACACACACAGTGTGCTGATGTAATTAATCATATAATAAAACTATTTTAATCTTAACTAGGGCTAACCTCACAACTTTCTGCACACTGCTGCTCACACACACACACACACACACACACAGCACTGGTGTCCATGTAGTTTGCTGGCTGTCCCAATGAGTAAAGAGCAACAAAGGAACAAGAGTTTGATTCACAGCAGAGGCAAAAGAAAGACTGATGTTATATTTCCTTAAATGTACATTAGTTTGCTCTATACCAGCATGATTATGACTGGTAAACTATAACATGTAAAAACATTCTTACATATGTTAACTGTACATCTCCAAAACAAAGTGCATGTTTCAGGACTGTGGATCACAGGATTACGGTGTTTACTGCAACTTCATCTATATCTTCTGCCTTATCTTTGAAACACAGCTCGGCTCGCTCACCTTCTATCATACCTGCAGCAGTGGTAGGCTGGTACAAATCAGCTGTGAAATACATACTGGCTAAAGATGGAGAGCCAAAGTGAAGCATTTCAAAATTTCTATTTTTAATCACAAAAAAAAAAAAATCTGATTCAGATTGTGAAAATGCTTAATATCAAAGCTAACAATCAGTCAACCACTAACAATGATCACATGCATTAAGATTTATCTCAACAGAAGCCCCGCAGGTTTGTCAGCGAGGTGGGCACACAAAATGATCAGTCAACATTAGCATGGAGCTGTAATTTTGACAGATTATTATTAAACATCTCCGACTATTTGTTCTGCTGATGTTCTGGTAATGACTTGACTTAGAGGTTTCCCTCAAAATGAATATCTCTCAGATTCTAGACAGCGGCACCCGTAGGCTCGAGTCCCCAATTATTTCAGTTCAATCTGTCTGTATAAAGCAATCACCAATAAGCTCTCCAGCAGCAGTTTGTGTGTATTTGTCCAGTTTAATATACTCAGATATCAGACGGCTTTAGTCAATACAAATGTTCTCTCTCCTCAGCGCTTCTCCAGGGCTCTTTTTATGACAGGATTAAATTGTCCAACCCACAATTAGGAGAAAGTAATTTCCCTGGTGTGCATCTCTTTTCACTTATTTTCCCGTCCGTCCTACAACACCACGTGAGGTAATTCCGCACTCCCTTCCCCGGATAACCCTAGTGGCAGAAAAATGACTGTCCTCTTCTATTGCAAAGAGATAAATCTAATTTCGTCGCACCAGCTGCAACATTGCATCTACTTTGGCCCCACAAAGGATAATAGACTTGTCGAGAAGCACAAAGCATTTCCCGGTTCCTGCGCCAGCCGGGCCTAATGCAGTCGAAGTGATACAAACATCTCAATTGCACGCTTGTACATTTCAGTTACTGTTTACATTCATTTTGCAAGGTTCAGGCTTGGGTCTCTGCCTCACTGCTGGCGTGTGAAGTTTAGCCACGCTTGTTTAACGACTACACGTGTTTCTCCTTCGCCAAAGACGCGTGGAGTAATCCAGCTGTCCACTGCGCTACAGAGAGCTGGCACTGCACGTCTAAAATAGATATTGGAAAACACGGGTGGGCAAACAAAGGGAGACAGCAAGGTCAGGCCAGAGAAGCATCTGGAGGGAAATGTTTGCGCTGTGTTTTTGGAGATTGCGGCACACAGACTGGCTCCAGGTTGGTTACAAGCTGTTCGGTGTTTTTGCCTGCACGGTCAGCTACACCCAGACAGACAGGAAGCTGCAGGACCCGAAGGCCTCAGCGGCGACTGCAACTCAGGAGGACACAGGAGCCAGCGGGAGGCGAGCCAAGACGCTGCATCACCCACGGCAACAACTGGAGTGATGCTCTAAACCCGAGCAGGAAGTTCTGAAGGAAGGAGCATCAACATCACAATGAAGTTTACTAAATCTTCAGTTATTCGTTGATACTGCAGGAGGAGAGATGTGACCTATCATTCAAGTAGACTTCAACAATGACACTATTTTCTGGACTGGACAGTACAAGGTATGATTGTTGGCGTTAGAGACAGGTCCACCTCAGTACAATGGATCTGAATGGAATTGAAAGGAATGGTTATTTCTGTTCTGAAATGATCTGCTCTGAATGGGGCGCTGATTGCTGACAGAGATGCTACAATTGATTTTGTTTGTTTAGATTTTGCTGGGAGCACCACGCCATCACTCACCTCAGAAATCTGAGAGACGGAGCACGAAAGTCTCAAAACACAATACAGCGCCCCAAATATTAACAATAACAGTAGAATGGTAAATAATACGTAATTAGTTGATTATTTTATCTGTATTTCTGATCATGTCTAATGCTACCCAGCTATGTGTTGTCATACTTTTGTCATTTACTGTTCTTTAAAGAACCCACGTTAAGTATCTGGATAGACATATCGGCTGGTTAACCTGAGCATTATAGTGCAGTATTTAAAATAAAAACAGATAAACTGAATGTACAGCTAACAGCTTTACGTACCACATCTTACCCATGATTGGACAGGAAGCTGTTTATGAATAAGAATCTGAGGGGACTCTACTGAGGCAAAATTTTAATATTTCAAGCCGTAGAAATGGAGGGAGAAGAAAAAAATACAGATTTCCATATTTCCAAATACTGGTGAATGGTCTGTAGAAGAGGTGGAATTATGGAATGGCTGCAAGAAGACAGAGAAGAACATTAGACGCCAGGATTACTGAGCCACCGATTGGTCCCTCAGAGATTTCCCAGCAAGATGGAGAGCACAGGCAAACATCTAGATTTCTCCCTGTAAATTCACTAATAATGTTAAGGGATAAGGGATAGCCTGCAGCTACAAGCACACGGGCAACAGGGGGGAGAAGCTATAGCAGAGAATGTGTTTTATGGTTTATTTATACACACATAAATAACATAAATGTGTTTTTCCATGCATTTATGGTCACATTAAGTTAAGTTAAAGTTAGGCATCAGCATTCAAAGACCATGTTATGAAAAAACATGACAATAAAGAAAGAAAAAACTCAAGGTCGACTTACTGAGTTTCTCCAGAGCATTTAATTATAATCAAAAGTTTTTGAAATTTCTTTTTTTTTTTTAAAAAAACAAAAAAACAGCTGTTGTAGACAGTATAAATTGTAATTTGAGACTGTCTAATCATTTTTGACAAGAAAATAATGTTAATGTTATATAATAATAATGTTAATGTGAAAATGCGATTTATATTTTAAATGTGAGTGTGAAAACACTAAAATTTGTCTCAAAGCACTGCTGTGTTTAATTACAGCCTGACACAAACACAAGCATGGCCGTAGACTCTTATTTTTGTCAGTGTTTTATAGATGGTTGGGTACAAATTACAGCAGTACCATGCCATTGTTGCTTAATTCCTTCAAACTTGATGCATAAAGTGATGAAGTGATGAAACTGAAAGTTAACCTCAGCTTTGAACAAACGTAATAATAGTCTCATTATCTATTAAGAGTTTAACTTTTACACTCAAGACTGTGTTGGTGTGGTTTGATAAGCATTTACAGACAGCAACTTAAGCACACACAACAAAGATCAAGCATGTGTTAAAGAAATGTAATAACAAAGACTTCTCTAACTGGCATACAGCTGTGTTCATGTAAGACCTTGTTGCTAATACAAAGAATCTGACTAAAAAAATAACATATCTGAGCCTTTTTCAGCCCTTTACCTTCAACCTGTTAAGAACAATGTAAATCTTTCTAACAAAGCTGCTCATCTTTTGTAATGATGGTTCAAGTGTGATGATTTAACCATTCAGATCTTAGCGGCATTACGTAGTCCACTAACTTAAGACCGTCTGTGCTGAGAATGGATGGACTCCTTCCAGCGCCTTGGACTGTGCAGCTCTATAGTAATGACCCTTAGCATGTGGGGGTTTTGATGAGACCACCAGCCTGCTTTATACCCATATCTATCAGTGTGCAAGCTGAACACATCAGACCTACAAACCAGAAGTGATCAGCTGGCCACCGCTGAGTCCACAGTCAGCGTGAGCAGTGATTAAGCTTTCAGTTAGTTATCTGCTGAGGGCTGCCATGCATTTGATGGATGTCTTTTATTTGCATCTAAGTGATGAAGAAAAATAGACAGGAGTCTTTTCCCTCGGTGTGATTGATTACGCCAGACACCATAACCTTGCTGCTCTTTTTTGGTATGACTGTCTATATTCAGCCAGAGTGATGAATTTGCCGGAGTTGTGTAACTCCGGCAGTGAGTGAGATCATTCATGTGCTGCCATGTAAAATTGCATTGAACTGGGGCAATCCCTCAGTAGAGGCCTGGTACAGAACTTTAATCAAGTTTACTGCCTCGGAGAGGGAGCAGAGTGCGAGGCATTTACATATAGGCACTGGCCCGTCTCGTCACAGAGGACTGTGGTGAACGAGCCTCATAAACATTTTAATCTGCCACCAGGCATGTTGATATTGTCACACTTTAAAGATAGCTTTGAGTGATCCTCTCACTATGAAAATGGTTATTGGTTGTGGAGATGAACTGCTTGATGCCGGGGTAAAAAGGCTATTGAGAAGCTCTTACGCTTGATTGTAACATATTTCATTGTTCCCACATTTAGAGATTTCTGCTCAGAGGAGAGATTTCATAACCTAAATTCTTCTCTTCTGTGATATTTTCAATCAGAATGACACTTCAGATCCAAACCATAATTTGTAGGGGAGTAAAGATGAAGTGATGCATAGTGAAGTCAAAAGGTGGGTGTTTACCCACCCATTTTTATGTGCTTTTCCAATCATTGCCTTTCCTGAGTGGAAATACTGAAAATGAAAAAAACTGTAGAAATATTACTAAAAAGATGTATAATATCTAAATCATGATGCAGGACTACATGAGGCATGTGACTTTAATGTCCGCTGAAGCTGCCGCTCCAATAAAGAGAGGGAAAATTGCAGCGGACTAAAACATGAGCTGTGCAGGGAGCGATGAGGAGACTGTTATCTTCCTCCAAATAATGCAAATACACAAAACAATGACACTGTATTCCCACTGTGTTTGCATCCTTCTGCTTCCTGTCCTTCTGCGATGGTAAAATTCATAAATTAGAAGATGCTATCAAGGCACAGGGTTGCACAGTTAAGTGCAGGCCGTAGTCCCTCCATGCTACACAAAAAGCCCGGATGGATGGGTACCAATGATGTTTTAGCCTGTATTTGTTGACCGCCTGTGCAGCCGTTGCACGAGGACCAATGAGAAGTGGCGTGTCCTAGGTGGAGGGGAGGATGTTGGTGTAAACATGGCCCAAGGTCTTTTGTGGGGCAGGTTAATGAAATTTAATCTACTGTCTTCAGGTTGGAGTGGTTTAATCCACAACAAGGAAGGCAGCCTCCGGGCGTAGAGTTTGTTGTTTGCTAACAGCAGCGTGCAGTTCTTTCACAGCACGTTTTCCTTTCACGTCTACGGAGACTTAGGCTGCAGTCACACGTTGTTGAGGCTGCCACCATCACCTACCACTTCCCTTGTGTCTTAACCCTTTTTACACCCAATATCTGATGTAACAGGTTCACCCAAATACAATGTGTGTGAGTTTCTTTGTGTGTTTTTGTGATAAATAATGAAAGAAATCGAACAGTTAAACTGGTATTTAAAGTGTTAACATCTTGAACATTATTTCATGTTTGGTAGTTTTAAGCAGGTATGAAGTTGTTAAAGAGACTTATGAACAAAAAGCAGAAATAAATATTAATGTACAATGATTTTATCGCAGTTTCTTTGTGTGTGTACATTTTTGTCATGAAGGAGTCCAAAGGAAATTTGAAAGAAATGAGGAGGGCACAAGGGTTAAGAGAAGGAGTGAATAAATGAGAGACAGCAACTTAAAAACTTTTCAATAAGAAATAACACAAATAAAACAATAACACATAATACCCTCACAAACCAAAAAAGCTTTTCCATTTCTGTTTTTGTTTCCAGTCTTTATGCTAAGCCAAGCTAACTGCCAGATGTACGTCTCTAATCGTTCACAACAGATAATGATGCTCTGCAGTCTCAGCATCTCTAATGGTCAGCACTTTCAGCTCTGCGTGTCAGAACTGTGTGGCTCCTTCCAAACGCAGCAGCTCCACGCTGCACAGTAAAACAGTCGGTTTATCACGTGATCATCAGCTGATCTGATTTCCATCTCCTGCTCTCTCACCTCACAGCCAGTCCTCTCTGTCTGCACTGCGAGGAGGCCAGCTGGGCCGCAGGACGAGGCGAAGCATCCATCCCCCGTACAGAGAAGTGTCAGAGGTCAATTTGAAAGTAATGGAGTGGAGGGAGAGCTAAAGGGGGCAGGCGCCGCTGATTCATATCAATTCAATTTTACCTTCAATGGAAAAATAGTTTGAAAGGTCTGAGAAATGTTACGTTTGACTACAGCAGGAACAAAATTGTAAAGTTGGTATTGGCAGTAGCATCAGCCCGCCATATCTTTGTGTCAGGGCAAGAAAAAAAGACCAGTAAGGATTCTAAAAGGTATTTAAAGGGTATTTTTTTCATGAGATGTATTCACAGTAGATGAAGGTTGAAATCATGCTCATGGCTGAAGATGAGGTTTACTGGCAAAAACAAGAGGAGCTGGGATGTTTTTTGTATGCAGTGTTTGTTTACTATAAAAATATGGAAGGTCATAATGATTGTTATCAGTAACAGTATCAGTTTGTTAATCAGAAACCAGGTATGTTTTTTTTTTGTCCCAATCCAAATCCATGTCTTTTAATATCAGCATCTGTTCACATAGCCTCAGATTATGTTCTTATATTACCTCCTCTACATTATGTTTTATGTATTTTTTCTGTACCATGCTATGGCTATTTTCCTCACTCGAACACTTATCCCACCACTGTTTTTTTCATTTGGACAGATAATTAACCAATTTAATATTTTATCTCTCACAAACGCTTCATTCAGTGTCGGTAGTTAAAAAGTTATAATGGTTGTGTGCATATCATAAATGTATGGCTAACATGATTTAGCAGAAAATTCATCTGAATAGATTTTAATGATCATTTAATTGTTTTGCATAACTTATCTTAAAATAAAAATGGCAAACACTCTTCCATCCTCTCAAATGAGGTTTTGCAACTTCAGAAACATCTTTTTTTTTGTATATATTTTGGCTCATTTTCATGCCTTTGTTATAGTGGTAGAAGAGATATAACAGGAAATTAACAAGAGGGAGATGAAAACAAAGATTGGCCCGCTTGAGTTTTTTATTGTTCAGTCACAGTAAAAAGAGGAAGGATGGCACATTTCGTTCCGGGAACTTTTTGTCCTTATTTTGTAACACTAAAAAAATGAAGCAATTAATTGATTAATCACAAAGAACAGTGATGGGAATTAACTGCAGCTGTAGCTTAGTCTTCATTTTTATCTATTACAGCTTAAGACAGTGAGTGTGTTTCCTGAGTGGGAATGAAACAAAAGAAAAAAATAATAAACAAGAGTGAATGTTTTAGTCTTGGCTGAGGTAGAAATGTTGGGCTGCTGAGCAGAACAAAGTTCAATGGAAACCCGACTTCGTGAAAAAATGATTGCGTACATGAAACGTGTAACTTCAACATCACTAAAGTTTCCACGGAAGAGACAAAAATGTCAGGTCATACACGTTTTTCCATCATTTCTATTCTGTCTGTCATTAACTACATCCACTTGTTGTGTGAGCTTGTCTAGAAATCATGTGAAACGTCACTGCATACCCTGAGTATTTCTGAGTAAATAAGACAAAGTAAAGTTGTTTAGTCTGGAATGGCTGATTTGCAGTTATGAGGTTGATTATACATCTCTGAGTAGACGCTCCTGCCTGCTGCTTGTGAGATGACAGTGACAGTGAGTGAGCTGCTGATTTCAGGGTCTCATCCCTCTACACATTCTCACACCTCACTAAATGTCCCCATGCGTAGTCATTCAACACTTGGTGGAGGTGACACGGCCATCAAATGTCTTGTAAACACACTAAGCTCCATCACATACACCCCCCACCCCTTCCTTCCTTTCCCTTTGCCTCCCTCTCTCTCTCGGAGACCACCCACTCTGTCCTGGATTGACTGCAGCCAGCAGCCATTCTCTCAGGGCCCGGTGGCCCCTGCTGAGCACACACACAAACACAAGTGGTAGGTGGAGGCGGTGGCCCCGCTCTGACCAGGCCTCTGCCGGCTTCAGAGTAGGAGGTTCAGGAAATAGAGGTGGTGGGAGGACTGTTGCCCCAAGACAATGTTTTCAGGTCAGTTACATAACAGTGTCCTCTGAACAGATTTTGGATGGAAGGTTTGAAAGATTTCACAGGCAGGTAATGTGATGATGCAGCCATGTTTATGGACCACTTGGCATGCCGTGCAAAATGGAAGACCTTCGCCCACGTGGGGCACTGCAAATGTGCATATCTGCATTCAGAGGAGAGGAGTAAACAGAGAACTGAACACAGCTGGACCTTGAACAGTATTTCCCAAAGAGACTGGCCAGTGCTGATCTCTATCAGCCGGTCAGTGTTTTGACATGACAGGTCCTCCCCTTGAAATCTTGGGTGGATACCACAAAACTTTTTGCTCAAAACACTGCAGAACTGTTGATAATTAATTATAAGTGAAGTCTTCTAGGTAAAGATATATGTATGCTATTTTTACTCTATTCTGTATAATAATAGTATTACATTTAATCAAATAAAAATAAAAATATACATATATATACTTAATATACTTTAGTGCATGTGTACTTGTCAACTGTCTACAAATTGGCTACTATATAATATATGAAGTACATACATATATATATATATACACACACACACTTCATATCTTACATAGTAGCCTGTATGTAGAGAGTAGACAAGTACCCATGCATATGTATGTAGTTTTATGTCCATACTGCAGGTTAATCTGTTTAACTTTGTGCTATTATGTTGCATGGTGAATGTGTCCAGCTTCGACTGTAGGCCTAAACACCACAACAGTAATGAGAGTTTGCGATGTTTAGATAAAGAATGAGAATGTCCGAGACAAACTGTGTGAATGTGATGTCTCGTATGAAGCCAATTAAAAAAAAGCAAGGTAGGACAGTTCTTTCATGTTGTTGTGAAAAATAACACTTCCTGAGTAGGCTTTGTTGTTTCATGAAAGCCTTTCCTGCTCTGGCATCCTCTCCAGTGTGTGTGTTGCTGCTGAATGCAAATTTAATGTTACTTTATAAACATGCCCCAAAGGTACACATGAATTGGTCAAACTGAATTTCAGAAAGAGTATTTCCTTTGTTTGGCTATGTTTTGGAATGTATTATTGACACAGTACTCCAGTTCCATAGCAGAAGCACTGTAACAAACATATACACTATATACAAACATACATATACATATATACAGCTACATATACGAACACTGTCAGTGGCCCAACATCTCTCCTGCTGCCACGTCACGTAGTCCTGCACTGCATCACAAACAGTCTCTCTTGGAAAATATAGGTTTTCGCACTCGGAGCTTTTTACAAGCTTTCACGAGTTTTACAAGATGAATTTACAACTATGTCACAAAATAAGATACACTCACTCCTCCACACTCAGTATATGACAATAAAATGATTAATGTCATGTATTTTTCAGTGTCCAAGATAATTCACATAAAAGCCTATTAAAATTATTATAAACAGTAAAATAGACTTGTGACTATATAATGCTATATAATACTTCTCAGGCTACACCAACAGTGAGTGGTCCTTACAGAGAGTAAATTAAAGGAGATAAATACTTGTATGTCTGACCCAGTAAACGCCTGGTTTTGAAATGCACGGCGTGAACAACATTAAATTCAAGTGTACCACCAACTACGATCCAGCCTCTCACAGCACTTGTTGAAGTGGCATCGGAAGCATCTGATCACACATCTATTTTAGTGTAAACACTAATGATTCCTGATGTGTAACAGGAAATGTCATTGATGTGCAATACATCTGCATTTCTAGATAGTTGGTCCTGATAAAGAAAGGACAGTATAATATACAAAGACTAAATCTGCTTTGTTTTATTGTTTTATCATCTGAGTGCCCTGATGAAGCTCGTATTAGATGAGATGTTCCCGGAGCCACCAGACTCTCCTCACAGTATGAGAAACCATCTGAGCTGTTGCTAGGCAGGTGTCAGGATGACCACTGTCACCGAGAGCAACATTTCCAGGTAAAACAAACTGTCAAACTGAAAAGCTCATCTCCTAACAGTTCGTTTCTCAGATTTCTTACATATTCAGCTGCATGTATGTGCCACATGGTTGTGAGGTTGCACTGAAAGAGAAATGGCAGATGTGCGACAGAGGAGAGAAAAAGATTGATAGTGGGTGGCATTTCAACAGAGCAGAAAGCAGATGTTATTAAGAAGTATTTTCAGTGCAGTAGGCCTTTAGTTTGTTTTTCCTTATAACTGCAGGCATGAGGCAAATCCATGAGCTGTGGCATGAAAATAAGATGCTTAATATGAGCAGGGCGTTACAGTGAAACACCGACGGCCACAAAGCACTTTGCATTTATGAATTTGGGGGAATACATTCAGTATAATATGTATTTATCACAAAAATACACGCCTTATTCATTATGCATGATCCACCAGCCGACATTGATCCAGCATGTTTTAATGGTGCAACAATCCTTCTCCGCTTCTTCCCGCTGTACAACAGTGAATCATAAATATCTCAGATACAGGTGCAAAGAGGTGTCAAGCTCCCGCCCATGCACCAGTCCAACTTGATTGACAATTTTCTGCAAAGGAGGAGAGTTCAGAGGGTCTTCCATAAGGGAAACAACAAGAGAATCCAACTTCACTCACAACAGGCTGGGTGTGTGAGGTGGGTCTGCAGTGGCCAAACTACAATGTTCAGCATTGGTACCGTGTTCTTTCATGTAGGTTATATAAATGAGGACAACGTGGAGAAAAACATTACTTCATTGGTAAGTTTGGAATTGAAATGAAAGGAATATAGGCCACCAGTCACAAAAGTAAAACAAAATGGCTGTCACACTGAGAATGGTTACCAATTGTTATGAATTGGTAGGATTAGTAAGATAAAAATTGTAAGATATGAAACTAAAAATAACGAGCCTGCAAATCTGCTGCTGTACATATAATCCAACATGTTGAATTAAAAGAAAGAGACTTTGGTGTTATGGTTTATACGCTGATTTGTTGTTGTTAATGGCTAAATGGTGCATATCTTGAAATGTTTCTGGCACAAGGAATTTTAGGAGAGAATTATCTCCTTTACTTTTGTAAAGGTTGGCCCAGTGTACCATCACTAAAGGAGATAGAGAACTAGGCTGCTTCTAAAGATTCATCTGGGTCATTACTCACAGCCAGGAACCCTCCAAATCTAAAAAACTATTGGACCATTGCCCCTGTCCGGGACACAACCTGTGTTTGGAGTTGGTCAGCAGTGCCAGCTCAGACCTGAGGCAACTGACCAATGAGAGCTGAATAGACCTATATGAAGGGGGCCTTTAAAGACACACTACAATGGAGAGTTTTAATCAAGGGGTTGGGACAGATAGACAATATAAGGAAAAAGTATTTTTGAACATTAATGCATAATAACATTTTCTTGTAGACTCCCAAAATAAAAGTATGGACCTAAAAATGAGCATGTGTCACCTTTAATATCCACAATCAAAGTATCGGTCAGTATCGGCACAGTGACACATCGGTCCAACCCCACACCTCACACGGAGCAGGCTGTGGCCACAGGAAGGTCTCAGCTGTCGCTCTCTATCCCACCAGAGTATGTGGTGGGAGATGAAACAGAAGGAGACAGCAATGCTTTACATCTTGGAGCTGCATACTCTTTGGCACCGGCAGGATAATGGATCCAGGTCACTGATACTAAACACTGTTATTGACCCGAACCAGGAGGAACAGACAGAGACAGTAAAGAACAGATATTTATTGTCATCCAATAGCCCTGCTGTTTCATCCTCCCTTTTATACCCACAAAATAAAGACTTTCCTGTTTGTTTGCTGCTGCCGCAGCGTCTCGGGGGTGCAGCGACAACGATATGCTGCTGTTCATTCATAGCTGACCCCTCGCCCAGCTGTAACATTTAAATCTCACGCTCTGCTTCAGTCCCTGCCTTTTTGTTTCCACAGCGCCACCGCTGTCCCATTCTCTCACACTGTCCCCGCCCCCCCATCAGGTCCTGTCCCACGATTGAGATTTCACTCTGCAGTGTTTTGACACGCTCCGCAGCCCTAACACTGATTACAGCATCCTGCAGGGCCACATTAGCACTGCATGACCAGACACCCTAGTATGTAAATGTGTGTGTGTAGGAGTGTGAGGTGTAAGGTGTGTCTGTTCGGCCTTGTGTCGTGCAGCTGTAGCCGCCATGCTTGGTACTTCTGCTGCCACCATCACCCACTATAGCAGTCCAGCCAAGACCTTCACAACTTGGATACTGTTAGTCCTATGAAGGAGAACAGCTCCAGGCATTAGACTAATGCCTTTAGATAATGCGGTGTGTGTGTGTGTGTGTGTGTGTGGCTGTGTGTGCAACCCGAGGCTGTGTTTATCATGCAGTCCCTCTAAGCCAGGCTGGCTGCATGCAATTCATCTTCCAACTCTATCATGGGGGAAAACTTATATTGAGTCCCCTGTTACTTGATAAATGGCAGATGATCAATTTCAGTGCCATTGCCCTCCAAACACACACACATAAACGCACACTCTTACTCTTCCTACCAAAAGGGTCATCTGACACTGAAGGAAAAGTGTTTATGGTGGTTCAAAATGGCCGCACTTGGACTTGGAGTTGGAATTATTGAGTAACTTAACACCAGACTGAAAAGCAGCATCTCACTGCCGCCTCTGGTTGGAAGTTTCAAACCTGCTTCAAAGCTGTGGCCAATGTGAGGCTGCAGCTGCTTTTTAGACAGAACAAGGACTGTTCTGGATCTACTATGTATGCTTACATTTGGTCAGATTCAGAAACTAGCCTTTTAAATGAGTGATGAAAACATTGCTTATCTCACTTATCTTTCAGATATCAGCTGTATACATCAGAGGTGGTGTGTGCAAAGTAAGCATGATCCACATGACTTAACCACACATCTTTTATGCTCACCATGTACGGTTTAATCAGGAACATCAAGAATTAGTTTGATTGTCGAACTGAACATCCAATAACAGCCCATTTGCCAAAACTACGACAAGACTGAAAACACATCTGATGCATCTGAGCAATTCAATTTCAAGTCAGCCCTGACCCAGCTTCACACAACTGTCCAAACGTACTATAAATGAAAGACAGCTGTCTTTGTCTGTCTGTCTGTGCCTCAGTTATCTCAACAACCATTCATCTGATCGCCTCCACACTTGGCAGTTGTCTAGAGGTCACAAGGAAGTGCAGTGTTGAGTATGACGTTTTTTGAATGAGCCGTTCTGCAGAGTTGGAGAGCTTCCACGGTTTCAGACCCACTGTTTGAGGCATACACGTGAGTTTTAACAACAGATGGCAAATCAGACGGAGAGGATGGTCTGCAGAACAGCTAATCTGACACAATACACTTCGTGTTATGATCTTAAGTAAAAATGGAAAGAGTCTGTGCCTGTCTGTCTATCTGTCTGTTTCAAACAGATGCTGCAGTAGTAGTAATAAAACCACAGAAACACTCTGTCTTCTCTTTTTCTCATACACACACTCACTTGAATATTCATGGTCACACACACACAGTTAAAGCCTCGGTTTCTTTTCCTCCCTGTGTTTTCAGTCCTTGAGTGTTTCTGCCTCCCTCAGCATTTCTTATTGTTCCCCCATCCCGGCCCCTCCACACCCCAGAGGCCCCGGGAGCTCGTTCTTGCAAAGAGTTAACAACTCCTCTTGGGGCTTGTGACAATGCAATCAAGCAAGGCAATATGTCCACCGCGCTGAGAAAACACCAAAAGAAAATGAAGAATGAAGAAAGATTGGCTGCTGTTTGTCCCCCCCGTCCATCTCAGTCCTCTCAATAGTTCATTAACTTTCAGAGCTCGCCAGTCTCCAAAAAAGGAAACAGGCCAAGTGGGGAGGGGAAAAAGTTTGTATTTTCAAACCACAAGAGTCTATAAGAGTCAAAGTCATGTCACAGTCCACATATATAGTTAATATATGTGAGGTTCAGGAACAAGACCACACCAACTGCATATCACAGCACAGCCCAAGCCCCCCTCATACTCCAAGGTTCTCACACCTCTCGAATTCGCCTTCTCCCTTTTTCGTGACACCATCTTTCAATTATATTAGATCTGGCCCTACGGTTCGGCGGCACCTGTGACTTGCAACCAAGTGCATCATCAGAGCCCCTTTACCCCGCCCCCTCGCCCCACCTCCACGCACCCTCATCTGCGTTTTCAAGGCTTGGCCCCACTGCATCTCGAAAGCCCATCATCCCCAAATCCCCCACCCCCCTACCAGCCTTTACGCCACCAACAACACATGGCTCAATCCCCAAAGGCGTAGACAGAAGGGGACAGCCGGTCCTCTACCAAGCTGGCAGAATAATTTGTGATAAATTCAACGACTTGGGCTGCAAAGCTTCCAGTTGCCGTTTCCTCCACATCTGCTCTTTCTGCAGTGACGCTCACGCCAGGTCAAGCTGCCCCCACAATCCAACCCACCACGGACATTGACGCCCTCAAAGACTATTCTGACCAAGAGTTCGTTTACTTCCTCATTCACGGCTTTGGTTTCCATCCAGGAATCGAAGTCTTCCCCGAATCATCTTTCACTTGCCATAACCTTCAATCGTCTGTGTGGTTCTATCACACCAAGCATCAACAGCCACATTCCCAGTCCAGATTTCTCCATGCACTATGCTACAATAACCGACGCCACCAACCTCATCTGTCTTACTGCACCTGGCTAGCCAAACCCGACATCACCAGTGCCTTAAAGTCATGCAAGTTCATCCAGAAACCTCATCTGGAGGTTCTTTGGCGTATTCTGGTGTATCCTTGATCTCAGCCCAACGCCAGTTCATCATCCGTGCAGCTCATATTCCAGGTTATAAAAACTCGATTGCTGACTCCCTCTCACATTTCTCTCTCCAGAAATTCAGGACCTTGGCAGGAGACTCGAACCCTCACCTGACACCAGTCCCACCATTTTCAGCAACCATCTTCACCTGAACCTTGAGCTCCACCACCTGGTCATCCTATCTCATCAAGCCATCGTTAACAGCCTTGCATAACAAAACCTAATACTATTCTGGTTGGTGTCGCTTCAAAACCTTTCATACCCCTGGAGTCGAGGTTTCTCCTTCCATTCTTTGGTTTCTTAAGATGCTCAGAATTCCCCATCTCCTCCTCTGCCTATCTCCATGAGGGATACCAGACCACATGATCAAAGTTCTAGCCCGCTGGTCATCCCAGGCTTACAATACAAAAACACCTTAGCGACATCCAAAGAGTCCACTCCCAGTTGATCCAGTATAAGACTGCTGATTAGAGACA
This sequence comes from Amniataba percoides, assembly GCA_037176925.1. NCBI lineage: Eukaryota > Metazoa > Chordata > Actinopteri > Centrarchiformes > Terapontidae > Amniataba > Amniataba percoides. The sequence continues at coordinate 11,202,861 of JBAJHX010000024.1, read as the reverse complement.
TACCCCCAACAAGAGTCTCGATCGCCTTCGAACCCTTCGTCTCTCTCTGACTCCATTACATCCCTCTTCTCGACCCCCCACTTTTTTCCTTGCATCACTCTTCTCGACCCCCCTTACATCCCTTCCCTTGTCCTCCCCCCTTTTACATCCCTCAGCTAATCTAAATAAAAGTACTTTCATCTTACAAATGGCGTGGTGTTGTTAGTGAAAATAGGAATGGCAGTAATTTTTTTTATCTCCATGTTGTGTACATTTGTTTGCTTCACCAGTTGAAGACTTTCGGTTCAGATATATTCAATGGGCTGGACTGTTCAGCAATGGCAGACTTACTAGTAGTTATGAAGCTTTTTCATTGCACTTTAGAAAGATAATTAACTGTACATTTATTATGCCTAAAAAAAGGCTTATTTAAAAATAACTTTTAGTCAAATTTGCTAAAACTGCCATTCTGACAGAACTACATGAAATAAATAATCTTTTACAGAAGAGTGTTTTTACAGATAAGAGGATAACTCTTTCTCTCTTGTTTCTTCCCCAGAACACTCATCTCCAGATCATTGCTCATGTCTTGGGTGAAGTGGTGGCTGGCCCCAGATCAGCTGGATCTCCATCAGGGGAACACATCCATGAAGGCTTGAGAGCTGGCCCGCTTATGCTTCTCCTGCACAGCAACTCCTACTTTGTACATTGGAATCAGATGGGGAGATATTACTTTTCCTTTTGGGGTTGATGCTATAGATTACTAAAATAATTCAGTGTTAGGCCAGATGTGAGATCTCCCTTCAGTATAATCATAAATGGAATTGTACTTCATTTGTGTTTCCCAGCACCCTCTCTGCTGATCTGATCAGTGTTAGTTTTATCCATTTAGTAGTCTCCTGTCTTTCCACAAGTCTCAGTACATCTTGCTCACTGTGTCAGCCAGTATTAAACGGTGATCTTTCATTAATTAATTGTTCATGGCTGTAGTCTTTGCATTTATTCCTATGTTTTATGTATTTACATATGTGTCTAATAGTTATTAGCTTTGTGTGTAGGGAGTGCTTCAGTAAACACTTAATTAAAAAAAGACCTTGATCACTTTGTGTTTACGTTAAATATTATAGTCACCGTACATGAGTAAAGAACTCCATAGCAACCTTCATTAACCGGTTCAATCACTTCTCCTTTCTCAAGGGTGGAGCCCTGTGGTGAATTGAATGTAAGTGAAAATCAGTTATTAGACACAATTAGTCATTACACCTCATAGATCAACACAATTTTGCACTTAAGATTTCACATTTATCACTAATTATAATAAGCATCATATTTGAATGCCCTTGACCTTTAGCCTTCTGAAGTTTGTTTAAGAAGTTTGCTCATTTCTGAGCTGTCTTTATCAGGGTGGGGATGTGTGATGTCCATGACAGGTTCTCTGTGATACTGATTCACTGGAACCCAAACTGCTCTCCTGCTCCACTGATGCAGACAGGGTGTGTGTGTGTCTCTCTTTTTTTCCTAAAATCAGAGCAGCTCCTTAGTTTTTCTGATGTTAAACAGAAGTCAAAACCACTCATTTTCTCATGATAAAAATTCTCAATAGGTGACACGAGGCTGTGCAGGAACAGAGGGAAATGTGCGAGCATGGCTGGCTGTGGAGCTGCAGGATTATCAGGCAATGCTGAGACACAAGAGAGAAAACAGTGAGAACTCCACTAGGATCAACCAGGAGGAATGTTTCTCAGAATCCACCACACAGAAGAGGTTGGAGGCGTGATACTAGCACGGTAGATAAGTCGACAGTCTGAGGCTGAATGGGTGAAGAGTCAGCGCTGAAATACTGCAAGGCTGATGAGCTGATAGGTGGCAGGTGTGAAGGTAATCAGGAGGCAGGAGAGTGAGGAGAGGCAGCGACACACCCACACCACACACACAGCGAACATCACAAGTCTCTTATTTGATATTTCCTAACTCCTCGCTTGAACCAGAAGTCTGTATAGTCTACCATGATGAAGGCCGTCCACAAACAGCTAAATTTGTGCTCTGTGGATCAGGGATGAGTATAAATATCTCTGAGGATCCATGAGCAGTGATACATGAGAGCAGCCTTCACAGAAGCCAGCGATTTCTGCCTGATGTTAGTGTAGTTTAACCTCAAATCACATGAACACACTTTCAGAATACATATTTCTTTCTTATAATACAGGCTGACTACGATTCCGATTCCTCATTTCGATTCCGGTCCCTAATAATTCTCGATTCCGATTCTTTTAAGATATAATGTTTTAAGTGTTGCACTGAGCCAACTTGTCATTATTATCATTAAAGAGAGGCCACACTTTAGACCGCTACGGCACACTGTCCATGGTTGTACAGTAACACAAACGCCTCCGGCGGATTCTTCTTCCGGTCAGCGGACTACATATCGAAACTGGGAATTGAAATGAAAAAACAATTCCAGGCAAATTGGAAAGTTAGTCCTGTTTCCAATCGATAGTTGATCCTTGATGCACTCCAACAGCAATATTGTGATATTGTGTTTAATAAAGAAATGCATTTTAAGCAATTATTTAAATTGAACAATAATTGAAATTAAAGATTATCATAGTTTGACTTTCTGAGTCTGCCACCACAATCCATATGACCTCCAGTAAGAGGCCACTTCACATCTAAGAATCACACATTCAGTAGTGAGAATATCCATTTCCTGCACTGTCGCTTTTTTTCATTACACATAAAAGACATATAAATAGTGCGTGGTGCCAAGGCAGAGCATAATAGCCTCAATATCAGAGCCAGGAGTCACACAGTATCACGATGTCAGCAGAAGTGTAAGCGTTCCCTCTGGGGGCCCCTGTCTCTCTTAAATAGGTCTTGCTGGAAATAGCTTCCACACATGAAGCAGTGAAAGTGGCTCTGGTGCCAGCCTTCCTGATATGACCTGAAAACACATGTGGAATCAATGTTAATATGGCAGCATTAAAGAAGGAGGGCCGTGCGCATGTGTGTGTACTGTAAGAGCCATCCCCTGTGGCTATTGATTATCCAGCTGTCATATGGTGGAGGATACACCACCCCGGCTCCACCGCGTAGATTCAACGGAATTCAATGTGTGCTCAGTATCACCAGCGCCTCTGTAAAGCACGTCTGACTGTTTTTGTTTGTGTGAGGAAAGGGGACACTTGTAGGCGTAATGGACAAGGGTTTGATATGCAGGACAAACCTTCCCTTTATGTATAGAAACTAAAAGAGCAGCAGATTCAGATGCAAAGAGGAGATTACCGTTTCTAGGAAGGCTGAGCATGTTCAAACTGAATTATCTTTTTTTTTTTTTTTTTTACAAAAGTATTCTAACAGTGAATCTGATTCAAACACACCTGTTGCATGTGTATACATACAGTGCATATATTCATGCCGAGAAATGTGGCACACTTCTGCTATTCTTTACCAAGCCTGTCCCCTGGAAATGACATTTATATACACACTGTATATATACACACTGTCCATTGTACTAGTTTTATCAACATTACTAACATGACCACAAACAGGGGCCAGACGCAAAACAACATTTGCATATTTGTTTTTGTGTTTCTGTCCACATGTTCAATATTCTCACTTTACAATTTACAATTTTCTCTCAGTACTCTTACCCTTACAGGAAATACCTGTATGCACAGTACATTAACAAGTTTTTCTGTCTGTTCTTTGATGCTGTGCAGGTGGTGAACTGTGGGTAAATCAGTGGTACCTAAAAGCAGATGAGTATGTAATGTATGTAGTGCATGTATGCACTTTTATACACGAATCCAAGTCTTACATCCTCCTCCTATCCGTACTCAGGCATATTCTGTAAGTTCTATATATACACATATTTTCAATGGACCTGTCAGTGAACATATATGAAGAGGCCTCTTACATGCATATGTCCTCTGCAAGAACCATGAAGTAATCCAAGATAATGGTACACATTTGTCATGCATCTACACACATAATAGAACACACAGTATATCTGCTGAGTGTTATTGTCTGATTTCAGTCGCTGCAGGTGTATGAAGTGGGTTTCTGTCCTTTGAGGGCTCTTATTCGAATCAGACACATGACATGATGAGGTTGCCTTCACAGCATAATGCAGTCACAAAACTTTTTAAAGGGCAAAAGGATTAGAAAACAACAAGGCTTCATTCTTCTAGTTACAAATGAAGGCATGTCTCTGTTATAAGCCTGCTGCAGATAAAACCCTACTACTACTATAACTCTGCTGTTGAGGTCACATAAAAATACTGTTTAGAGCAGCTTTTTTTCCCCTTACTTCTATTCATTTTACTTATTTTCATGGGTGACTTCAACTTGTCTTTAGCCTTGAACCGTGTTTAGTCACGGTATCTTTTAAAACTTTCAAACTGGTTCTCTGTTTTTGTTAGTCTGTGCAGCGGCGAAATGATTTAAATAAAATGGTCAGTGCCTCACGAGAGAGCCCGGGAACCCTTCTATAAAGCTGTGGCATCGCCCAGTAGATCAGAGCAGCGTTGAGACTTTGTGAAACCCTGAGGAATACTTTGCTTAATTACTATTTCGGTCAAGAGATGTCTTAGCAGCCTCACAATGCCATCTGGTTCCGGAGCTGATACGTTCTCCAGGGTGGGGGGGTACGGATGCCTCTTGCCTCATTAAAAATAAAATGATTGCCATGCTATTTGTGAAGTTAACTGGCATAGATTACCCTGAAGGTCAACTGAGAGGCTGTGTTTGCTGCTGATCCATGCTACACACACACACACACACACACACACACGGTCCACCCATTACAACACCATGCAACTGTTTCACGCTCGGCCAACTATTATGAATCTCTTATAGTTCCGACCTGACCAAAATTTGCAGATGAACTTTTGGGTGAGCTGGAAATAAATACAAATATCTGTGAAGTTGCAGCTTTTGTTTTAACTTTTTCTCATATTCCTAAAAAAAAAAAAAAAAAAAAAATGATATGACCTCTGGTGCTGCAAATGGCTACACTGAAAAACACTGAGAAACAGAAACACCTCTCTGTGAAAAAGATGCTGCCGTGTCAACAGCCGCTGTCAACAATGCTCTAAATTGATGTCAAAGTCTATTCCTCAGCTGTCAGCCCTTCTGATGCCCCCCTCTGACACCAGTGCTGATGTGAACAGCAGCCAATAAAGGGAGGAGAGCTGACAGGGGAACGGGCAGACACGCTGCCGCTGGCACCAATTTATGTAAGGCGACCGTGAGGCCAGCGGACAGAGAAGCTCTGCCCAAATGTTGAGCCATACCCGGTGTGTGTTTGTGCTCCCATGTGTGTTTGCATGTGTACAAAATCCCAGCAAAGTCACAGATTTCACCCCAATTTGTGCTTTGTCAACTGTAAAAACTTGTGTTCTGTCATTGCGATGTGTGTTCAGTCAATGCACACACATAAACACACACACACACACACAGAAAAGCACTGTACACAAACGTCACCTGAGCCAAATTATTGTTCCGTTACACAATGTTGTACTGAGCTGACGTGTTCTGCTGAAGCCAAGCTGAAAACAAGATTGAACACAATGCACACAAACTCTACGTACACACACACACGCACTCAGACTGGGCAGCTGAACTAAAACAGCTCTCAGCAGTGCAGCTTGGCAGACCTGCAGGTGTGCCCAATCAGGCATCTAACAAAATAAAGAGGAAAAAGGTAGAAGCACGATCAGGCCACAGACGCCACCCTGTGTGGCCAAACACAAACAAACCCTGGCTGCTTTCCTCACACACACACTTTAGCTCTATTAGCTGTACACATGCACACACATCCTCCTATTTACATCAGCTTGACAGCAAATAATAACTGGAGATGCATCAGAGGTTTATGAAACAAAAATATAATGGTTATATCAAAGATCTGATATTTCTCCTTTGTGTATTCCCTGTCAAGGCATCAGAAAGTTTCAATGGTTCAACGACAAGAAGGAGGTTAGAAAATAAAGAAAATAAAGAATTTCCACACACTGATGGCTTAAAAAACTTTGAGGAGGTACGATAAACAGACTGTAACACCAGGATTCAGTGAGATTTTCACCATCCTGTGATGAACAGAATATGAAGATCCCCTCTACAAATGTTTCCCTGCTATCTAATCTCATCTGTTTAAGAGAGAATGTTCTTTTTATCCACTTCAGGAAAAGTTTCCTGTTGAATTTGCTTAGCAGCTGTAGAGTGGGCAATTAATGTGAGAAGCTGAGGCAGTTTGACACAGCCATGTGTCGCGTGTCTTGTGGGTGAATAGGTTTGAAATGTGACCTCGTGCTATTCTCTCTCTGCACCTAATTCATCCTGTCATCCTCTGCCATGCTACACCACCTCCATCTCCCCCCTTTTCCCCTGATTTTTCATTCTTTCAAACTCTCTGCCCTGCTCATTTTGAGCCTTCCCCTCACCTCTGCTGTCTTCAGCTTCCTGTTCATCAACCTCTGCGTGCCCTCCTTCTCTTACCATAAGAATCTGTTTGTTTTACTTCCCACAGGTGCGTCGTCTCACTTTTGTTGGACTGTGTTGAAGCAGTGTGAGGGCGGTTTCATTTGCCAGATCTCTCTGTGCTCATCCTGTTCTCACAAAAAAACCCTGCAGAAAGTCATTTTATGATATAGTTGGTGAACCAAGTCCAGGAAAAGTGGAAGTTATTTGACTTGAATGGAACTTTAATGACGCCCTGTTAGGATTTTGCCTTGGTTTGTGTGTGGGTCATGGTTAGAGTTTATTTGTTTAGGTTAGGATTTTGCCGTGGTTTGTGTGTTGGTCATTGTTAGAGTTTATTTGTTTAGGTTAGGACTTTCCTCTGTTTTGTGTCATGTTCGTAGTTAGAGTTTATTTCTTATCCCCTGTCTTGTGTTTATTCCCTGTCTGCTGTGCTTCGGTTTGTGTTGTGCTCTGTACTGTCATTCCCTGAGTCCTGTGATTTAGTTGGTTTGGTTTCCCTGTCCTGTTCGTCTCCTGTTTGCTCACTT
>JBAJHX010000024.1:11160113-11189719 GCA_037176925.1 Amniataba percoides | reverse complement strand
CCCCCCCCCCACCCCCCCCCCCCCCCCCCCCCCCCCCCCCCCCCCCCCCCCCCCCCCCCCTCCCTCCCCCCCCCCCCTCCTCCTTCTCCCCCTCCCACGAAGGGAGTTATTTTAAATCAGCATAAAAAGTATATAGATTTATAACTTGGTTTACCAGTCCTCATGGGGAGTGAGAAAGTCTCCTGAAAGTGCATCAACAGAGCCCCAACACACACACACTGAATAATCATAAAGAGAACTAAGAGTCACAGCTATTAACAGCATGCTCATCCTAAACAAGTGATCTGAAGTAGATTAATTCTCTACCATGTCCATCTTGTTATAAAATGTTAATATACTAACATGCTGAACTACCAAAAAACAAAAGGCAGACCTGGTGTAGGGTCATTAGTTAAGCAGGTATTTAGTCACAAAGCAAAGTGTTGGACAACATTTGAATTTGTACCTGATTTGACTGTACCTAAAGTCAGGGAAGTTCTTCTTTATCCAATCTCTAAAAACTGCATCTCTTATTACACTAAATTATGTCTCATGTTGAAAATAACTACAAACTCCTTGGCTGCAAAATTCAAGTTTCGGGAGAATTTCCTGAAAGCGAAACCAACTATTAACAATAATACCTCAAACAAATCTTCCAACCTGGGTTGCAGTTCTCCTAACTGTGGCTGCCCTGACTCTAAGTCACAATAATATAACGCTCTGCATCTCTGAGACAGAGATTTTGGAATATGCAACTCTGGCAAAACTAAGCAAGAGAGCAGAGCAAACTTCCCTAAAGCTCGCCGAATAAACTTTAAACAATAAACAGCTTTACAGAAATCATTTCAAACACTTGAAGAGCAAAGATGAAGAGTGGAGGCAGTACCCAGAGAAATCCCAGTCTTTTGGGACAGTTTTGCAATATAAATGCTAACCTCTGCTGAAAATGAATTATTATACAATACAGAAATAATAGGCGGCACAGTGGTGTGAATGTGAGTGTGAATGGTTGTCTTTCAGTGTGGCCCTTCGTCCAGTACAGGGTGAACCCTGCCTTCACCCTAAGATAGCTGGTAGAGGCTCCAGCACCGCCATGACATTAGAAAATGTATGGATAATACAGAAAAAAGTAAAAGTAATGTTCTGATATGCATCTGCAGGAGTGAATCCAGGAGGCTGCCCTCTGTGTTTGATCAGACTCTGGCCTTTGAAATGACTCTGCTACGTCAGGTTTGTTTGGAGATCTGCCCCAATTTACAGTACGTTGATTTACAGGAGTTACTTTTTCAGAATTTTTGAGGTGGTAGGTGAAAAGTTCCACCTGTGACAATGAACCTATTTGTGAGAGCTGACAATCATGCAGGTTAACAGGCATGAATCTGCAGACAGCAGGTGCTGACAGCAGCACACTGACACGTGTTCTGTTTAATGTCACACCAGCGTGTGGTGAGGATAACAGTAAGCATGCTTCAGAGGTGTGCTGCACGGTGCTGTAAATCATTCCTTCATTCCTTTTTTCACATGTCTTCTGTTTTAAGGGATATGTATGTCTCCTTTTTAATCTTTTACAGCTGGTTTCAAAATGCTCACCTTTCACGATTGGATCAATGTGACATTTTAATCCAAATGAGCATTTTTGCTGCAGCTAATATGAACATTCATGCAAAAACCATCTGTTGCAGAGGCTTTGTAGTGTTTACACAAGCAGCCCTCAGCGCACGCAGCGTGCACAGGCTAAGTGAACTGTTTCACACACTGCTAAAAAAACTATCATCTTTATTCATCAGCACACAGTCAAATGAGGACCTGTTAGCCTGATCCTCCCCACAAAGTTTCACTTTTTGCTTTGGCTCTACTGTCACTGCTTTACAGGCAATGTTAGCAGTTGCACTGATTTCTTTTTTTGTTGTTTCTTTACCTGAAGTTCTACACTGAATTCAGAGGGGCCGAAAAAGTCACGGAATTTTTAAAAAATGTATTTATTTACTGATTGATTGATTGATTTTATGGATTCATTCACAGTGTAAACTTGTGCTTGCAATCTAGAGCTGTTATTCATCCGTTCAATAAGTCTGCTTGCATTCCAGTAGAAATACCTGATTCTGATTTGCTGGTATTCCCAGTTGGTATATAGATTTCAGCCTGTTTACTCAAAGTTAGTCATGTGATCAGTTGCAAAATCATCCAACAGGAGGATGGTTACAGTGTTAGAAATCACACTGTGATGAAATAACGTGCATATTGATACAGATGAAGGCATGCAGGTATTTGTTAAGTGTGTATAATATGGAGAAATTGGGGCAGAAGTGACACATTTCACCACCCAAGGCGACCCGTCACAGGCTCACCCAGTCTGGGTGACAAATCCTGAGAGATCCCTTTATTCTCCATAGCGGAAATTTGACTCTGGCATTAGCATGCTAATCAAAACTCGGAGCCGATTTGGCAAGAAAGTCACAGCTCTCACAGCCAGAGATGACACCCTGATCCAGGGATGATGACACTCAGCAGAAAATACCTCCCCTCCAAACACTGTTTCACTTCTATTACTCTGCTCCACTTAAAGTGCACGAGATGGCCTGAGCACAATAATGGCATGTGTAGGATAACAAACACTGTAATGTCTGATTTATATGTATGAGTATAACTACTTACAACTAGATGATGGAGCCTGGAAATGAAACTTACAGACTGATGGGCTCAAATCAAACACGCGATGAATCATTTTTGTTTCATACGCACAGTAAAGACTAGAAATGCACGCAATGGTTGAGTTTTGCCATTTTTCCCCATCAACTTAATACAACACATGGCCAAAAGTTTTCGGACAGCTGAGCATCATCTGCGTGTGTTTGCAAAGCAACAGGCTATGAAAGCATCATCTTCAGAGGCTTTACTCTGGCTGCAGAGAGATTTGCTACCATTGACACCAACCTGGAACAACCATTTCTTTGTGCCCCGTGGCGTACTGATCTTTCAGGTAGAAATATGAAATAGTCGTATATGAACATATATGTTTAACAGTGGGAATATAGTGTATATGCAACGTTGAGCACCACCTTACAAGAGTCTACTGCACATGGATATGAAGAGAAAAGGTGATCAAGCTAAAAAAACTACCCTAAACCACCCTACAGAAATCTCTATCCCGCAAACCAATGATCAAGGTCAAGGTAGAAACTGAGGTGTTTAAGTGCAAAACAAGCAAAACACAGCGAACTGTTTAACGATGGTGGGATGGGAAAAAAAAGTGATAGCTCTGGTGGCTGCAATATGATTCAAGGACTGTGCTTACACAAGAAGCTTATTCAGCTGGGCTGGTTTGGAGATGAGTTTGAGTGTTTTGATGTAGAACATAGTATGAATAAATGTAACTGGCAATACAAGAGATGACTAACTCTGCCTCTTTTATCTTGTCATATTAGCACTTAAAGGGCTGGGGATCTGATCTCCACACTTGACTTCTCCTGGAGGAAGATGATTTCTCCGCAACGTATATGCTTAACAAGGTTTCTAGTGACAAAGAGTTCAGGCAGTATCACTGTAACGTCAAGCAGGCAGGATGAAAGGAAAAATCACCGCACGTAGTGAAGCGTCGCAGTATTCAGAATAAGAAATCAAACTCAGGCTAAATCAATCCACGCAGTCTACTTATGAAATCATAATCAACTTAGTTTACAAAGTGTTTAACAAGTAAACATGAGAGAGTCCATCAAGACTACTAAAAAATATATTAAAGAGAAGGAGATAAACAGCGTGCAGGACGGAGGCTAAAGCAGTAATATGAGATTCAGTTTGAACTCTGACAAAGTGTGATATCTCCATTCAGCCAGCAGGCGCCCTCTAACCTCATCCTCTGAATCAGTAATAAGACACAGAGCGAGAGTGGATTTAATGCCGCCACATCTGACGCAACAAGCACCGCGCGCAGCCACTCAGAGCCGCCGACCAGCCTCCGTTAGGGGACGGAGAGAGGATTACATGACACGGCCACGAAAATATGTGCAGCTCCCCATCTGAAGATAATATACATGTAACTGAAAAGGGCTTTTAAGTGGGCGCAGCTGGGGTCAGTGATACACTGTCATTGAATCTCAGGAAGGCTGCGGGGCAATGAGCTGAACACTGTTGGTAAAAAATAGCAGCGAGTGCACCGAGGATCAAGTACCATCAGGTGGGGACGGTGAAACCGAAGGCAATATGATGACATAAATGATGTGGATGACTGTACATGGTTATACCACTGTTAACAAGGCAATATGGGCTTAAAGTCCTGGGCCAGGCTCTTTTCCTGTAGTGCATCTGGAATCAAAGAAACTTGAACAAAACTATCAAAAAAGTACAATTTGAAGCAAAACCTTTCATCCAGCCCATCAATTGTTAAAGCCGGTTATCCCTTTTGGTGGTTGCAGTCTGCGGCTCATTCCTGCAAACTCTGAGCAAGAGGCTGTTTGCATCCACACACGGGTCACCACAGAGAGCTCAGCCGGCGGGTGGAGTTTAACCCAGGGCCTTCTGACTCTGAAAACAGTGATTTCAGAATTGACTTGCAATAAAATCTTTTTTGTCTCGTTATTGCTGCACATTCTTTAAAAAATATTCAGTTCATTGTCTGATTGGACGCTTGGATTATTCATCATTCCTATGGTTTGGTTTACTTAGTCCAGACCAAGGAGAAAGAAAATACATTCAATACTGTAAACACCACGTTAAACAGACTGACAGCATCACGGAGTCACACGAGGAAATCAGGTCATTGTGACTGACGGCAGGTCACTTTAATGCCTCTAGTGTGTATAATTATGTTCTCTGGTGTCACAAAGAACTTACTCACGGTAACTGATCATGAGCATTATCAGTATTATTAAACTGCAAATCACATGTTAATCACAAATGGGAAAAGATGCTGGACAGCCATTACATGGGGATGTTGATGTCTGTCACACACGTTTTAATGGACTTAATGAGCCATCAAAGTACAATACGAGCTAGCACACAGAAGTTATATGGTATTATGTTGCTTATTAGATCGCTCATTATAAGATCGCTTCATTAACAGTTAACAACCAGCAGGTGGATACAAGTATATTCACTCTGAAATCATATTTACTATAAGAGCATTCTGTGGTTGGTCACACCAGCTTCTGCTTGGAGGCAGATCAAGGCCCTGCTCTTCATTCAGTCTCTGCAAGGTTTTGTGGTCAGCACCAAGTTTAGTTTAGTTTAGTTCAGTGACCTAGTATCCTCATCCTCCCTGATATTTACTGCCAGACTTTTAAACACAACCCCTCCTGGTGACCCACAGAGCTATAAGTACCGAACATGAGCCACATCATGTGATGAGCATTCAGTGAAGCAGCAGTCACACGCTCTGTTTTGACACAGTGTTTTATCTGTGCTGCCCTACTTCAGTCCTGATCATAATATAATTCATGAGATGGAGGTGCAGGAGCAGCGTGAGCCTTTCCTGTGGACAAAGTATTATCAGTTAACACATCATGCAGTCCCAATTTAGGCTGCTGTTAAGGTGTCAGGGTGAGGAATGGGCAGGCTTAGCATCCCTGTAGGGGTTATTAAGTGGCCCGGCGCAGAGTGTCCCACCGCCGGCTCCCAGGTGACTGATGGAGACACAAAAAAGCAGTCTGATACGCGCTCTAATGAAGGCTGTCTACGCCTTCACTGTGAAATGTGAATATGGCCAGTGGACATTCTCATTAATGTTTTAAAGCAGCTGCGAAGCTACAATACATTCCACTGCGCCTTGTTTCTGAGGCCGGACAAACACCAACAGGGAGAAAAAGTCCTCATAGAAAACAACATCCATACGTCTATTAAGAAGTAACTGGCACAAATACTTAGCAGTCTTGACTGTAAAGGTTGTACTGGTAGATGTAAACCCATCTAGTCTCAGTTAGCTTTTCCTTTTATTTTTTAATCAACATAAATATTGATTAAATTCATACATGTATTCATACATACAAATATGTATGATAGAAAGATGCTGAATCCTGAGTAGAGTTATATGATGATTTTCAGACAAACAATCAAGAGCAAATAGATTTCTTCATGCCTACAGGTACAAATAAGTCGTATCATGGGAGCGAAGTGGAGCAGCCATAAAGGTACAAACTGGGCACATTATTCCAGACAGTGTGAAGAGGACAATTACACCACCTTAAAAATAGTAAATGTTCTATGAGCCTCAGCCTCAGCCACTACTCCCCCCCCAAAAAGAAATCTCCAAGTACTGAATGGACTAACAGTTTGTAGATATTTGTTCTAAAGACGTTTTTCTTTATTTTGATACTATTGTCATTATTATTATCATCACTAGTAAAGTTAACAGCAGAAATATTACTGTTCTCACTGATATCACTTACATGAGTTAAGAGTCGTTGCTCTTGCCTGGAGTAGGTCCATGATATGCACATAGTTTTCATATCAGAGGGTTAATAATACACACAAATTAACATTACAGTGGGCTAGGTGATGTTTTTTTTCAGTACATCAACAATGAATAAACAGCTTTTCTCACAGAGGACAATATAAAATGCCACAAATATTAAAACGAACATTCCATTAAGCTTCAGATTTAGGGTCCTGGCATTGTGTATGCTTATTGGCTGTCACACTGTCACGGCTTACCGGGACACTTGAACAGAACAGAGTCAAAATGTTTGCCATGAAAAACGACCTACAGTAATTTATGTGCATAAATCAGCAGAAAGTGTATCCCAAAATCCTGCTGGGCCTTGCACACACCATTTATGTACAGAGGATTTTGGGTGTGTAAAAAGACACCTGAGCCTTTATCCGATAGTTGTCTGACTTAACTAGACCGCTTGTTCCTTCTGCACAAACTGCACATTTCCTCTGGCAGGAGAGAGGCCTGTGCTGTCCAACAATAATAATGTGCACCTACATCCATTAGAGAGCGGGGGTGCAGAGTAATAAGTAATGGTATTTAGTTTGACAGAAATCTAATGTGAAGTACTCCCCAAAAGTGACTCACTGCACACCAGGAGGGTGATTTAAATGTTCTTCAGTAGTTCATGATAATTAAATAACAGCTTTACCTGTGAACACCATGTTTCAGGTGCAGGCTTCTTCAGGTCCGCCATGACTTTTCCTTTCACCTCAAAAGTCTAACTTTGCAGTCACAGTACGTTTTGACTTGTCTTTTCGCTCCAGACTCTTGTTCCTCAACAGACTGGAGAACTTTCGCTCTGAGCTGATCCCTGCGTCTCAGAGGAGGTCACAGTTTTTCTCTACTCGGACATGACAGATCACTGAGGTAACCCCTGTGTGTTTGAGCCTGTCAGACCATCGCTAAAGTTTACTGTGGCGGCATAATGACACGAGCCCTCCTCCTCCTCCATCACCTGCTAGCAGCAGCTGAGGCTTCCTCTGGGAGAGAGGGATGACAGAGGGGTGATAATGATGTGAAAAAGCACCCTGACCTTGGGATGATTGGGATCATCGTGGCGAGTGCCTTGTCTCCCGGGGCAACAGTTCGGGTAAATCTCACATCACATCTTTACTCAGCGAACTTACATCCTGTCAGAGGAGGAACATGCTTCAGCGCGCTCAGAGGCCGTCCTGTTTTTCCCGAAAGAGACTGACCAGGTGTATCAACTCTGCTGGGTGTTTCTATTACTAAAGCGGGTTGCCTGTTTGCAGCACCGCTGTACCCTTCTTCTGTTTCTTCATTTATTAAACACACTTATTGTAGAGGACTGAATCGGACAAAAAACAGGAAACTTTATCTCAAAAGAAATTGGCCAAATAAGTCAAAGATTGCTCCATACAAAGTAGGCTAGGATGCATTAAAGCCAAAAGGTACAAAAAGTGCAGACGTGAATAAAACTATACACAGGGTAGTGTCAAATAAGAATAAGAGAAGGGATGTTAGAAGACAAAAGCACCAATAAGCTGTTCACAAGCAAAGATGGAAGGAATGCTAGAATATTATTCTCAAGAAAAGTGTTACTTCAAAGATATTTTGCAATATTACATTTTTTTTTCTTTCCTAGCCATTGTCTTTTGTCCAGTCCATTCTAACCTTTCCTAGCCCCGCCCCTTCCCCCCATCTGATTTGTTGCAGTCACCAGTCAGTCATGTCTGCATCTTGAGCAGAGAGAGCGAGAGCACTGAGTAACGTACAGAGTGTGCAGTGCTGACTGCTTAGGTTGTAGTCCAGTTTATATACTTTTTATATACGTTTGTTTGCTGTGGTCTGAATCAGCTGATGAGTTTGAACACTTCTTGTAGAGATTTGAGCGGCTGTTTGTCTGTGTCGACTATCCTGCAGCGTAGATATATTTCAAATCAATGTTTGCTCTTGTTTCTTTATAACTGGGTCTGCTGTTGGAAGTTTCTCCTGCACATAGAAAAGATAAACAGTCATCAGTACAGGACTGTATCTATGGCACAGAACAGAGCAAAGGCACTCTCTAAGCTAGTTTGCACTCTAAGTTCATATTCAGGCCAATGGTAAAGAAGCATGTACACATCTTAGAAAAGTTCAAATACACACCATTCCCTCACGAGATAGAGCCTCATTTATATAAAATAACATTGTCTAATCAGGTAATGTGATTGAGATCTTGAAGAGAAACGTTTCTACGATATCATTTGGTGTTAGAGATAATGGTGAAGGGCATTGTCTGACATGTCGGTCCAAAATCTTCCACAGGTGTTCAGATGGGCTGAGATCTGGTCAGCGTGAATGCCACAGCAATTTATTCACATCAGTTTATCCAAATCTGTCAAATCCAGATGCTTTACTGCAGCAGGTACGATGCATCTGCATATGAAAACTTTTTTTATTCATTCTCCATCTGCAATTTTAATCATCTATATTTGAATTTGAATTACTCAACTTAAATAACTGCATTAAAAACTGAATTTGAGTCACGTCACCGTACTGTTGAAATCCATAATTAATGTGATTGCCATGAAATCATTTTTGATCCTCACTGCAAATTCAGGTCAATATATCGTCCTCCTTCACTTTTTATATTCAGTTTCGGTTCACTGAGACACACATGGGTCACAGAAGAGGAGCATTGTGCAGATTCACAAACTCTAATGACCATTGTCTCTTCTTCATGAGCCTTTGGTCATCCCATTCTAAAAATTGATCCTCACTACCTCTGAATATCAGTTTTAGAGAAGTGAAGGGACTTTTTGCTCAATTTCAAAAACCTCAGTCTCTCTCTATGATACTGTAGTACACACAGATTCCCACTCCCCACAATGTTACTATGACAACAGATCATGCGGATCAAAGACGGCCTTTTTTCTCTGAAACGGCAAGGCAGAAAACTACAGCGTTTTCATAGAATACAGAAGACCCTGTGGGCTTTCAAAATGTCTTCCTCCCTTTGGTCACTGAGAGAATATAATTGTTATGTAGGTGTAGCACTGCCAGAGAGCGCTGGAACAATGCTCCAATTTTTCTTTTTTTTTCCAAATGAATAAATAGATTTTTTTTGAATGGGTAAAAAGGTTTAAATTTACTATGATGAGTTCAAAAATGTATGTAAGCATGCCAACATCGGTTCGATAACCTCAGAAACAAGTCACAGCTTGACTGTGTGTGCAGTTCATGCAGCACCACACCTCTGATTGCAGGACGTGAAAATATGTCTTTGCTCTTCCTCAGTGACAGGATGTGTAATTGAATTGAATCTGTATTGTGTGAGCTGAACGTGGAGGTATACAGAGCTGAATTTTCAGTTTTTTTTACTGAGTGTTTTGATAATCAGGGCCTGGTCTAACTTGCTCTCTTAGCTTGATACATTTATTGAATGACAATCATTCCAGTCTTATGTATTAACAGATCATCACCCATTATCGACCATCTTCTGGCACGTAGCCGACTACGAGCTAACCCCTCATGCTGCCTGACGTTATATAGTTCCTCTCACTGCCCGCTAAGACACGAAGGAGAGACAGCAAAAAAAAAAAAAGAACTGTAGTTTTATAATTATCTGCTCTTCTTTCATAGCATAAATCAAGCGAAAAACAGACAAATGCTGCTGTTTGGATATGAAGCCAAAAGTCAGAAGAACACAACTGAGTCACAACCAGAACCCAACACAGCTGCACAGCTGCCCGTAGTATCAGACAGGAACACGCTTCCTTTTATGTGTATTTTACTGTTATTGTAACGTGGTTGCTTCCTGTCTAACACTCTGATTACACAGACATGTTTTGGAACTACTTTTTCGACCCACTATATTTTTGGGCAGCTATCATGTTCAAGAAGAGACAACCAGATGAAAGGCCTCTATTTTGTACAGCAGCTTGGGAATTGCCAAAGGGTAAAGTTAACAGTCTCGGCCTCTCCCTAACGAGGCGGAGCATCTGTGCCACTGCCGGTAAATGAGTCCGTCCCACATACAGTGTTCACACACTGAATTTGGTGAGACAAATGAAACGATGAGTCTCACAGGGGACAGCAGAGGGATTATGGAACCGAAACCAAAACGGGACGACAGTTTTTGGTCTTGTTTGTTGCCGAGCACTGTGCAAGCCCTGTGAGCCCGCAGAGCTCCAAAGCAAACGCCTTTAGATGCACGTCTCACAGGGGCACTTCGATATGATGAAACAGTAAATGCTGGGCTCAGAAATGGATCTGAAAATCCCTCCAATAACAGAACCAGCAGAACCTCGGCTTGTTTCGCCAAACCAGGAAACCAGAGGTGATGACACGACACGTATCACAGAATCATGTCATATCTGTCCATACCTGAAATAATGGACACAGAGCTCACTCGTAACACATCATAACAAATCACAAACATGGTTTACTGGAAAACTGGGAAAGGTTACTGAAATTTTAGTTATTCAAAGTTCCAAATAAATAAAACAGCAAACTCTGGAATGAATGTATCCTACTAACAAGTACTGTGTGTGTGTGTGTACGTGTGTGTGTGTCCAAACCTGATACACATGTTCTGCTGATGTGAAATACTCACAAGAGGATGTATACGAGCATATTTGACCTGTATGTAAAGAATTATGTGTTCTGTAGGAACCAGCAGGTTCTGAGCAGCACACAGAAGTAACAGTGGTAGAAGCATTCAGATCTTTAAATAATAAAATTAATTAATTAAATTTAAATAAAACTAGCAATACTGCACTACAAAATTATGTTCCTAACTTAAGCAGCAGCTTGCAGATTTATTTTATTTTTGTCGTTACTAAATTTATACTTAACCTTTACAGAAAATTACCTTTTGAAAAGTCAAGAAGGATTTCATATGTTTGAAAATGTTCAGAGAAATGTGAGTGTTTTGAGCAATGCTGCAGCAGAGGTAGATGAATCTGAGCGCTTTGAATTTAGTGAGTCCGTCTTTTCCTGGTGATTTCATGTTTTCATTGCACCATTTTTTATCACGGTGAGGCACGAACTCGAGCCTGTCAGGATGTCCACTCCACAGTTTTCAGGAAAAGGACACTGGACAGGACTTTACTTCTGCCTCCATAATGAAAAATTCAGTCGTGTGCAGTTCTCATTTTTGAGCAGAGGATGATGTTCCAGATGATAAGATGGAGTCCAGGATGACACGAGGCTGATAGCTGCTTGATTATTTACATTGTTGTTAGTAACTGTAGCACATTTATATGAACATTTTGGTATGTTCTACATCATTTCCCTACACTGATTGATTCTCTGTTGCCTGAAAAGTATCCTGAAGAACAGAGTAACAGTGTAAATATGTTTGCTCTGCACATCATTCATCTGAGCATCAATGATGGATGACAAGCACATCTAAAATTGTGAGGAAAAACCTCCACCAGATGCACCTTTCATTAAAAAAAAAAGGGTCTAGTTGTGTTCATCTTTACTTCAAAAAGCACCGAGCAGAGTGAACAGCGTCTTCAGCGGTGATTCTTAAAGCTCTCCTCACTGCCTCCACACTTTCACCCTCAACCACCACCCACTTTCTTTCTCCCCTCCTCCTCTCCCTGACATCACCTTCCATTTCTCACAGAGGAAATGAATGGAGAAACTGTGAAGGCCGTGGTGGGTTTGAGAGGAGGCGGCGGGGCAGCCCCCAAAGGTCCACCAGGATCACAGGAGTCATTAGCCACTGTCGGTATCGATCTGCCCGATGCTGCTGTCCCACATCGCCGTGCGGCGTCAGAATTTCATTACCAACTCTCTCTCGCCCCGTCTCTAGGTTTATCCACAGCATATAAGCACATACACCTTGTCTACAGTGTATGCAGTGGCTACATACTGTACATATATGAAGTATTTTCTAAATGTACAGCTAGTTCTATCTCTCCTCTCCCAGGAGAACAATTAACCTCTCTCTCCATGGCCACGACCTTCCAGAGCAGCAGCCTCAACACAAAGCTCACGAGGAGAAGCTGGAGGCAGTGATCGAACAGGCTTTACAGAACAACACGTGTAACTGCTATTTTCTGTAATGTACATCGTGACAGTTCTATTGAATGCTGCCTGTTGAAATGATCATTTCTATAAGTGTGTGTTTATGGGCCCTATCAATGCCTGTGTGCAGCACAGTAGCCTCTACGTACTGAATGTAGGTATGTGCGTTATCCAGCAAAATGCACTGCTTTAAATGTAATTTCACCTAAAATACAAAAACAACTCAGGTGAATCTCAAATGATTTACCTAGTTTGATGATGTCTTGTGCACACATCTGTATAGGACAAATGTGTCTTGTTGGTTATGATGTTAACTGGGTGGGCATTCCCTCGACTTATTTCATAATTTTCTATCCAAATGTCTTCTTAATGAAAGCCTTCCTTTGCCAAATTTATTGTTGAATTTCAAAAATCTTAAAACAGAGTATTTTACAGAAAAATAAATGTGCAGTGTTACTGAAGACATGGTGAGGTTTAATGCATGATGGACGCACATCTGATCTCATCAAGTTACAACGTCATCTGATATCACTCATTTCACATTTATTTTCATTATTTGTAATGCAGGGTGGTGGGAGAACATTTTGCTGTCGGCTCCTCAGCACCCACACACTGGTGGCTGTGCATGGTTTACTCTGTGACAGCAGGAGCCTAACAGCCTCTGATTTTATGGTTTCTTTGATTAAAAAAAAAAAAACAGAGCCAAACACACTTTTGATATACTTGCTATGATATTTTGGCAATTGGTAAGTTAACTTCCTCTCATGTGGGAAATGAAATTGTTACTAATGTTATACTGGACTACACTTTTTTTTTATTCTTTATGTTTTGCATCTATAGGTTATTATCAGACTGAGCGTCTCTGCTCTGGGGAGCTCTGGAGGTGCCTGCCTACAGTGTATCTTTTTTACCTCACTTCTTAACTAAATGAATGTATATTCTGTTTTCTTATCTTTCATATAAACGCTGTTCTCTGAGTGGACATTCAGTTACTGTTTATCCACAGTTACATCCCTAGTTAGTGAGGAGGAGTCTGATTTTATCACAGATGATCTGTGTCATGTTCTACTGTCAGCACAGTGACAGTTTTAGCAAATATGACTAGAGGTCATTGGTAAATAAGTTTCCTGATGCTGAAGTTGTAGTGATGCTTTTGGATTTTTTTATATCTAACTGAAGAGGAGGAGGAGTCAGGAGAAACCTTTTAGTTTAGTCATTTATTTGGTTATTACAGTTATTTATTTTTGCATATTAAATGTGTATAAAATGAGTGTGTTTTTTTACCCACTGTAGTAATAAATTAAAACAAATACTAAATGAATCATAACCATCAGATGTGAGCTGCGGTGATTTGTGTGTAAAGGGTACAGATATGGCCTGAACAGCACCTTGAATAGTGAATGGGTTTGGTAGGAGATTAGGCTCTAAGGCTCTGTGGTGCTATAACACTGATCTGCTCCTGTAATGGCTGTTGAATGGGGACACCTACTGGCACTCAATTCACCTGCTCTATTACTTTTCTCTCACATCTCCCTGCTTCCGCGCCTCCACTTAAAATCTCCATTTTCTTGATGCATCGCTCCCCATTGTGTCGTCTGAAAGCTTCATGTCACAGGAGATCACAGTCAGTGGTAGAGAGGATTTAGCATCAGGGTCTCGAGGGGCTCTCTGCCCCGCTGCTTGTCCACTTTAGCCCATGAAAACAAGCTGATAAGATAAAGCATCCCTGATCTTTTAAGGCTTGTTACAATGTACATCCAGATCCAAGGGTTATGAAACAACACACATCTGGGCGTGGACACACCAACAGAGGACACACTTGTTTTCTGTCTCTTTGTATTCGACTTCTGTCTTTTCCTAGTCATTCTGCATGTCTCTGTAGTACATTTGTGACTCTTTGTAGTCCTTCACTCGTTTTCTAATCTATCTGGCCATTTTGTGTCGTCGTTGAGCATCTCCTTGCTGTTATTTTGGGTTAACTTGTGCTCTTTTGTTCTCTTTGTGTATGTGACTGCTTTGCTACCATTTACTTCACTTTATTTTACTCTACTTGCATCTTTTGTATCTCCTAATAGTTGTTTAGCTTCTCTTTGTAGGTGTTTTGAATGTCTTTGTAGCCGTTTTCCATTTGTGTCTCTGTAGTTGTTTTATGTCAATGGTGGTTTGCCATCTTTGTAGTTGTTTTTGTGTCTTTTGTGGTCATTTTGCATCTCTTTGTTGTTGTTTGCTGTATGTATAGAGCACACATATGTAATATTCTGCAGGTGATATTTCATTTAAAGGAGAGATATTCTGCTCTTCTGATCTAAATGATTATTTTCACATCCTGGGCTGTGCAAAGACCATGCTGATTTGTAATATATGAAAAAAATCAGGATATTGCTACTTTAGACATGTCACTTCACTTGATCCGTGGGTTGAAGTGGACTCCGGCTGCTCTCTGTGCCAGCAGTTTCCATAAGTGCCTCCTTCATGACATGAATGATTATTTCCCTTTCACTGCTACCTGTGGAGTGTTTTAAATAAATATAGCTGAAGTTTGGTCTTTAATTTCTACTTGTCAAAACCTTCAGTTCCTTGGTTCAGTCTGCTTTTTACATGGGCAGATATTACAGGTTCTCACATTTAAACGGTCTTTGCATGCCTTAATCTGTATTACAGTCTGAAGGCTTCTAGAGGGGCCATGAACTGGCTTTTCAGTGTTAACAGCTCATACCAGAAATGTACCCAAAACTCAAACATGCATTCACCACATTCACCCTTTGATCCAGTGTTTTTTATCCTAACTTTAATAAAAGAATTTGTCACTTTCTCAGGAGTGCCTTCTACAGGAAAAGAGATCAACATGGAGCATCACACCCTCAAAGCTCCTTTGTGAGTGTGAGTGTGAGATAACTTGACAACCAAGTGTGTGCTTTCCTCACAGCGATAACGCCAACTTCCATATTCGGACGACTGCAGACAGAAACGGGAAATGCTTTCAACAAGGTCTTTCTGCACCCTCATTCACACCTTCAATTAAAAAAAATCCTCTCTGTGTCTGAATATTTCCTAGATGGGAGAAAAAGTACAGCACAGTGCTGCTTCTAGCTGATTTTAGGCGTCGTAACAGGTGCAGTGGATGCAAGAATAACCGCAGCCTGGCAGCAGTCCACACCTGGCATTACTGGACGTGTGACTGATGGAAGACACAGGGAGTTCAGTCTTTTCAGACGCTGGTTTATAGCTGCTAACCTACAGAGGCAACATTATGAACTGTAACCTGTCTGCTGTTCAACAGGGTAATTACATTATTTAACAGTAAAAGTAACTAGTTACAGTATTACATCCTGACATCACTTCCCATTATCTCGATCCAGGTGGTGTCGTCTAACAATTACAAGGCCTTCGCACCTGCATGTCACACTATTTGTATTCAACATATGCAGAAATAGAAAATGTTCTTTTGAAGTCTGTTTCCTCTTGAAATAGCACTACCCTTTGTGTTTGGGATAAAAATAATCACAATTGTCGCAGGAGGTGTTTCAGCCATGTTTTAACTCCTCTGTCTCGTGCATCTGATGGAAAAGATTAAGAAAGAACCTTAATGACCTGAAAAACACTAAAGGTAGAGCTTAGGTGAAGTGCAGGGTTTGGTAATAATCCTACACATTTAACATAGCCACTTGATCCAGTTGTTGATTTAAATATGTATTACTGCATCTTTCAGATAAGATACAACCCTGGAACAGCTTGTCAAGAACTCAGAAACCTCCTACATGGAAAAGAATAGCAGAGTAAGCTTATTGCTCAGAGAGCTAAATAATTTAAATCTTTTAGAATACAAGATACTAAAAAAGTAATCACATTACTCAGTCTTGCACAACTAGTCAACATGAGTGCATATACAGTGTGTACATGTAGCTTACACAAGTGCTGATGTCTGAATGTTTTTCACATGTCCCACAGCTGCTCTCTGCCACTGAGAATCCAAACATAGAAATACAAAGACGTGAGTCAGCCATGTGAGCTGAGGGTTAAGATCAGGCAGAGATATATATTGATTAAAAAAAAAAAGAAAGAAACAATAAAAAAACAGCTAATAGCTGAAAATGGCTGGCTTTTCAGTTTTGGAAGAAAAAAAGACGCTCGAGTGTGTTAAAGGCCAAGAAAGACAATGTCACCCAATAACTGTCTGAGGATATCTGACTAGGAAATGGTTGGAGAAAAGACAGGGAAAATTATGGATTAATATCTCCAGCATGAGAGTGGAATTAGACTTTAAAGAGCAGTTGATTGTCATAGATTTTCTCCTTTTTATTCACTCTCTCCAGCAGCATGTTGAGGTTCAAGGCCAGAACGAGAGAAAAGACTATGCTAGAGGCTCAATGACTCTCTGTCTGTCTCTTTTTTTACCTTTATCTCTCCTGCTCTCTCTCCCACCAATAGAAAGAGAGGCGATATAAAAATTGTGCCATCGTTATCCAGCATCACCTCAATCATAACATTAATCTTGCTCTTGTCTTTTATACAAGAAACAAGAGTGAAAATTTGGGCATGAGGGGCACTGATAAAAAACCTTGTAATGCAGCAAATGAAATACCTAACAAATCAAAGTACTTCAAAAAAATATTATAAAAACACAAAACTGCGATAAAAACATTTATTGATTTGCAACTTTGCCCGCGCAGGCCGGATACAACAAGATAAGGGATGTTACATGACCACGTCCATATAAACTGTGTCATAAAGACTCAGATGACACGTTTATTGTGTCTCATGATACATAATGTCATTTCATCCTCTCAGTTTGTTTCCAATGTAGAAAGCAATCTGAGATAATGGCCATGTTAAATGTTTAAATGTGAATTTGTGACTTTCCCAAAGTTCTAAGGTAGGAGGAGCTGCTGGTTCCCCACTGTTTATTCCCTTTTCAAAATGGTCTTTTCTTGATATCCTCACTGTGCGTTTTTGTTGTTGTCCTTTTAGAGCAACTCTAAAAGAATGAAAATTAACTCAGTTCCAAAGTCCTGCTTTTGTATAACACTTGAGCTGTTGTGAGTCAGAGCCGGGTTAACTTCTGATTCTGAGAGCTCTCGGAGTTTGAAGAAAGAAGTTGGAAAAATGAAACAATTGGCTTGTGGCAGGTGAATGAAACAGACTCAAAAGACTTCAAAGAAAAAGTCTTCTCATTACTACTCGAAATGATATTTAATACTCATGAATCAAATATAGAGCTCTTTGGAGCTGTAATTACAAACAAAACACACAACCCCATAGTTGCCACATTGTCATGTAAAATGTAACGTAACAGCCTGAAAGTCATATGGTTTGCTAACCTCCAGTGGTTTAAGTGTCTCCGAGCTGCAGAAAGACTCTAGAGCACCTGGACATCCCCGTTAGGTTCTTACAGGTGCAGCAAAGCACACTACTGACCGCACCAACTGTACCCACCCCCATCACCCACCACCCACCTGATAAAGGATCAAAATCACTGCAGCAAAACAAATATACGTTTTTTTTTATTATGACTCCATGCATCTTTGTCAAAATCTAACACATATTACCCAGAGGGCAATCTGAATGCCCACAGCTCACAGATGTTAGGGGGTCGTGCTGGTAGCAGCTAATGTATCCTGCACCTGTAGCCTAAAGCAGAGAGGAGGGGCAATCAGCTCACTTCTTTCTGAATCCACACCCACAAAGACAATATGTGCACATTCAGGGGAACAAATAAAAAACTCTCTTGATTTCCACCCACAGGGCAATAACAAACAAACCAAAGTAAGTACATAATATCCTTAATCATCATTGCAAAAATAACATTTAGGTCATTTTTGAAACCCCACCTGTATCATCTGTGTATCCACATAATAACAGTAATGTAAAAAGGGTCATGGTTTCAGGAGGAGGTTGTGAAGGTGAACCTTTATATTAGCAAACAACAGTTTATACATTTACCTAGTGTCACTGCGCAGCGACTCCACTGGTTGCTTGGCAACCTCACCATCACAGCAAGGCTCTGGGAAGTCACTGCAACTGGCTTTTCATCAAGAAACTGTTCCAGCTCTCCCCTCCAATCCACAAACTGTCTTTTTACTGTTTGGTTTGTGTACATGCTGCTGTTTCCCCCTGCACCCACACTGTGGTCTTTAACCTGAGCTACTTTCATATTTAAGGTTTTCTCATCTCAACTCAAAAATGAAGCAAATAAGTACATTTCCCAAAATGTCTGGGTATTCCTTTAGCCCCAAGTGCACCATGGGAATCTTAGTGTCGTTGATTTCCTGTTCTAGTAGTTAAAGCAGCTCGGTGGAACTTTTCATGTTGTGTTGATGGTGGCGGTCTCTGTTGACAGAGAGTTGGGCTGCACGTTCACTCCACTCCCTGCTTCAAGGAGACTACTTGATGAGAGAGCAGGGGGCAGCTCCAGAGATGGACCTTCAGTTAGGAACTGAAATTATTCAGCCAGAGCGACAGCACTGTTTTGTCTGATTTCAACCTGGTGGCAGACATTAAGAATAACCATTAGAAACTAATAAAAAAAACTGCTGTTGGTCTAGTTTTCTCATGGGGCTCATTTAGAGGTATCTGCATTAAACTGAGAATGATTCATAACTAGGTTAAAAACTCCAATCAGCTTGTAAACTACAAGAACCTGATATCTTAACAGTTATTCATCTTTACTGTACTGATGATTTAACACCAGTCATGTCAGTCCAAGCATTCAATTTACAGCCAATTACCGAAATAAAAAACGATCAGAAGATAACTCCAACTTTTACAGCACACACTTACTATATTATATATACTCTGCAGTGCATCTGTGGATGAGCAGTGTGAGCATGTGAAGAAATATTCTTAATTTATCCAGTGCTAACGTGTGATCTAACTATTGGAGTTCTCTGTTCAATCCAAATAAACTCTCCATTTGCAAGGAGAAGCGCTGCCAAGCAGGCCTCAGCGAGACACTGTGATATAACACCGTGATGGGTGTGGGGTGCAGCTGGGCTGAGAGAAGTATACCTGCTGTTCTATTAACAAACCTCATTTGCATAATGTGATAGTACAAGAAAACAACAGATACTCGTCAAAAATAGAAGGGGAGGGAGAGGGCGTGAATAAATGTGTGCCTGAACTTTGTTCTTGTGAATATATTTGAAAATGGACAGCAGGAAAACAGCAGCATAACTAAATGGTAATCTTCTGCCCTTAAAGGTAATTAATTCACAGTAGTTGGTACTTTAAGGTAATTGATGGAAACAGCATGATGACTATTCACAGCAATCCTCAAAACCTCATATTGTTACACAGTTCATCTCTTTTTGTTTCAAAAATACCTAAGCCAAAAAAAAAAAAAACACATCAGGAGAGGAGGACCAGTGTCGATCCTTTGTCCCAGAACATTTTTGGAGGACTGATCCATTTCACAACTCAGATTAGCTCCAAACAGACAACTAAGTCAAGCTTATTGACTGTCTCTGTGGAAATATCGCTGCCTCAGCTCCTTTCTCATCGGCTCAAAACAGCCCACAGCTCATAAGGGAGACAAACTGAGTTAACTTCCTGCAGAGGCAAAACACGTACTTTTTCACAAGCCCTATAGGCTCTCTTGCAATCTTAATACAGTATTTTTCTTTATTTCAGTGGGAAATATCTTATTCAGATGTGGTGAGGCTTCCAAAGAAACACTTCTCGTGTTGAGAATTAAACTTTAGAGAGAAAGGGTAGATTAAGATTCCTGGTGTTTCCAACATCAGGAAAAAGAAAAAAATGAAATGAAAATTTTATTTATAAACATTTTTTAGCACAAGTGGATTTACAGCGGAAACATTAACCCTTAACAGTGTTTTGACTTGCAGCACATGAGACTGAACATGATGACAGGCATCATGTTGATAGCTTAATAAAGTTGTTTTAAATATGAATTCAGTCTGTCAGTTCTGTCAGACCGACGTGTATCTGGATGTATAAATAATATCTGGATGTATTTGCTATAACAACTTAACTGTCAACTGTCACGTTGTGTTTACAGCTCGGCATCAAACAGCTAAAAATAACAACAGTAAGGCAGCTTTGAATATCAATTCCACTGCATTATAACTTGAGGTTTGTTTTTGTGCTATGTGATAATGTTGCACTGAACTAACTGCTGAGATAGAGGATCATGGTTAAACTGCTCCAGCAAAGTGTCAAGAGGCAACAAACACAAACAGTCAGAAGGTCTCATAGATTTTAAACAAGTTAAAGTTAGCCAGATTAGATAAACTAATACTCATTTAGAGGCCAAACACAAAGTGAACACACTGACTGCCATCTTTTCTTTTTGGTAAAAGTAAAACACAAAGGTTTGTCTGCAAAATTATTCTATCAACTGAGAACAATTTAGTGTCTGCCTTCATTTCTTCTCTCAGATTAAGTCTGTCTAACCTCGGGGCTTTTATGTTTATAACCTGCCAGTAATTTCACCTTGCTCCAACAAGCACGAACAAGCTCCAAGCCATTAACTTGGTAAGTATAACCTTACTGATAGAAATAATGTTCAAAAAAGAAAGAAAACTCTAACTATTCTTTAAAACTATAGGATTGAGTAACACATAGTAACATTTGTTGCAGTGAATCCCCGACAGCAAGCGGCAAAGCCTGACTGAAAATCCGGAGCCTCTCCCTGCCTCTGTCCCAGGGTGTTTGACTGCAGTGTAATGCATTCAGAGATATCAGTGGAAAAATTGTTTGGGGGGTCACTGGGAGTCAGGGTATGAGCCTTCGCAGATTGGAGAGATTGCCAGACTCCAACGGACTGTGAAATGGAATACGGTGTGTGTGTGTGTGTGTGTGTGTGTGTGTGTGTGTGTGTGTGTGTGTGTGTGTGTGTGTGTGTGTGTGTGTGTTTCTGTCTGTCTCTCTCTCTTTGTATTTGCACCAGGGCAGGAGTTTATTGTATTGAACACTAACACCCAGCCTGCTGAGAGACAGGCTGACCGCCAAGACCTGTCATTGTGTCTGTCAAACGCGGTGGCAGCCATCTTGTAAAACACGGCTCCATGACTCCTTTATTTAGTTCTCTCCTGCTCACTTTACCAGGACCTGCTCTTCAGATGTGGTTTAATAATCTAAAGATAGTGTTTTTAGCTAATTTGGCTCTTTGAAAGCATTTTGAGGACAAGTTTGATAACCCTGAGTGAATTTATCTTGAATAACTCATTTTGAAAGAAAGGCTGAATGAGTTAAAACCATGATCATCTTTAATGACACACATTTCGTTGCAAGTGAAAGAGGTAGGTGTGTTGGGAACACTCCCAGCATGCACTGAGGCAACAAACCCATGGATATATGTCTCATGTTATTTATTCCTGTTCTACATCATGCTTCCACATGTTCATCACAGTTAGATAATAACAGCTACTGTGTTCTGCTTTGAAAATGAGAAACCCTTCTAAAATCTATCAAAAAGCTGTTTAAATTGAACAAATGTTTTTTCTGCATTTAACTATTAATTGAACTGATTTTGTTTACTTACTTTCGCATATTTTCTATTTCCGTTTGTTTCATCATGTTTTAGTGTAGATTGTTTGTCATTGTTCATTACGAGACTGTACACCAACGGATCAGATTTTTCAATAAACAGCATCTTAATTGTGATGTTAATACTTACAGTCAAATAGTAAGCTATTTGTATATTCATATGTCTATCCAGCTAATTCCCAAGAAGCCTGCACTTCAGGAGGTTTGGGCTTTGAGATTTGCTGCTGTGAAAATATGTCCTGATTCATTTTAGGCCACCTTTGATGATTAAAAACATCCACTGATGTCAAATCACCAACAATGTCCAGATAACTCAGTTATGTTTGTACAAAGAGCGGGCCCAGTGCTGCGCTGATGACTTCATGAAGGTGGAAACCAGTATTCTGGGACTCAGGCTGGTTTGTTCAGTGTACACGAATTTGATCATTTTATGATGAAATATCTGTGTTTTACTCACATTTTCATCTGCACTGTTGCCTCACTAAACTGCAGAGTGCCTTCTTTCCTCAGTCTGAGAATCCTCACTTCTTCTTCCACACACACACAGTTGTTGTATAAGGGACTACAGCCCATATTTCATCATACAACCCTGTGCTATATAATGAAAAATAAATGAAACCTTGAACAGAAGCTATGAAACAAACAACAAAAGTGAATGCTACAGAACAAATGAATTTCCTTCCAAATGCTCCCATTAACTGATGTTTACGGTTGTGATGAAAAGAAAGCTCATCATGAGGTCATGCAACTGGGTTAGAAAATATGCAAGTTCTGGGTGAAGCTGAACAGAACTTAACTCAGGCTACGCTGACTGAACATGAACTGAACAGACAAACAGAGCTAACAAACAGCACATGCACATCATTTGTTCTAGATTAGCTAGACAATATTTCCCTCCAACAGCAGCATTCAGTACTGGTAACTCAGAAATTAGAAATAACAACAATTCAAGTTACACTTAACTGAAGATTAAAGTAAAGTGTGTGCAAAAGATAACTGAATGTGAGAACTACAAATAGAAACTATCGCACTGCATACTGAGCTAAATAAACAGAAGTAACAAATGTATGAAACAAAAACTGTGGCATCATTTATCTGCTGATGTATGTGCACTGTGAATTTGACATGTAAAAGCTCCAATTAAATGAGTAATTAATAATAATAGTAATAATAATAATAATAACAATAATAACAATAGAATTTTGGTGTTCAAATGGGATAATTGAAGGAAATGGACTGGGGCTACTTTGTCTTTAAATATGGAGCTGTAAGCATTAGTCTAGCTTATCATGAAGAGTTTATATAAGATAAGAACAATTCGAGAGAATAATTGTTGCAGCTTGCTTGTTAAAGATTCACAACAGTAGTGGTCCTAATTATAATGGTGGAAATGTTGCACTGGAGTGATGGGCAGATGGAAAAACTGTGAAAAACTCTTAACCCAGATTCACAGTTTGACACTTCTGTGTGCAAAACAAAAAAAACATCAAGATAACTTGTTAATTGGTGCACTTTTTGCTCATTTTAAACTTCTGACAGAGCAAAGCCTCCACTCTTGGTCTTTAAGCTAAGCAAATAGCCTTCTGACTCCAGTTTGATGCATTAATCAAACAAGTGTGGTGTGGCTGATTGATCCTGGTCATTAAACTTGTGAGCGAACTCCAGTTTGAGTTAGACGACCAAGCAGGCTTACTGAAATCTGTCAGCATGGTCAGGACAATCGTGATTTGACGAGAAGATAGGAGTAACTCAAATGATACCATGGCTAGGTAATGCAGACTATTCTGACCATTTTCTAGTTATAACATTAATTCATGAAACATAACTAGCCTGTGGTCTATTGAAAAGTACTATCATTAGTATTAGTGTTAATAACATGTCATGTTATTTGATACGGACACACAGGAGAGTGCACAGAAAGATTTTACTGTCATCAGCTGTAGTTTTACACTTCTCCATCAGCGTTAGTGTTTATGGGTGTTTCAAAAAGTGTCTACTGTGTGGTGCTGGGCAGGTAGAGTACGGTGGCAATGAACAAAAAGATGCTTAAATTCTCTGCTGAGCTGCAGGGAACTGCAGAGTGGATAACCATTTTCAGCGGGTTCGTCATGAGTGATCCCTCATTTGATCCAGTGTTAATATACACACACTGATGAGTGCAGTTGTGCCCCTATCTTGCTTTCTCCCTGCGCTTTACTTTGCCAGATTAGATAAATATGTTAGCCCCTGATTTCCTGCCTTGAAATAACAGTAAATTGTACGCCACAGGAAACGGTCCTCTGCACAGACACAGAGGCACTGGAGATAACATCACGACAACCAAACTGAAATAATGACAATTTTCTATAAACTTACAGGTAAATGCAAGCAACATGCTGCCACTGTCAGATTAAAAGATGAAGCGCACAACAGGTCTTCTTCTGACGACGCCATCAGCCAGTGCATCAGAACGATCTGTCACGCTCAACTCCGTTTTGATCACTCGCTGTGTGCCGGGACGAGCTGGTTTCCGTGTCAGCTGCGCATTATGTTACACCTCACTTCCTGTCAATCACCTGAAACCCACAGGGAGTGAGAAGTCTCCTCACAGGAAAAAAAAAACAAAAATGCTCCCTAAAAGCATGTCATCTTACACACTGAAGTGTCAGATTCATGTCTTCTTATATACTGTGCCTCCATGAGCTGACGCGGCAGTTCAACGCCACCGTTTGGGCTGAGACACAGTAAGATGACCCATCACTGCTGGCTAGTCAGTCATTTACTTATCTGCCCTTATCGGAGGCTTTTTAAATAATTCAGCATGTTGAACTGGCAGCCCAAAAAGACAGTCAGTGACTCTCAATCAGTCACGGAGGAAAGGTCAAAGGTCAACGATATGTCGACTGCAATTAACATGTAATGTGGCCTTTATTTGGTCTGAGATCATGCACCACAGTATTGTTCAAGAGAGGACAGCTGCACTGACAGAAAGGTTCATGAGACACCGAATCCATCATCTGTGTAGCGTGAATATAAATGTCATGGTGATCAGGCAAGTATTGTAGTTATCTCTTATGGACAGACAGGCAGAACTGACATCGTATTAATTCATGCTTTCACAGCAGAAATTTAAATAAGAAACGCCTGCTAAGAATGAGCTAACAGAACAGGGCTTTCTGGTACAAGTTCACCTCTTTCCAAGGTCCATGGAGAAGTGGAGAACCCTGAAGAGGTCAAAACTGCAGCAACATCCAGCAGTGTGTATATGAGCCTAATGAAGAAGTATTTCACATTGTGATGACACTTTGGCTTGGCCTCACTTCTTCAAAAGAATGTTTGAAGCGGAAGACTTGTTGTTAAGGTATAATTAGGTTGATATAATGGGCCAGGGAATGTCTTATGTCATTTTAGGTCCTCACAAGTGTACATAGACAAAGACATCTGGTGTGTGTCAGTGAAAAGGCCCACTCAGGGGTAATTACCATTTTATAGCCCACACTCTGGACCCCTTACTGACTTTGTAAAGATGTGTGCTGAGGTGTGTGTGTATTTGTGTGTCCTGTCCACTTTGTGGAACATGTTAATTGTAGGAGGGGGTGGTGATGCTACAGACACACAATTCTGAATGGCATCACTTAGTACTGAAGATGCTTTTTTGACATTTAAATGAACTTGAATTGCTTTGGGCAGAAAAGGTGAGTGAAGGTAACAGCAGACAATTCATGTTTCAGCATTATTGATTGCACCTGGGGAAACCCTTATCCAAAAAGTATACAACCTCCTCTGTACTCCCACGCACACACGCACTGCTATTAAATTAGCATTCTCTGGGCTGTAAGGAGAGCTGCAGGGCTCTGTGCTCGGCTCCCCCTGGGTTTCTGTGTAATCTCTTTCTTCCAGCCTGCTATACTCCCTCCTGTACCAGCTCTCTCTCTTTCTCTCCCTCACACACACACACATACACACACACACATATCCAAGCATGCATCCATCCACACATTCTGTCAAGACTTTTCACACAGGCCCTTCCATGGTACCAGTCTCTTTGATTGCCCTCCAGATCTCTAATGAATAATTTAGCTCCAAATACATTCTGACACAGTGACACCAAGATAAGTGAGGGATGGAGTGAGGGAGGAGGAAGAAAGAAAATAAGAAATGAGCGCACATCCTCTCACAAGAGAGATATGGCTGGTGGGCACAGGGACGGGGGAGGTTATCCAAGGAAGGGCTAAAAAGAGGGAAGTTGTAGTTGAGGGGAAAAGAGATGGGAACGGTAAAAGGATGTTAGCTTTGTTTAACAGAATTAGAGTAATGAGAGGAAACAGATAAGGGGGAGTTAAATAGATCCCAACAAACATCTCTCTTTAAGAATCACATGCTGCAAGCTGAGGCGGCTCTGAAGAGTTTAGCACAGCTGTAGGCACTTAGAGTGGTTTCCATTTGTAACCCAGAGTCAACGCAAAGCAAAATAAACTAAACTAAATGGAAAAAGATATTTGCTGCAGGCGTTGTTTCTAAAGTTTCCATGGAAGTACACTTTGACACAGAGTTTTTGCAGTGGAATGATATTTTTGGTACCATGTGTAGTTGTTTTACCTCTTGCAGCAGAGCAATGAATGTATGAGTTGGTCCCTGGTTTGTTTTATCTTGTGCAAACATGTAGGGACCCACGCTGGTGACACACACAGAAATGCAGCAATGTACCAACAAAGGCAGGGATGGAGAAATTATCATCTGTGTTTGCAGTTAAAGTTTTAAAGCAATAAACAACTGTTTGTAAAATTGATGATGATAGAATGCTGAATGTGAACAATAAGTTGGTTTTCAAGAAAAATTCACAGGGCATTTTTAAGTTAACATGTATTGGTAAAGCAAGGCAAGACATTAGGAAGATATCCTGCCTAAGAAATCTGTTTTGTCGGTTTCAAAGCACAGCAGGGTTTTTATAATGACTCAGATAAAACCCACAACTCCTTAATGTGACATGGAATAATTACTGTGAAGCTTTCCATTTGTGGTTAACCACTAATACCAGATTGTGGTCACCGACTATTTCCTGGTCCGCAAATCAATTCAATATTGCAGCTGTACTTTGATACACACCACAAACATTCAGGTACATTAACTGCAGGTGTTTTGAAAAGTCCAACATTGCCAGCCTCCCCTCAGAGGTGGCGCTTCAAATGCTGACCATGATGGTATAAGCTAGCTAAATTAGTAAGCTAAACAATAATAAGCAATTCCTGTTGTGCCTCACCTCACACAGCAACATTGTTTCATTTCTATCCTTGCAGCAGCGTGTGCGACCTCACAGGCAGAAAACCTCTGATCTGCTGCATCTGTGATAAACATGTTTGTCAGATGTCACTTCTTTAAAAGTGCTGCTGCCATATTTTCAGCAGAGAATCAATACAGAGGTTTGAATGGGACTGCTTTTTCAATCCCACTCCCACTGAGGGTGCTCGGGTCGTGTGCAGGCAAAATTGTCTCCCACCGGCGCAGGGACACTGGGTCAATTCCCCGGTGCCCCGAGGGTGTTCACGGGTGAGAAGTCAGTCAGGAATCTCTGCACCAGCAACTGACATTAGCTGCTCAGGGCACAAGTACAAAGAAAGCTGTATGAGATATATATATATATATATATATATATATATATATATATTGATATATTGATATATATTGATTCTCAGCACGTTTCCATCTTCCCAGTAAAGCTCTTCACATTTGTTGATATTTTCTTGGAAACAGAACTGGATGAGGAATTATGACGCATTTCTATACAGGTGAAATAACACTGACTGAGCTTGTAGGATTCACCTCCACAACTGAACAAACTCCATCTGCGGATGAAGACCGTGTCATGTGCACTTGAACCTTGAGTTGTGATTTGGAGGTCACAGTTTTATGTCTGCTTTCTCAGTGATGTTTTGCTCACCACCAGCAGCACAAGCACCTCCACAATGTGACGCTATCACCTACTTAATATAATGTTTCTGTTATTATTTTCTATCTTACTTACTGAAAGTGAACACAATGGGGCTCTTCCCCTCCTCTGTATGTGAGATGAGTAAGTATTGTGCAAGAATAAACCTTAATAATAACATAGACTGGCTTTGAAAAATAAAGTTTCACAGTTCTGTCTTGGATTATACCAGGTATGCAATAACTTGACATGTTTTGTGCTCTGCAAGTCTAAAAGATGACCAAGAGGGGAGACTAACATGAAGGAAAAAGGAACTTTAAGGTGAGATTTTTGTATTTCTGTCATTTCATGGTCCACAAGAATGATCAGAAATCCTTTCATTTTCGGCTGGACTGTACCTTTAAGATGTTTGGTCAGTAAAGGCCTTAGAGATCGAGCAGCTAGTTTGAGATTATGGAAGAGCTATCTCATGCGCATCCATCATCTGTAATCATTGCCTCATAAACATAATCTACAGGCCACACTCAGAGGCGTAAGAGCAGCACCATTACCACAGAGACCATTGATTACCCAGTAATAATGTCGGCCTGACTGCCCGAAGGCATGTACAGTTTAGAGGGGTATTCTCACTTATAAGTCAGTGGACAGGCAGTGGAGGGGAGAGGGCTAAGTGTCTCCTGCTGCAAAGCCTGACAATGGATGTGGACATTAAAAGCCCGAGTGAACAATCATCTCTCAGCTCATATTAGCTTTAGCAACATTTGAGCTCAGCAACAAAGGGACAGATACAAAATATGTGATTTCTAAACAACATTATGTTTGATTTCAACCTATTTTTTAAAGTATTTTTTGTGGGTTTTACCCCTTTATTATTTTTTTAAGACAGACAGCTGAGAGAGACAGGAAGGGGGGGACAAAGAGGGGACCAAATGCAGTAAACGGCCCCGGGTGGGAATCGAACCCGAGGCTGCTGCGTACATTGGTGCGCGCTCTACCCACTGAGCCACCTGGGCTCCCGACCAATTCTTTTAAATCTATTATTGTATTTAAAGAGTTAAATTATGAGTATGATGATATGATCAATGCCAGTCATACATCATATTATTATATCGCTTCTTTATTCTTCCTTAAAGAAATGCTTCAACATTTTTGGAAATGCACTTAACTATTATTTATTTAATTATTATAACTGATTCTGACAGATTCTTGTTTATGCTCGACCTCTACATGAACAAGAAATAATGAAACATGGCAACTGGAGGATTTCGGAAGGATTCTGAGTGTGACTTATTTCTCGAAGAAGAACAGTTTATCCAGCCTCCCAGCTCCAGCTGAGCTGCCAGATACTGTTGTTTGTGATTACAAAGATTTTTGTTTTGATATCCGTAAAGGCATGACAGTAACAAAGCTGGGGTTCATCTCTCTCTTCATTTGAGAGTTCCCTGAGCACAAACCTCTGAGGATCACAAGAGAGACAATATACATGTTGCAGGTGTGTTTCAGTACCTGAGTGTGTGTGCCACATTTTACCTAGCAAGAAGATAAATTTCTCCTTGAGCATAGTCAAAGCTGGATTAGTACCCCTGGGCACTGAAGCTCATAGCCCCCCACCTTCAGCACACGCAGACATGCAAAGCACACATTTATACCCACACCACCTATTAGATCCCACCTTGGTTATTTTGAATATGCCAGACCATAATCACACCCCTGTTGGTCAATGAATAACCAGTTCAGCTGAGCAGGTGTGTCTGAACAGTTCAACAGACCAACAATGCCAACATGTACCTGTCTGCACACAACACACAT
>JBAJHX010000024.1:11145524-11159435 GCA_037176925.1 Amniataba percoides | reverse complement strand
AAATGATTCTTACCTTTAGAAGTGCTGTTCATCCTTTCCTTCTCCCTCTGTGTTGTTATTTTCCTCTTTTTGTTCACCTGGCTGGGCAAAGGCAGCTTGATGTTTCCAAACTGGTGTTATGCTAACTAGTTAGCTGAGACTAGTGCTAACACTAGCAACCATCTGTCTTTTCTTCATTCAGCTTACAATTTTTGAAAAAGCTACTCGTCGGCGGTACGTTTTTTATTGTGGCCGTTTCTTTCACTCCTTTTTCCTTTTTTTCTTTCTTTTGACGCCTCCGTTTTCCACAGCATTTTCGCTCTTTTTTTCGCTCGCTTTTTTTCCGTATATTTCTCCCAAGCTAACTGAGAGGACGTCAGGTACAAATGACTCCCTCTTTTTTAACTTTGACTCTGCTGAAGAAAAACCGATTAAGGATCGGCAGCATGTAATCCACCTGTTCTCTAGGCCCGCCCCCTCTGACCATTAGCCAATCAACACAGAGAATTGTCGCTTGCTTGCCAATCACTGCCATTTCATCCATTTGATTGGACAATGACTTTCTTTCTTTCTGGCTGAGGGCCCTTGTGTGCTCAGGGGCCCCTGGGCACATTCCCAGGTTGCCCATATGATAGATCCAGGTGTGGGCACAATGAAGTTAAGATTTGAGTGAAGCCTGACGTAGACCTCGCTCTAGGTGAAATTAATTATGACATTTTAAATGATTTATATATTTATTAAAATTCTCCTTTGCACTGGATATATTATTTTTTAATATGTCAAATATGATTCAAACCAAAATGAGATAAAATCGGAAGCCTTTAGACCTGAACTAAATATAACTTTCAACAGTGTTTTTATATATTTGTTATGCTGGCCTGCATTATGCCCATGGTGGCATCTAAATGAAAATGAAATATACACGACAAGATTCCACTACTGTTGTAGTATCACTTGTAGTATTAATAAAATAAACTGCTCTTAAATGCTAAAGAATCCTGATTTCAAACTGATGCATTGAAACAGGTAGCAAATTTCTCCTTTTCTGCTGCATTGTTTTTTATTTAAACATGTGCTTGCATTGCTATCAGAGCATATATGAGTTTCTAACTCCAGTGGGGTGACATAAGATGAACATTTTTTTCTCACTGGTTGCTATGGTGAATCGTAGTATCAGCGCTTCATTAATATGGGCTTTTTATAGTCATTACACACATGCTCAGAGCACTGAACGACAGAGGGTGCTAAGTTAATTAATTAAACGTTCTACATGATCTAAAGTGAAAATAATCACACTTAACAAGCAACATCATAATAAACAATCAAAAAGATGTTCACTGTGATCACTGCATTATCTATATTTTCATATGTGAGTATTATCTGTCTGATAAAATCATATGCATCTTGGTTTTGCACCATCTGTGCTCAGCTGTTTGACAGTCCTTCTTTAAATTAATGTCTCCATGATTCTCCTGAGACATGCTCCACTTTGTTTTTTTTTCTTTTAAGTGGTGCAGCAGTATCAAGGGCAGTAAACAACTCACTGTTAAATGCATTAAGGAGACTGTCGATTGAGGAGGGAGTATTCTAGTCTCTGGTAAAATGTTTCCAAGACGTTTGAGGTCACTTCAGGTGTACGCCAATATTTGTAACAACCTTCTCTATAGAAGTTGGCAGTGCACAATGAAAGACATTAAGAAACACACAGTGATGGTCTGAGAGAGCCAAGTCAGCAACAGAGGAGTATTTCTATTTAACCAATATGAGACTACCAGGTCACCGTGTGTGAGAGAGACTCTGAGAGGTCAGCCAAAAAGGAACATTTTTGCCAGCCTGTTGATTGTTACTGTCAACGGTGTTGGCTCACAATTCAAGGCCATCGCATAATAGTCAAAAGAAGAGGATGATTTAAGGTCAATGTCTCTACCCTTTAGAGTCTGAGTGAGTACTGCAGCTGTTCTCCCACCTCTCCGACCCTCTCTACAGGACTGGGAGAACGCATGACTTGCAGGACAGACTTCTGTCAGTGTTGTTGATGCATCGACACTCAACCAGGTTTCAGTGACAGTGAGACAGGAAGGCTCACTGTCAGTAATAACTTCATTTTTATATGAATGATTTCTTGGATCGTGTCCTTCCATTAAAACAGCCATATTTCATTTTGATGTCATATTTGTTACATTTTATCAGAAGTTTCCAGAGATTGTGTTTTGATGTACAAAAGATTATTAATTACAGTGTATTTAGGTTATATGTATTTTTGACAGGCTGAAAAAAGTCGTATACGTCTCTGGTTTTAGGCGGGGTGAGAGACACAGTCTATATCTGTGCGGGCTGTCGGAGCATAAGGAAGCTGTGGGCAGAGGGGAAGTGAGACGAGAACCATGCAGTTAACATCCATGAAGCCAAGCGGCTCAGGTGTAATAAAATACCAAGAACCTTCCCAAAAGAGATTAAACTCATCTCTGTGAAAGACTCCTGAGAGTCTTTCACAGAGATGAGAGTGTGGAGCATTGTGAGTGGAGTCATGTTTTATCTAGAGAAGTGACCAACAGCCCACAGCCCAGGGTAGGGACTGGACATAAAGTTACCTTTTAGCAAGTTTAAAAAACAGATAAAATCACTTGTGGTGTGTCAGCCAAATCATTCATTTCTTATGCCCTGTCTAATTTTGTTCATATGTCTTCAAAGTTCAGAGTTTTGTCTTTGTCAGGTGTGCACTGTTTGTAATTTATTCATTTTAATGAAACATATTAAATTGACCTCACTATGATACATTCTTTTTTATATATTATAAATCTTATTTTTCTCCATTTAGCTGTAGTCATTTCTGTTCTTGTGCAATGACACCCAGATTTTCTAATCTAATTTTATTTTCCCCTGTGTCTAGTCTTAATGCTAAGCTGGTCTACCCACATTCAGACTCCAGCTCTGTGCATAAATTACAAACCTGACTATTCATTTTAATCAGATGGGAAATGATCTCTGTAAATCATATTACTTTAATACCAAATGGCTGAGGCAGTTTTTAATCTAAGAAACAAAGATCAGAGATTTATATTCTCTTAATTGAATGTCACAAAAGGAACATCTTTGTAACAGCCTTCAACAGCAGAACACCAAGTACTCATGAATACACACACACACACACACACACACACACACACACACACACACACACACTACTTTCTGCGAGGAGTTACCAAGTTTCATAGAATCAATAAGTAGCCAGATCAAGTGTGCTTCATAAAGCACTGATTACTCCTGAGTGGGTGAGTGTTCCCAAATAAGTGGCTGTAAAAGCTTTTTGTCATCTGATGACTGATTTTCCACTTAGGTGCAAGCGTTACAATCAGACTTCCTTTCCATTATCAGCGACAAGGTCCATGACATGTTCATCTGAGCTTAGTCAGTTCTTATGGCTCCGATTATTTGTTCTGCCGCGGAGTCTCAACCAGAGAAGGATACACCAGCCGACCATGTTGGTTTGTGTTAAAACATTGGATTTTACACCACAAGACCTTCTTAGCTTTAAAAATTTCAGCAGTGGTTTTCAAGTCTGGCAGACAAGACAAACTTCATCAAGGTCACCAGGCTGTCGGTGTATTTTATGAACAGCTCCAGTCTGTTATTAATGGTGAATTCAGTGGCAAGAAAAAGTATGTGAACCTTTTGGAATTTCATGGTTTTCTGCATTAATTTGTCACAAAATGTGATCTGCCAAAACTAACACACAAAAAAAAACCCTTCAAGTGAACACATTCAGTCAACATTCAGAGTGCTAGTGGAAAAAGTAAGTGAGGTGTTGTTTCTTTACCTCACTGATGAGTCTTTGCTGTGGTCTCAGGGTCATTTAGACTTTTTTTTATATAGCGCAGCAGGTACCTGGAGGGTGGAGTCCTCAGCTACAAAAACCCCACCATCTCTCTTCTCACCGGGCGCTGCTCTGCTGAGCATAATTTTGTTTTCAGCCATTCCACACACTTCAACACACCAGTAAAGTCTTTGACATCACTTTGTAACCCTGAACTCAGTGGTTTCTGTCGGTCAAAGCAGCTCTAGTCCACACCTCCAGACTCATTTTCTTAACAAGACTCCAGGTGAGCTGACACCTGTCACCTGAGGTCATTAACTCATGGGCTCACATAGTTTTCCACCTGCACTGTGAGGTTTTTAGGGTTGTTCTCAATAAAGACATCAACGGTCAGATTGTGTGTGTGTGTGTGTGTGTTATCATTTTAGGCACATTATATTTGTCTTGACTTGGTTGAAGATCAGATCACATTTTATGACAAATAAATACAGAAAACCATGAAAGATTTACATACTTTTTCTTGCCACTGTATACAAGATGACTTAACAATGTCATTTTGTTTTCATTTATAATAGTATGGACAGTATAGGCACAGTCAGTAGCAACAGTCAGTGAGATGCTCTTATTTTGAAAATTAGAGCAAGTTTTCCACATCCCTTCCCCTCTCTCTATGAGGGGAAGGGATGATGTGCTCCTCCCCATAGTATCACAGTCTAATTCTTTCTTTTAAACATGCTTTTCTTCATTGCTCTTCTGTTCAGAACTCTCCCCTGTAGACTGATGTTTTCTTGTTGCTCGGTTGTTTGTGTTTTTCTGCCGTTACATCCACTTTAAGTCAGCACATCTGTAAATCTCTGTATCAGTGG
Source organism: Amniataba percoides (assembly GCA_037176925.1). Lineage (NCBI taxonomy): Eukaryota > Metazoa > Chordata > Actinopteri > Centrarchiformes > Terapontidae > Amniataba > Amniataba percoides. The sequence goes on along the minus strand of JBAJHX010000024.1, from coordinate 11,154,776 downwards.
AGCAGTGCCTTTCTCATGCACCACTGTCAGAACACAGAGACAGTTAAAACAAATATGACTAAAAGCTATTTTAGTTGCCTGCTTCTACTTTACGTGACAAGAGTTTTCAAATTAAAAGTTCAGTCAGTCAGAACTGAACTTTGAAGCAAACTGTGAGGCTGAATTTAAAAAGAGGCACCCGTGATTGTTTTGTTTGTAGAAAATGTCCTATTTCCATATTGACAAAATCAGGATGACCTTATTCCGTCATGACTTTATTGAATCCATTTTGTCCCTTTCTTTGGCGTTTAGTCAGCTGATTGGTGAGTCACAGCTTAACCCAGTCTCCCTGTGTACCGAACAGTTGCAGCGCATAACCAGCTCTTCTTACATGAAGACTCCCACTCTTTGCACAATGAATTTCATCCTTCTGGACTAAGGTTTATAGCCCTGAGGTGTCCAACAAAGCGTGCAGGATAAATAGCTTTTGTTATTTTCCTCTGTTTAAGCCCTGATAACTGGAACCTTGAGTACTGTTATTATCTCACTCTGTTGTCGGTGGATACCTTTTCTAGGGCAAACCAAATCTACGTAGGGTTACAAATAAACCTAGCCTAAGGATATTCCTCTACACAGCCTACCCGTGACCGATATCAACACAGAAAAAAACATAGTAAAAAAACTCAGGTTGACTCTGCAACAGGAAATCAGAGGTGTGCGTACGTCTTTCCAGAGACCCGGCTCTGTGTTTCATGCCGACATTGCAACACAAAACCAGTGAGACAAGAAAGCATCAGTGATATCAGCGAGATGAGATGTGTACGCTGAGCCCAAAGGATCCTGAAAGACTAAACCCACCACAGGAACAGCCTGTTCAGTCTGCTGTTCGGCAAAATGATACAGACGTATCTGCTGCTGTACCACTACACTCACGGAGCAGCCTCTTTCCTCAGACTTCTCAGTTCATCCTTCACACACGTAATCATTCATCTTTTGTTTTGATTTTTGTATGTAGCATGGACTACAGGTTTCATCTACTTCTACAGCTCTGAATCTTTAATGCAACACTCGGACTGAAGCCTTCGCTGTCGTTTACAACATACAACTATGACCATTTAATTCCTCATTAAAGTGATAATAAACATATGTGTTGTTTACTACAGTGCCCAGTGTAGGAAATCCAGTCATGGTGTAAAATCATCCTGAAAACCACGAGGCACTGATACTCACCATTAAAACACCGAACTATAAGAAGTGAGGCATTTAAATGAATAAATATGCCATCAGTTAAACTGCATAATATCCATCAGATTAGAAGTACATGACAATGACTGGCCAACATATAAGAAAAAAAGGCCTTATCTTATGTGATAATAGTACTATGTTATTTCAGTATGCTGTTCAAAAGGTCTGGGTCTCGTCTGGGTCTCGGCTCCGGCCCCTCCCCTCTGTGAAACGACTGCTCGCTCATTTTCATGGCTGCTGGCATCATTTACCTCTCCCTTCATCTTATTTGTGTATTCTGGTTAATTGTCTCTGTTTATATTCTGCAGTGCGTTGCCTTTTTTAATTCGGACCGCACTCCATTGCAATTCCTGCCTCTCCGTTCCTGTCAGCTTGTTCCATCAAATCAAAAAGCTCCGCCACCCCCCCCCCCCACCCCCCCTCCCACCATCCCTCCTTCCACTCACTCTCTCTCCTCTCACGCTCTCTGAAAACAAATTGTATTTTATAAATGTTAATTAGCATGCCATGGTCTAGGGGATAAGAGTAATGGTGTACATGGAGCACTGCTGGAGAAGAATTCATTACCACCCGAGACACCTGCTAGATTATAAACAAGTAGCAAACACTGATAATGCTGCTGTTTTGCCTGTCTCCCTAATGGAGATGTTTACAAATGGACTTCTAAAGGAAAAGAGGGAAACTTCACAAATGGAAAAGTTTATATGCAGAATATGTTGATGGTAATTCTGAATCAGTTACTGGTTGAGACGGTGATATAATTAGCTATTTAATTGTTATGTAATTCAGGCCAACTGAAGACAATTTGTTAAGTGAGTAAAACTGCACTTAAAAGTCAGACTCCCACTTTCACTTGTTTGCTTTCTTGCAGGAGAACATTTATATTAACTGAGCCGCTGCTAGACCCAATTTAAACAGACCGAATAGTTAGACAGGTGGAAACAAAAGCAGTTTCCCATTTTTTTTACCATTTAATTAGCTGTTGTTAGCTAGCTGACTAATTGAACCTCATTGTGAATTTGCTGATATACACAGATATAACACACGTAATGTCAAATAAACATCTTCTACAGTCATTTTAGGCCAACTCGCAGCCTTGATTAGTGGTTAGAACCGTAGCTAGACTGTTAACCACAAACGTTACAGACTTAGATAAGCAGCTAAAGATCCAGATGTTCCCCTCAGGAGATGTTTGCTAAACAAGTTTGCTGTATCCACTTAAACATTAATGATATGTCAACGTTGTGTTAGAACTTGTTTCCGCTCTACATCAATGCCAAGGACCGTCTCTGAACAGAGGTAAGTTACCATGTCCACCAAAACCACCAGTCAGGAGAATGAAAGCTCTGAAGAAAAAAAAAAGTTACTGGACTTGTAGATTCTTCTGTCAGACTATGCTAGCTTAGGTTGGAGGACTTGGTTCAATACTTCAACACAGCTTCAACACTATGTGCAATGAAGTGAACACAAAGAGATAAAATGTATATCAACTTGTCATCTGAACATGTTGGATCTTCCAAATATCAGCTATAGTTTGATATTTGAGTATTTGAGTATGTCATGACATTAAACAGCACATTACATGCTCCTCCTCTGTATTTGTACATGACTTACTGAACAAGTAAGAAGTGTAAGATCCCACAGTTTTATTCTGGCAGGTTAGCTGAGGTCATGAACATCTTCAGTGTTACCCATCTCCTCAAATGATATTCATCCTGGGTGCTGCGATCCATTCGAAGGAAAACACCCCCCCCCCCTCCCTGTTTGAGGTAATTACCTAAAGCAGATGAGCCAAATATTTGGCCAAATGTTTGAGTGATAGCAAATCAAAAACAAATCAAATGAGTTCATCATGTACACGTGTAAACTGAGGCGTAATGAACTGTTTGAGAAGACTTCTGCTTTAGAGGGAAATCTGTTGTTGATTATCAACTGGTGTAAGCTGTTGGTGTTGCACTTTCTATAGCATAAGAGTTTCATTTTAGTCTCCTCTGGCCTACAGTCCACTATGTAACAGATTCAGTACTACATAAGACCAGACAGGTTTTGTCTGCTTGTGTCCCGCTGCTTGTGTCCCACCTAGAACAAAGAGGATTAAGCAAGTAAGTAAGCTGTAAGCCGTGTGAGTGATAAACGACAAATTACCAAGACAGTCCTAAAATCTGAAATATAAAGGTTCCTGTCGACCCCGTTGTAAGAATCCTGCTTAATTGGTTTCTGTGTTAAAAAATGGGGCAGCCACACATGCACACAAAACAAACAAAGCACTGTCCTTTCCTTCACCATCTGCTTGAAGATTGCACCGAATACACAAGAGGAAGCGATGATAAAAAAGATAGAAGGACACATAGGGAATAAAGAGAGAGAGAGAGAGAGAGAGGGAGAGGGAGAGAGAATTAAAGCATAATGAAAAAAGGGGCCAGGACCTATCATCAATATTTCATTTGCACTGAAAACAAAGGGGGGTGGGGTCGCGGTGGGGGTGTCTCTTCAGAGACTGTGCTGAATTCAGCAGGAACATAAAACCCACCGAGTCAAAAGTCGATATGGGCGAGCGATGGCGAACAGCTCCTCCAAGCGACGCCCTGTAAGGTGGGAGCAGTGGTGGGGGATCAGCAGGTCCTCAGCACCAGTTAATGCCAACTGACTCCGTGGTAACACACACATACACACACTCAAACACTGCAGTGCTTTCTCTCGTCTCCTCCTTTGTGCTGCGTTAAGTCACTGAAGCAGTTTGTTTCAGGTGAAGCACCCAGCATCACAACCAGCCAATCCTAAATATGTGAAAATCTGTAATCCAGATTTAAAGGATCACTGGAACACGGCCATGTTTGATCCTTTGGCTGCAGGCGGCGCCTTGAATGGAGAATGTGACTCATTCATCTAAATGGTGTCTATTTTGGATTTAGATGTATGTTATTGATTGCGTCAAGCACATGACGTCTACAGTATTCTTCCTGCCTGTGTGTTACGCTTCTATCTTCCTCTGAAGTGTGAGATTATGTTCCTCTTTATTTAGGCATTGCAGAAGCCTCCTTTACTGGTGACACACAGGGACTATTTAGACCCATATTGCCTTCAGCCAAAATGGGTTTTCAAGGCCAGCACGAATACTCGATGGATTGAAGTGAATCGCTTTTCTGAGGCTTGAGCAAATGAAACAATTGTAGTAGGCTACATTATTATTTGAAATTCTTTTCACCACAAAATGAATACTTCAGTATGAAACAGTACAAAACAACAATTTCATGCTTGTCTCTTATGATTTGCATAAGAGACAAGACGTTATGCTATTTTGGGGTGCACTAGAGGCCAAATGTAATTTAAAGGATAATTCAGGCAATCATTTTTGTTTTACCAATGAAAAGACCAAAACCAACAATAAATAGATCCCACTAACAAACACTGTCTGTGTAACGTAGCCTGATATTTCTCACTCCTCCATGCCACCACTTAACGTGTGGTTGTCATGTTATTTAATCAAAATAGACAGGCCAGAGCCTCGTACTGTAGCTCCACCACCATTTTGTTTGGCCGTGTGTGTGTGTGTGAATGGGTGAACAAGTTTCTAAAGCTCTTTGTCCATTAAGGTAGAAATGTGATATGTTCATAAATATAGTCAGTTTAACATTTACTTATTTTACATGAATATAAACACTGTCACTAATTTTGACTCAGTCCCACACACCTGCAAATGTGTTGATGACGCAGTGATCACAAAGACAATAAAATCACTCCTCAACCAGAAAACCTGGATGAATGGAAAGGTGACAGCTCTGTCCAGAGCCAAAAAGACAAAAACAATACAATGAAACAAAAAGATGAATCGGTCTGTGTCACGATTCAGAAAAAGCAGGATTGGATCCAAATGCAGACAAATCAGCCAGGCAGGATGATTTTAGTGATTTATTGATAAAGGAGGATTTACGGCAGGTACTGGGGGGGGGGGATACTTTATCTAAGGATAAGTATTCAGTGACCTTAAGATTAACTATGTTTATGCTTGATCTGACTGCTGCCTTCCATTCCCAATCAAGATGTTTTAATCAAGAGGCTCCATCGTTCGTTTGCTCTCACAGGTCCACTTCGCAACTGCCTCACTGATTGGTCGAAATCTTAGACATCTGCTCCGGATTTGTGTGGATGCTCCCACTTTGCAAAACAATGAAGAAACATAGTATACCCTATCAGTCATAGGCAGATGGCACACATCTTGATTCCAAATGAGATTTTTTTTTTATCATTATTGTGAAGAGAATGGAGTGACCTCTTCCAGGGTGTTCCCTCCAGCACAATCTATTTTGAATCAATAAAAAAAAATTTTCTTTAGCCTAGATCAAAATAGGATTGCGGTTTTAAGATGTTGTTATAGACATAAAATGACCATAGATAACAGAAATGGAATAAAAATCATCTCTAAATGAAGGAAATACTAATAAAGATGCTACAGCCATTTCCAAAATGGAAGGCACATTAGGCAAATGGACCACTGAGTTCCCACAAAGCCCCACAATATATAGAAACAGATAAAACACAAGGGCATACTTAAGGCAAATAACAGATAATGTAATAGAAAATCATTTGCATTCAGGCTATAAAGTGTCTTATATAGAAAAAGTATTTATTGTTGGTTTGTACATCAGTGTATTGGGTACAATGTTGTTCCTGGAGTGTATATTTTGACATTTAATGTCATTTAATTTATAGCCTAAAGGTGTTCAAAAGAACAGAAAACATGCAGGTTTAGAAATGTAATGCAGTAACTTTTACTTCGTTCAGAGTACACACCTGGAGTTAGTGATCTTGTCAGCATGGCAGTTGTTTTACTTTCAGACTAAAATTCTGCATCACATTTCAAATAAAGCAATAATAACTTAGTGCTACTACCAAGCAATCCAGCAGCATAATGTGATCAATGAAAACTCATAAAATTCATTTCAAATTTTCCACCATCCACTTACCACAGTCTGGCTCTTACTGCCCTGCCACAGTTTCAGTGCAGCAGTGGAACCTTGAGCAGCTGTGTAGTGACCTCTGTGCCCCATAGACTGAGGAATCTTTCTTTCACAGCAATAATTACTAACAGAGAAACTGCTCTGAATGTCAAGACTCAGGCAAGAATCAAATATTCATGGTGGCGGTCAGTCTTTCATTGCATTATAATTGCATTCCAATAAACTGCTCTTTAGGAACAATGTCATTTCTGCCGTTTTTATACAATCTTTAGACCTCTGCATTGTAATGAATTATTATTATCAGTTCTGACACAGGTTCCTTTCTATCTTCTCCCACTCTTCCCTCGTGCTGTGTAATGAATAAATAGACTTGGATTATCAGCTCACTTGTAGTCCACCCACATTTTGTATCTGAAATGAGCCACACTTTGTCTTGGCACCTCACTTCATCTAGTGCCAGTTGATAATGCAGAACCAATTAAATGGCTGTAAATTGTTGCTTTTGGGGAAGTCAGATGGATGCAATGTGATGAGAGGCGTGCATTTCTATAAGGCCCAAGAGGGATTGCATAGGCTGTGTCTTTGTATATGCAGAACAAAAAAAAGCAATGATTTGTTCAGTGGAGGTTTGAACAAGTGTTTCCTGAGGGGTTGGCCTCAGTCTCAATCCATCTATTAACATTACAATTTCTAGTTTATGTTTGTCCTGCCCATGAGAAAACGGCTAACTACAGGCTTCTCTCTGCTACAACATCAAGGACCTTTTGCTTAGTGGGACTGGGACCTCTCACTCTGCAGGCTCCTGGTGCCTCATCCTGATGTGGATCTAGATCATCATCCTCTGTAGATCAAGATCTTCTTTCTAGGTCTATATGGCGGAGCTTTGATTGATTTTTTTTTTTTTTTTTGGCTGGACCGCAGAACCTTGACTGACTGAAAAAGTTTGGTGGGTTGTGTTGTATTGGAGTTTCTTCATTGACCAGTGCTCAATCAAAATCAGTAGGCAGGAACATCAGTTCTGTTCATACAGCCTCTTAAGAGACTGGAGCAAAGTAAACCTCTGTTGATCCATACTGTGTGGAGAGGGACTGAATATGAAAGACTGGTGACGAGATTAAGATGACTGCATAAAAAAAGAACATCTATGATAGTGGCTTATCAGAAATGCCCTTAAAATATAATATATATGCACACCCACTTCACATGAAACAATAACCAGTCACTCAGCCAGTGTGTCACAGTGCACCGTATACAAACAGATACAGCACAACGCCTGATATTCACCATGAGGGAATGAAACTGCAAAGATGAAACCTGCTGCTTTGAGAAGCAGAGGGCAGGATGGGGTTGCTATATCCAGGATTCTTGCATGGTCCTGGGTCACAAAATATAGTCAAAGCCATGTGATATTAATTTGAAAACATACTACCCACCATTGGAAGTGAGTGAAGCCGTTGTTGCTGCAGTGGATTCTGACTGCTGAGGGTTGTTGCGGTACAGTATTTTCAGATGTGGGTGTTTCCTCTGAATATGTTTGGCCAGGTTTTTCTTATGACAAGTAAGTTTGGAGTCAGGACATTTTCCTTATAAAGGATTTTTCTTGGAGTATAAGTCTTCTGGCCAGTAGGGACAGCAGAGGAGGATAAAGCAGGTGAGCAAGATACAGTTGTGGCGGTCATCCAAGTTTTAAAATGCCAACTTTTGCACCTGTACCTGCTGAAGGGTGGATGCCAGATGTTTAAATTAACTGAGCGAACAGCAGATGCAGCTGCATCTAATTGAGGAGGAGGTCTGGAGAAGGGGAGTGTGGTTGGTGGAAACATAGAAATGGGTGTAGCATTTGACTTTTGTTGCAGAAAGGAATAGGACATGTGCAGCTGGAATAGATAGCAGAGAAAGGAGTCTTTGGACCAGGCAGGTTGAGGTGGATGTGTGTTGTGTGACACCTTGGCAAACCTCCATGTGTCTTTCTATGTTTTTCTTTTTAAATACTGTTTCATCAGAAACAGTGTGATGAAAGTGTCACCCATCCCTGTGGTTTAAAACGCATCTGCAGAGCACGTAATGGAAAAAAGTTTTAATTAGCCAGTGACTAAAAAAGAAACAAAGCCAAAATGTTGTAAACTCAATCAGCTGATAAGCGTGTGGCTGGTGGACATATGGATCTACAATACACATGGAGCTGCAAGTAAAAATACACAAACTCCATTCTGATCAGTACATATTGCTTGCATACTAACAGGGTTATCTAAAAAAATGCTAACCCTTTGATCAGTGGACACCTGCTTTACCTACAAGGGCCTTTGTAACACTACAATAAACGTGCAAAACTGCTATTACTCTGACTTAATAAATGGGAGAATACAGACAGACAGGCTTCAGAGATCAGGAATTTGTTGACAAATGATGATGATGATGATGATGAGCAGAAGTGGGAACAGGTGAGGGTGTAGGACAGGAAAGAGGCTTTTGAAGGGCATGAGGGTGAAGCTTGGCAACTGAGACTGGAAAAAAAGTGGACAGGAAGAGAATGTCAGTGTGAATGTGGCTGAAGAGAGGCGAAATGTTACAGAATATTCTTTAGGAATGAAATCTGTTGGTGATGCCTGGAATTCAAATGAATGGTATCTGATTACTGTGTGTGATTACTGTGTAATCTAGACACACCTCGCCAGGTAACAGGAGGAAGGGGAGGTATTGCGAGTGGCTGGTTTCAAACTGGATATCAGCTCCTACTGATGCATTTGTCTAGACCAGAGGCTGCTCAGTCCGAAAACAGTGCGCACCATTTTTCTGCACTTTCTGGATGGACATGTTTCCGTAAAATGGTGTGAAACAGGCTTCCCCTCATTTGTGGAGTGTGTGAGAGGTCATCAGCAGCACAAAGAATGCTTCTATACTACTACGGCACAACTATTTCCATTTATTATATAATATTTATAATATTTCCATTCCACTGTCATTTCATTGTCGTCATTCACCATTTTTTTTAGACATACCTGAATATTATATATTTATATATTATATATATATATTGTATACTCTTCAGGCACACACCTCTCTGTACTGT
>JBAJHX010000024.1:11101158-11130244 GCA_037176925.1 Amniataba percoides | reverse complement strand
GTGTGTGTGTGTGTGTGTGTGTGTGTGTGTGTGTGTGTGTGTGTGTGTGTGTGTGTGTGTGTGTGTGTGTGTGTATTCTGGACCTGTGTGTAGTGAAAAAAGAGAAAAAAAAGAGTCTAAATGACACCATGACAGCAGGTTTTGTGTTGGACTGTCTTTTGTGGCCTTATCGGTAAAAGAAATACTTAAGGTGTACTTTCACTGTATTTTCCACAAGATATTTGTATCTTAGTCCTTAATTTCACTCCCTCATTATCCCATATAGGCAATCACTCATATGGCCTATGCTTTTGTTAAAGTTCGACCATTAACAAAAATAATTAAAACAATGAATTAAATTAAATAATAGTAATATTTTGTGGCAGCAGACTGGCTGCCACATTTCCTCATGCTTTTTCTTGAAAATAAAAACTCTGTATATTCACAGTGCCTTAGGAGCCAACTGACAATTGACCAGAGTGCAGTTTGTATTGTCACTGCTCTCAGTGTTAATGTCATTTAGAGATGGGATGTTTCCTTCAACTTCAAGTGGACTTTTTGTCAAAATAGCAGATATTAACAGTTGTTCATCAGTAATGTACTGTATTGTATTGTTTGCAACTTTGTCATGGTGGGGATGGGAATTCTGTTAACTGAATATTACACTCCAAGTAGCAAGCTAGTTTTAATAGAAAAAACACAATACATCTATTGTTGGGAAATGCACTATATGAACATAATCCAAGAGTGTAACAATGAGCACAAAAAATGCTAAGTAAAAATATGACCACATTAATTTTATGCAGTTTTCTCTCTATCGTTGTGAGGACAGTTGCGAGAGCACAAACGCTTCCAGTCGTGTTACACACACTTACTGAAGGAAAGCCTGGCAGAGCTCACAGTGTGTTGCTCTTCAGAGTCTGTAGTGCCACGCAGGGTTTTTCCGGTTCAGTGCTGTAACAAGAAACATTTCACAGATCCTCTAACACTTTGATCTCCTGTCTAACCCCCTCCATATGTCATGTCACATGCACACACACACACACACACACACACTAAACATGATGACACGCTGCTCTTAATCTATTTAATGACTGAGAATGTAGATTTGCATAAAACACTTAAATCTTGAGTGAAGGTGGATGAGCCATTTCCCCTCCTGTATCCGGGTTAGACTAACCGTCCTTGTTCTAGGATAAATGTGGATAAATGGACAGGGCGGAACCACTAATCTGCTGCTTTCTGCCCGATGTCAAGACTGGTAATTGTGCTACGACGGTCCCATCTCCATCTGTGTGATCTCTGTCAGAGGGAAGCCTTAAAGGTCACGACAGTCAATGTAAATGAGGATCAGATGGATGGACCTGTCAGCGTGCATACCACTATCTACCCTGTATACATCATGTACAAGCGGATGGTGTTCACTTGTTTGAAAGGCTCAGCTCCAGTGTGTGTGTGTGTATGTTTTTCAATAAATGTGCATTATTATCTACTAATGACCATCACTCTGTCCATCTGACAGAAGCAATATTGCCACTAACTGAAAACATCCCACGTACCACCATCAATCACCATAACAACAGTGCACCAGCTCCTCGCTAACATCCACACCAGCACCGTTTCAAACAGCTGTTGTGGAGCTCGAGACAAACAGCAGGCGGAGGTGGGGAGGGGAGTTTTATTTATTCCCCTCCTCTCCTGTGGTTTAATGGTACTGCCTGACAAGGTGTGCACTTGTCCCCCACACCGAATACGAAAGACAAAGAATTGCAGCCTTCGATCTAATTGACTCAAGCCAATTCATTAGATTAATTCATCTCAGGCAACAAATTGCTTGGAGGGTTGTTTAAACCCCTCAACAATCACCGGTGTTGACACAGGAAGCACTGGGAGCTTGTGAAGCGCATCTTGGTTCAACTAAAACAAATATACACAAAGAAATGGGAGAGCGGGTCTGAATAAAAAGGGTCAATGTTATGCAGGCGCAGCAGCCTCTTAGCTACATGCTGTAATCCTGCTGGATGGAGACACAGTGGCAGTCAGGACTTACAGGTTGCAATCTGAAACCAGAACAGTGCAAACATCTCTGAGAGCTGCTCTGGAGGCTGAAAGAACGTCACTGTTAGACTTTGACTTAGACACGCTGATGTTTGTTTGTAAAAGATGCAGAAATCATTATTCATCACATTTTACCACTGTTTTGTTCAGTTTTTTTTTATTGCTGACAGTGGGGAGAACAGGAAAGACTGAGGAGGAGCTTGTGATTGGAGACATGAGAGAAAACCCTCTTACTCCCTCTTTTTTTTTTTTTTTTTTTTTGTTTACAAAAACTGCCACAATGCTGTTAAATTACAAATTAAGAGATTGATTATAAGAAGACTAAACCACTGCTTTCCTTATATGTTATCCACAAAGGCAAACATCAGACAGGAAGACAGAAAGAAAGTTCTGTCTGCTATTTCAACTGAAATAATGCGGCTCCACAAGAATATTCATCACATCTTGTGTCTTTCTCTCACTGCTCTACATGTACATGCTCTCACATGCTCTACAAAGTTTTCTCTTTAGCCATGGATGTTTATGACACCCAAAAGTTGATGTCAGGTCAAGAGTAGTCAACAGAAACTATTAAAACGCTGCTTTCTGTTGCCTTCATGCTCTTTCCAGTGTTGTTCTGAAGCCTCCCTCCTGGATTAAACCAGGCGGTTGTACAGAAAATGAACATTCTCAGCGTGAGTGAAGAAACTATGTCAAGTGCGTGCTGTCAGAGGACGGAGAGCGACAGTAATAATTTAAAGTAAAGTAAACGTACAGTAAACATATTAAGCTTTGACAGTACTGCTGACATTTATCTACAAACTGTAGAGGGAAATGTCAAATCAGCATCTTTGTTCTACACGTGCATTTATAAATCAGACGAGCCGTTTAGGTATGTAATCATCCGTGAAAGCAACTACTCCCTGAAAGTCAACAACATAAAGATTTAATTAGAAAATACAATTTATGGGTCTTTTCTATGCTTCTTTCACTCTTTCCCTCACACACAAACACAAACACAAACACACAGAGGAGTTATCTGTTTCACTGGCCACAATGAGAAGGAGGGTTCACTTTTAATTAAAGGAACACTCCAACAATTTCCACCTTTTTTTTCGATGTATTATTCACCAGGATGAGGCGCTGTTCTCTGCTGCCAGCTGTTTCAGAATAGTTTACTTCTGCTATTCTGACATCTGAGCCAAAGCTGCAGAGGTCAAAACTCCAGCAACACTTCACATAACATCAGAAGAGCTGCTGCAGGTTTTATCTCTTCACAATGTTTCCCTTGCACCTTGGAAGTGGGGAAAGTTTTGCAAAAAATAAACAGTTTCCCTGCACAGAGAAGGGGGGTGTTCGGAGAAGTGGGCTGGAATTTGTTTTCAGCATAATGAGCTGTCAGGCCGGCAGGTCTTAGACTACTGGACCATGTTGGAACAATGGCATGGCACCGGACAAAGTTTGGTTATTAATACTATAGAAATGTTATTGGGCATGATATCGAAATATATTTCAGTTATCTTTATTTATCTCTTTAATGCAATATGTCAGAAGAATAGCTGCAGGGCCATACAGCAGCATGTGCCAGTAAGAATCGTCATGGAGTCGACAGGAAATGGCATCTGTAGGTGAGCGACGTCCCCTTTTCGTGTAGCACGCAGCAGCGACTTACCAGTCAATAACAGCATATGGCAGTAAATCACTGTCATAAACAGTTAGGACGTATGTCAGGCAAACAGCAGCCACATACGACTAGTCAAAACAGCTCTCCACTGATCATTTAACACAGTGGCCCAACCAGGCTATGTTCACCTTGAATGGAGAACCATCATGTCAGACAGCTAAGAATTCTCGATATCAGGAAATATCCCATCCCATTGCTGTATATTACTGATATAGGGAATGAAGAGTCAGCTGCATGTGAAATAAAGCTGCATAAATATATTTCTGCTCAGACTTGACTTCCTTTATTCAGAGCAAATATTTGATATCTTCTGCTGGTCACTCATTTTCAGGTTGGAGCTACAGGGTGTGACCACGAATTAGGGCTGCCATTCAAAACTGCTTCATTTCCCAGCCAAAAATATGAAATAAAGGCTGAGCCTAAAGCTGAAAGCTAGACTCAATAAAGGATTTGGAAATGTGTGAGTTCCATAAGCAGATACAACACTTTCCAAGCTGATGGAAATGTTCAGCCCTGTGTGTGTGTTCAACAGGGCAAACTTTCAAACTTTCCTAAGGAATAAATAAAACCACAGTGTTGCCCTTGTTATTCAAAAAGACACAGAGAAACTATCAAAGTTAACAGTTCATATGCAAATGATATTTTTTCTTATAGATCTTCTCTCTGAGTGCCACAGCTTCTATCACAGAGATTTCTCCGAAAGGAAGAGGGAAGCAATTTCTCTTAAGAAAAATAACACCCCAGACTGTGCGGTGATGGATTATGTCTTCAGATTGACAAGAACATCTGTCAGCGGGATATTTGATGGAATTTTGATTGAGCCGGCGACTGAAAGGGAGCCTATGAGCGGTGAAAAGTAAGCTGAATTATATTCCTCCCAGCATGCTATGTGCTGGGAACAACAGCCTTTGTTAGTCAGATACCACATAAAAATAATAAGGAAAAAAAAGCCTTTTGGTAGTCTTTTCTCTTTGCGCACACAAAGTCTAGCTGCATTTGAAAATGTCAAATATTAAGCAGTACTTAGTAAGTAACTTAGTAAGAAGTTTTTGTTTAAAGGTTGGGGTGGTGAATGTGGATGAGGGTCACCAGTGAAATTTCTCAGACCAGCTGGAAGCAGCTCAGGAAAGTAATAACACGTATATCTCTCTAAATATGTGCATGTGTTGTGAAACATGGCGCTGCATGCTCAGATGCAACAGCAGAGAAGAGGCAGGAGAGGCCAGCTTACAGCAAAATGTAAATGTACAACAAACCATTGGCAGAAAAAAGTCATTTAAATGAGCTCCTTGAAAGCACATCAGACATTGCCGAAAAAGAAATATTCACACTCAGCTATGCATAGATAGATGTGAATAATTAATATTCATAGAAAAAAACGGGCTGCTATTAAAAAGTTGTTTGGAGCCTGATTTCCATGATTTAATGTTATCACTGTAAAAATAATTTCTTTTTTTCTTTTTTTATTACTGTGTCCAATCTAATGAGAGATTGAACTGCATTCTGGGGTTGGTGTATTCCACGTACCTTCACCTCATTATAATATCTATCAGAACGTGTGATATGTTTTTTTCTGGGGCTGCTGCTGCTGCAAGAATCAGCTCAGGAACCAGAGGATCTTACCCAGCCCCGCTCGGAGCCACTGCTTTTTTAATAATGCATCCCAAAAAGACCTTACACTTTGAATTCCTACTGAGATATGCAGATTTTTCTATCTTTTCTGTTCCCAAGAAGGTGTCTGCCATCATTAGGCAATCTTTTTATCTGTTAAACCCTCAATTAGCTCCCACTTTTCATATATTCCTAATCAGTCTTGAGTGAGAGGAGGATGGATTTTGCAGTGACAGACTGACAGACAGACAGACAGATGAAATCTTTCTTTTTTCATGACAAAAACAAAGCTGAAATCAAATGATAAGTAAACTTTGAAAACATATGCTTTTCTCCTGCAGTGCAATGCACAAAAGGAAATGTAGGAGCTGTTCAAAGCTGAAAATAAAGTTGCGGGTTGTGTTGAAATAGTGCAAATATTGGAATACAAAACAATAAGAATGATTTAAAGTTTATCTGTTTAATAAGTTTCATTTGGCATTCCAACATTGCAACGGGATCATGGACTCAGCACGGCCTCCAGGATACTCTGCAGCTCCTACAGGTGCACCACAGAGAGTATGGATACGTCCCCACATGGTACAGCAGTTACCCCTCAGCTGGAAGACTCCACAGCAGGAGGAGAAGACAACTGAGCACATCACCAGCTGCAGCATCCACTCCAGCACCATGACAGGTGATCCACGTTTTGTTCCCCGAGCTTGGAAATGTCCTGGGAGTTTATAGTTCATGTACTTGAAAATATTTTTTAAAAAGTGTTTAAGGATTACAGTCCAGTAGCCTCCTACTGTAATGAGGAGTGTTAGTGATGGATCAGTGTTAGACCATGTTCCCACTGAGCTGCAAGACAAACTCCACCTGCTGAAATTTGCATGTAGAAAGAAAGAAAGAAAGAAAGAAAGAAAGAAAGAAAGAGGAGTACGGAGGATGTTCTTTTGTATGTGTGGTATAGAATTTAAACACCCCAATAATGTGTATAATTGATGAAAAACTGTCAGAGGATGTGAAGACATGTGTCATTGACAGAAGAGGATTATAACAGTGTTGAAGTTCATGCAGACGCTTTGACAGTTCAGAGTGGACAGACGTACACTGTGTTTTTTTTCTATTGTTTCTTTGTGGAGAGCATTTTAACTTTTTGCTTTATTACTTCCTACTTCTCACTGTCAAGCCCAATAAGAGTGTGAATATGTCTGCTAAGGTTGCGGCAAAGCTTCCTTCAGTGCTCTGTCACACCCTGTCTGCGGTGAAGATGAGCCGTTAACATCAGGGCGGAGGCGCGGTTAACAGAGATCACTAGTGATTTGGTGTTTGTTGGAGATGAGGTTGTCTGTCTTTCATTGTGATGTCATCTGTTGTGGTTGCATTTGTCTGACAGTTGCCACAGATACAAGGAGGATCTTTGAAAGAATAAACTAAACTAACTTACCACCAGACTCATCCCTCAGGCCGTAACTCTTGACTTGATGTGAGCTCTCACCAGTGAGACACATTAGCTTAGATTACTAACATTAATCTGTATACTTCTCCGTGTGTATCTAGTGCATATACACACATATATAATTGTATAACTGTGCACATTCTCATACTGGTTCTCACTAAGTACCTACTTTTAAACCATTAAAGGTACATTTCTACCTGTCACCCTGTTTACAATTCTGCCTCATTATATTTTATATTTTATTCTTTTTATTATATATTTGGTTCCTATATTCTGACCTTTTCACTATTTATGTCTCTGTCTTAGATTATTTTTTTTATTCATTTTACTAATGTGATTTTATTTGTTTATTGTTGAACTGATATTTAAATAAAAAAAACTGCTGCTTAAGTTGGAAATGTGTTTCCTCTGCTTGTTAGATAAAGAAAATACTGTGTAAACATAATCTAAAGCCTGTATGTTTGTATGGTTTATGACAATGTATTCTATATTTCCATGCTCCTAAATAGCCCACTTTCACTCCAATCATATGAAATTACATAAATAAACAACATCACCGCAGCCCACACAACATATTCATTAACATGGCTCACAGCAAGCTGTAGTCTGTGCAGTCTCAAATATGCATATCAACTATTTATGCAGTTGTTGCACACACCTTGGTTTATAGTATTTATTATGTATGAGGACAGAATTGCAGCGAGTGTTGCAGTGCTTTGAGAGAAAAATACATACATGCGCAGATACATGAAAAGACATGCACGCAATGAAAACTGATTCCTCCCCGAAAACATCTTATTAGGACAGTAAAGTGCAGGCTGGGGGAGTGTAAATGGACAACATAGCTTGATACGTGTGTGTCCACGCTGTGACCCGCTGAGATTTACATCATTACCTTTCCAGAGCCATCCGCCACATTAGCATTGGGGCAGGTCTGCCTGTCACTCCTCTGGTGACAGGCCCTGCAGGGAGGCTTTATGAAGCTTACAGTAGCACGGTTTTGTGTGTGTGTGTGCGCGTGTGTGCACACAACACTGTCTGGTTGAGTCACGCCTCTAAGCTAACACACACACACGGGTGTAACCAGCATCAGTAAAGCCCACAAGGACACCTCGGCCTAATGCTGTTGTCAGTCTAACAAATGCCACTGTCAGTCCTGGCGTGTGTGTTCAGGAGGAATCACCGCCTCCCTGCTCAAACACAACTGACGCAGATTAGCGTGAAGGAGGGCAGAGCACTGACAAGACAGTGTTTAAAGAGGGAGAGAGTTGGAGAAACAGTGTGTACTCTTTAATCTGGCCTTCAGATAACTCTTGTTCTGAGAAATGAGCACACCATTAGCTGATATATCTAAAGAGGGTGACTCAGAATGAATGACTCAGAGTTGTGACTCTTCAGAAGTACTGAACTATACAGAAAACACAAGAGATAGAGACATGGAATACAAGTGAAAGTGTCACAAGTACATGTGTGGAAATATAATCAGATCAAAGTAAATCATCAAAATAATTCCAGACTTCTGGACTCAATGTGACTTTTTTGGGGGGGTAGTTTTATGTCACATTTCACCATTTTTCATCAAGGTGACTTTTTTTTTTTTTTTTTTGCAGATTTCTCAAACTCCAGTGTGTCAGGACTACCAGTCCACAGTTTGTAGGAGAAGCAGCAGCTCTTGTACCTGCATGTTGTGCAGGTGAAGAAACAACACTTTAGCCTGCTGCTGCATCTCCAATGAAAAAACATTTAAAATGCTCATTTTAGACTGGAGGATTATGATCCCAGTGACAGTGTGCAGTCACGGTCAGGCCTGTGCGAGGCTGACAGCTGGTGCAGTGTCTTCAATACACACGTCTGCCTCATCAGCTACACTCTTCTCTGTACTTGTTCCACTGTAGTTTTATTCTAATGGAATATCAGGTATTAAAAAAACCCCTCTAAACTGTGGTAAAGCAACATTATCACTGTGGGATTATACTCAGCAAGAGACCAGACTCTGACATACTCTCAGTTCTTATCACATTGTGTGTCCTGATCATCACATGGGAACATTATGAGTTTTGAATTGAGTATTTGTGAGTTTTATGAGTTTGTCCAGGGTCACCGTTTGTATTTTACCAGAAACTGAAAACTGTGAAAAACTGAAAACTGTGGCAAAGCACGGCATAATTACAAAATAACCACAATAAGCTTTCCTGTCACCTTTCCATTTTAACCCTGTAAAGCCTGGACCATGAAATAATTACCTGAATTTTTTTTTTTTTATCTGGAGTGTTTATTGAACCTTTGGACAAAAAGTTTATATTATATATGATTTTTATGTTATTGATATTTTGTATTTTACAGCATTTGATTGTCTACATCAGGTGTATCAAGAAAAAAAATATCACACTGATGATGTAGAGGTCTCAAAATCTCATGTATTAAATATGATATATTTGGCGTTTAAGGGTTGATACTGAACACACCCAGGTACACACATCACATCAGCAAAGAGGAATAATGGTGGTGCACACTGATCAGTGTGGGAGGGGGGACCTTTGAGGAACCAACTGCCACATCATATTTCATCTCTTCTGGGATTAAGTTCATTCATGCCATCTGATGATTAGATTAGCCTTATTAGCTTTACAAACACCAGAAGGGCCACACTGTCTGACACAGAGAAGGAGCGAAGGGTGGAGATTTAGATGTATGAGGCTCGGAGCCAGATCCACGTCAATGAATCCAATTTCACGTTCATAATCCCAAAACAAAGGTTACGGCGCTGTAACTTGACACTGCAGCCTTCACTGGGACAAAATATCTGAGCACAAAGACGTTTAACCCCATCTTTATCCTCTTAATTGGTCAAATCCTCAACTAATTGCCTGTCAGGCCGTTACAGCATTAAATCAGATATATGACAGCACAAAGAGGGAGAAGAAAAGGATGGATAAACGGATGAGAGATGGAGGGGGAGACAGTAAAGGCAAAGGAGGCTCGGGGTGTTATAAGCTCTAATGGTCCAATCTCGGTTGCAGATTAGGCCCCCATGCAGACTCTCCTCTGATAGGCTGCCTCATAAAAAGACACTAAATGGAGACTCTTTGAAACTATATGGTGGTTATTTGAAAAGCAATTACAGGCCTTTCTCTCTGCATACCACGAACACAGCTAAAGAAAAGACTAGCTTCTTTCAGAGATACTAATGTGCCACTGCTGTCTTTATTTATTTATTTATTTATTTATTTATTTGTTCACCTCGCCATTTTGTGCTTGACCTCGCCTCATTTTCTTCTGGTTCCATGTGATGTTCAAGCGGCTGATCCTCAGAGACACTCAAAGACAGCTTCAATATGATTCTCCTGTGGTGGAGAAACGATTCTCCTAAGGTCACTTTTATCTCTTCCTTTGTAAGAGCAAAGGAAGTGAAAAGTTTTGTGATCCATTTCATCAGATAGTTCTTAGCCTCAGCATCATTCATTACAATGATGGAGCATACAATGTTTGAAGGTATTCTCCCTGTTATGAAATTAAGCACTTTATCTACAGTGTGTAACTCAGGCTAATTGTTTAAACCGCCATTGACTTTATATTGTAGGGTTTAATCATTTTAAAGATGAAACTGTTATCGGCTTTATGATTATCAGATCTTCCTTTTATTGTTTCTGATTCATGTTTTCTCCGTTATTGCTGTTTATCTATTTATTGGATGTGTTAAATGATGTGTCAGCTTGAGAACTGTAGATCAAATCAGAACAGTGCAGACCTACAGAGCTGCACACTGCTCCGATGTGAAGCACCACGTCCTCCGCTGGCCCGTTTGATTACAGCCAATCATAGACACTCATCTTTTTTTGGTTACAGACAGGAGCCATTTGTCAGTACTCTTGATTCCTTATTATTCTTCTCATCTTCTCTGCTCTGTCAGACTTTAGGGTTCCAAAGTCAACTTCAAGTCCTTTTCAAACATTTTCAAAGTGCACCTTACAGCCATTTGATAAATCATACTTACAAATTTGATCATTTCTTTATTTAAAAAAAGAACCATTCACTCAGATGGCTATTTACTAAATGGGTCCAATTACAATTTCAATCTCAAGCATTCTTCACCTCAAACCATTGAAATTCATTAAAATTCTTTTTTTTTTCAAGGATTTAACAGATTGAACCCTTTATCAGACCTGATTATGGGAAGACATACAGTTTAATCTGAGATCATCATCCGCCTGCTCCTTCATTATTTGTGCTTTTCCTGTACACATGTAGACCTCTGCACACACCCTCTGAAAAGTAAAGGGGTGAGAAATGGGAAACGGTTTAACTTTGCACTATTTGAATTCCCTGAGAGGGGCAAAGCAGCGAACCCACAGAGATACTGAGCTGTCCTTCATTATTTAGAGTGTGGAGCCTGTGAGCACTTAGAAGTACAGCGGCGGCGCGAGGTTTGATTCAAGTCCCCTCGCCCTGTCTCCAGCCCTCTGAAGAATCATTAATTATAAGCACAGACGTTTCCTTAGGCATTCCAGGCACAGCGTGTGTTGGTTCAAACACGCCCGCTCACATCAATTTCACTACTAAGTTGGTTTTCTGAGGAGTTATCAAAGATCTTCGGTTCGCTTTGGGTGATTACACCCTCGCCGACTCTCTTCCTGCTACACTGGCAGTCCGCTCGGCTCGTCTCCTCTCCCACCTCCCCTCTCTCCCTTTTTCCTCTTCCCCACAGTTTTTGTTTCATCACCCACGGTTACTCCCCTCTTTGTCACAGTCTGCCTCTTTCTCTTTTCTTGCTTCCCAGGAGCTTTTTATTCACTCCGGGCACGGACGCTGCTGTTGCTGGTCCTCCTCTGTAGCTCCGTGCTGCACTGCAGCTCACACCCCACCACCCTCACCCCCACCCCCCAACATTCAGCCCCCTTCCTCCCAACCTTTCTCCATGTTCCCCATGTTCTCTTCCTAATCTAATTGGGCTCGCTTTCTATCATGAGCAGTGTTTTGCCTGTGCTGCGCCCATCTCGAGGCACTCTGAATGTTCTCTGTGTTCCACTGTTTACACCCCAAAGGATTTAATTTAAGATGTCTTTTGTGTATCATGCACACATAGACATGGAAAATTGCTGTGGATTTATATGTGGATTTAGAATCGGGTAAAAATGCTATGCTGCCTTTGAATGCTTAAAAGTGACGAGTAAAAAATTTGGATTCTAAGTATCATATTCATCACTCAGGGATGAACTCTCCTTTTGCCCTCTGGTTTGGCCTTATTCCTGGGGCAGACAGAGGCTGATAGACTTGCTCCAGGGCAGTCTGAAAGATATAGCAAGACATGGCATTGATAGTTTGATGAATTCAAACTAACCCCCTCAAGCCAAAGGCCATCTGGCTGCTCCAAAAGAAGCTCCTCTCTGAGGTTATTCGGGAGATAACTACAGCGCTTATACTTGTTCCAAACCTTGAAACTGTTAAGATGAAATAAGTGCTTCTGGTTTGATGGCGTTTTTATTTCGGACATGCCCGACACTAAAGCCACGACTGTGAAATACAATACGATTTCAACTTAAAGTCATCACAACTTTTACTGTAGGTTTTCTCCTGGAATCACTCTTCCTCTCTCTCATCACCCTCTCCCTCACTCTGACCTGCAGTCTGAGACAACAGGGGCCTGACCTGATTTTCTTTTATTGCATTGTAATACCGGCAAGTCCCGGAGAGCGCTCTCCCGTGTTACCATGCCATCACTTATTCATGACAGCCTCCAAACACAGCGCCCGGATCCACGGCCAGTCACACCCCCAAACTCACACACATAAACATATGCACGCAGCAGCCTGGAGATTCAGGTGAGTCCTGCTTATTGCATGGTACACACACACACACACACAGCCAGGAGAACACACACTGGGGCTTCGGTTCCAGAGAGAGCTGTTGGATTCGGCCCTGCTCTGGAGAAAGAAGCTTTCGGTGAGCTGACTCAAGAACTTGACTGGCAAAGGCAGAACAGTGTATCCTCAACATCCACACTGCCACACTGCGAGACGCGTTTTCAGAAGGGAAGCAAAAACTCTTCTGAAGACATGTCTGATGCAGTTCATGATGAGATGAGACTGTGATACGGCGTTGACACTGATGCCGATTTTGTGATTGACTGCGAGTTCAGTGGTTATTGTGGTTATGCTAATGATGGAAATGTTGATGATAAAGCTGAAGATGATGAAACTTGGGAAAGAAAGTCATGAATACATAGAAATGTGTAGCCTGATAACAGCTGCAGACATACTTACACAGCAGCTCAGATAACTTTACACTTTATATGTTATAAACTAAACCAAACGCATGTCGTGATAAAAAATGGGTCACTGACTTTGTAGTATAGTCAATAAAAAGGACAACTCAAATTCCCTTTTATATGTACAATCATAAACTGTGCATATGGCTCCTTGTTTTTTTTTTGTTTGTTTTTTTTTGCTGCGCTTTCCCCAGGGAATGCACTTTAACCCCACAACTTCTCTGTGATAATACTAATAATAGCTTAACATCCTTTTCCCTCCTAAACAATTTATGACCGCTATGATTATTTCACAACAGCGGTGCTTGAAAGCCGGCCCAACCAACAGGGACTGCTGTGAGATGTATTTACACGAGTGTCAGTGTGCATTAACACTGTAATTTTGAGCGTGTATTGGAGCGGGAATAGTTTCAGAGCGTCAACTCAGATTCTCACAATAAACTCAGAGCTTAAAGATGAAGATGGATTTTCTCATCAGGGATTGTTTAGCTTTCGTACTGCTGGAGTGTTTTACAGTGTCAGTGATGCTGTAAAAATCCTGGAGAGTTAGATAATTGCAGTCTGAGCGGGCTTTGTAATCAGCTGAGGCCTGGAGAGTGAGACGAACAGGAAGAAGCTACACTGGAAAAACTTGACCTTTATTAACATCTAGGAGGGAAAAGGCAGTGATAAGAGCAAAAGGACATGAGATATAGACATAAAGCTCAGAGTCACCATCAGCTTTATACTGAACTGGACAGTCATTAAAACTATCAATGAATACAGAGGGCCATCGAAGGAAGATGCTGCAGCACACATTTTAATGTTTTAAATCTATTTAGGGGCTCCAGTTTATTTCTATAAACTTTTTTTTCCATTTAAATCCGCAACAATTCATATTTTCGCCAGAGTGTACAAATGCAATGGGAAAGAGGTTGCTCGAAGTGACAAACCTCTGGAGAATGATCTCCTGACTGCAGTTGTTCTCAGCTCCACGAAGCTCTTTAGCTTCTTTGAGGTCACTGTTTTGGTTCTCCAGCCCACAACTCTGCTCTTATAAACTCTGCAGCATCAGTCGGCTCTGATAAACTGTGCACCACCTGCCCAGAACCAAACCAAATAGCAGAAAGACTAAATTCACAGCTATCTGGTGAAGAAGGTGCAGCATCTAAAGAGCTAGATATGTTTCCTGATGGTTGGTGGCAAAGCTCTTTTTAAACGGAGCACTGCAGCCTACAAAGACAGTAAAGAAAGACGCTGGTGAACAAGAACACTGTGGAGGCAGATTCACCTGGGGCAAAGGCATATCTGTGTGACCTGAAAATTCAATTTGAGTGAAAATTTCATGCTCATCCTGTGGTGCTAAAAACAACATACACACGCCAAGATAAGAAGAAGAAGAAAATATGAGCAGGAAATGATTGTTTGCCATTTTAGCCATAAGAGCCTTAAAAGATGATAATATGTTGTGGTTCAGCTTGTTTTCTTGCCCTCAAGTGGACAAACCAGCAGCTTTAAAATGTTAGTTTTTGTACGAAGCACCAGGACGACTTCCTTCCTTCCAGTGGAGGTGCAGGTATTAAACTCTGGCTGGTGGTCGTCCAAGCAACCGTAATCGTGCCCATTTCAAGTAAGACGAAGTGGACTATATTTACAGTAGAGTGTGTGCTGTTCTAACATGTCTTTAAGTCAGAGACAGAAAAAAAAAAACCTACTGCACACTGAATTATTGATTGTCTGGAAATGTCACATCACATCACCGTGTGTGTGTGTGTGTGTGTGTACTCATCGCACAGAAGGGAGGACCTGGCGTGGAAATGAAAGCCGAACTCGAGCTGAGATGCATTAACACAGACAGAAAAGACGGGCTGTAACTCCGTTTTTTTTTTTTTAGAGAAAGACTTTATTTTGATTTGACCTTCCTCTTCTCTGCATCACAATAAAATCTCAAAGCACACCTGAGCACATTCAAGGGCAGACGAGAAAGAAAACACACACACGCTCTACTCTAAATCTCTTCTACTGCTGTTTCCTTGAAGTCTTACGTTTTGACAACAACATAGTGCACATTCAAGGCGGGAGAAGAGGGGGAAAGGGCTTCCTCTCTCACTTTGCTGCCTCATTAATTGTTCCACTCATAAAGAGGCTCCAGTCAGTGAGCTAAATGCATCAGATCATTTCATCCCACTGTTCCGTGTGCACCTCATTTCTAACTACACACCAGTCCTGATTTGTTCTGTTTTTTCTTCCAAAATGAATGTCTTTAGACAGGCGGACGAGACCTGATCGACACAGTCAAACACCCCGTCAGTGTTAATCATGCGTTTGCTCGTGGGAGCGTCCTCAGCTGGATCTTATCAGGTAAATCTATAAGAGAAAGTCTTCAGTGCACCAAGGCTCTCTGTCCAAACCAACACTGCCACCTGTTGTTCAGCTCTTATTAGTACCCAGGATTGGCATGCATCAAATGTAAATACGACACTGTAATACCTTTAGTCACACAGTGTAAAGGATGGCCATGTTGCACATTTCATAATAACAATCTTATCCTTCATAAATCCACTGATTAACATTTTGAACAGGGATAATCTTTTTCAGGGTGTCACCACGAAATGCGCAGGCTCGATACGTCAAAGGAATCTGGATGTGTAGCAGCCACATGGGAGTCTTGGAGGCCGCATGCGTGGAAGTTAGCGGGGGGGTGAGGGGGAGGGGGGGGGTCAGCCCGAGTGCACTGCCGGCCCCCTCACACTCTGCAGCTGCATGCAAACATCACACATATATGAGTCTGTGCATGAATAATAGAGCAGCCTGACAGGAAATTAACAAACGACGGGGACCTACTCAGGCTGCTGCATGATATATTAATCTGAGGCAACTCCACACTTCTGTCTGATTGGCTCCTTCTTTTAGCACCTCAAGTATATATGTGTGTGTGTGTGTGTGCGCTGTGTGCGCACTGCTGTGTCTGACAGAGCCTGTCCAGGTCAACCCAACACACGTTAGTTGAGGAATATCAGAGAGCGGGTGGCTGGAGAAATAGTCATAAAAAAGAAAAAGGGGAAGAGGAGGAGAGAAACTGTGTGTGTGTGTGTGTGAGATAGAGAGAGAGAGAGAGAGAGAGAGTGTAGCAGCAGAGTTAGTCGAGCTCCCCAGGAATTATTGAGGAGCGTCTGTCGGTTTGCGCCTGCATCCTAAATAATGGATGAGATCCTCCAATGAGATAAAACCAAAATTCCATGCCGTTACAAGGACATAGACTGCCGTGAATACTAACTACCCCTGTGCGCTTTCATTCCGTTTACCGTCTGATCATGCAGGGCCCTCCTCGCCATGCGAGTGCCAGCCGCTCGCAGAGTTGTGTGCATCATCACCTGCCTGGTATAAGGGATCTCCTGAACTCTAATGAGCTGGCTGCTGCTCCCGCTGTCACACAATAAGAAGACGCTTTTATCCTTCATACTTCTCTATTCTCATACACGCTATACTATTCTCATATTCTTACCTTGATAACGTCCTGTTTACTTATTTATACATCCAGCATAAGGAATGCATTGTGATCTGCCCGGCATATAGACTGTCAGTGTTGTCAGCGCTGCGGCCTGCTGGGTACTCAGATCGCCAGATTTGACTAGTTACAACAAGTGGGCTTCCATTTCCTGTAACTTCACCCTGTTATGATGTGCATGACTAAATCTTCTGATACTGATCATTTGTTCATACATCAGTTAGGAGAGCACAAAGATAACGCTGATTAGGAATATCACTCACGCCGAGGCCTGCCCTAAAGCTACATTTTGCTCGTGTTATTGAAGCATCCATCCATTAAATCTACACAGACTGTCCTCACCACCAGCTGTCTGACTGATTAAAAGCTCATTACATTACATATTGCCTATAAAAAGCTACACACAAACAAAAATACGATATAGAGTATTTAATTAAAGATCTATGGTAATTTTGTGGTCAGATCAGTGTTTTGCAACTTATGTGTCATACAAACACAGTAAGTAGAAGCAAAGCTCACAACTTGGTGAGAAATCTGCGGCAGATGATCCATTTGTCACTGCATGGGAAGATCACTGTGTGTGTGTGTGAGCAGGAGGGTCAGTGAAGTGTTGGCTTTAATGCATGTTAGATATGATGAGAAAGGAGGTGAGCTCCACTAATTAACAAACACTGCACAGACCGGTCACTGAGAGCCGCTGATCTGACACCACACCTGCACACAATCACTATACACAGGTGTTCAGCATGAGCACATCCAACATGTGCCATGGAGAGAGAACACACCACCCTGCACATGCTGAATTCTGTTAAACATAATATTGATTGAAAATAAGATTAGGCGCACTGACCAGGAGAGAGCTGCACACACGCACACACACACACACACATTGAAAATTACAGATGACGCAGCTTGAATTTGGTTTTAGCTTAATTTTTAGATTTTATGCATTTTTACATCGTTCATTGCATTCAACGTGACAACCCCAAACCTGATTCTTTTGTTGCCTGTATGAGAGCTCAGCGAGCCCAGTGATTCAAACTCTGGACTCTGCATGAGAAAGTCAGCATTGCTTTTATTTTTCAAGCTAATTGATTTTTATTAAAATCCGTCTGTAGTGAAGCTGACAAGCGCAACACTCAATCACTCAATCAATATTCACAGAGTAAAAAGTTCACAACAAATAAAATGCCAGGGACTTGGGTGATGTAAGCAGCTGTTTGTGGATATTTATCTGCACCAGAGACTTGGAGCCTAAAAAATGGCATGATACAATTTATAAAGTGAAGGTGTATCTGTTTTGTGACTTGGGCAAGCTACATATATCAAAAATGCTCATAAAAGCATTCTATGTGGCTTTTCCTTTAGAACAACTAAAATAAATTCTAATTTGAGAGATATCCTGATGTTCTCATGAAACTTAAGAGGACAAAGGAGCAGCAAAAAAGGAGCTGCATTAAAAGCTAGCTTTTTTGGGTGTGTAGCATGAAGGAGACTGCAACTAAGATTTTGTTCACACAACCAGCATGACCATAAAATGAATACTTGAACCCTTCATTTGATCATTGATACGTGTTCAGTGGACCAACCTACAGAGTACACTCGCCAGTCAGATAATCTGTGATTAATTCAGATTCCTCTGGCTTCACCTGCTGCCTCTAAGACCATTGGACAAGAATCCACCTCACCTGAATCAAAACAACCAATCAGAACAGAGGATCTGATTGCGTCTCAGTCACTGTTCCCGCACAGGCTGCTTCCCTCTGTGTGCACTAACTCCTTCAAACACCATGTCCTCAGTGAGTTGATGTAATGGTGGACAAACAACCACCAAATAACCAAGTTATGAGAAAACTGCTCATCCCTCCTTTGTCAGCAACAGCTTACACAACAAAGACAAGTGAACAGAGGAAGAGTAATTAAGAAAAACAGGTCAAAAAGACAGAGTTGTTTCAGGTCCCTTAACTTCCTGCCATCATGCGTTTTCCCATCAGTGTGACTGTCTGCCCCGCTCTGATTGTGTCCTCCTGTTCCCCATCACCTCTTGTGTATATAGTATCTCTGTTTCCCCCGTTTCGTTGCCAGATCGTAAAATGTGCTTCCATCTGTCACGTCTTTTCATGTCATGTCAGCTTCACTGACCCAGCCTGTACAAAGCCAAGAGACCATCATCCAAGAAACCTCCCATCAAGAACTGTGCTGTAAGAAAACTCTATTAAACCTCTTAAATCCATCCTGCCGAGTTGTTTCCTGCATTTGGGTCTACCTGCCTGGTTTCCGTAACAACACACTCATCTCCACTGCTCTTTTTCTATCACTGGCTGCATAGTCTTAACAGTGACTAATATCACACCTGCAACCAGAAACTAAACTGCATTTCCTGAAGGTAGAACACCAATAATGGCCGTAATAGGACAAAGATTCATGCTTCACGTCCTGCAAACTGATTGTGTTGCACAAGCACAAACATTAACACAAACACACAAACACTGACACACACAAGTATTAGATGAAGGAAAACTTCCAGCATACACAATCTCTGTTGCACTTTTCTCTCCCTCATTTTCCGTCATCTCTCTCCTTTCTATAATAGAGGCACAAAAATACTTTTAAGATATTGTTTGTACTGTACTGAACTCTAGAGCTGCACAACCACAGCAAACTAAAAAACTGCAATAACAAAATACACTTTCTTTCTACACTTTTTGTGGGCCAGTTGTTGCATTGCCAGTTTCAAGTCTGCACATTTCCCTTACTGTATCTAGAATTTATTTGACTTGGCCTCCCTCCTCTTCTTCTATGGATGTATTCCTTTTAAAAGTCTGTGTGAAGAGGAAAGTTGAAAGGGTGAATTGATTAAAACGCGATGCTGCAGTCGTATATAATTGTAAAGGCAGCAAAAATAACTGCAGCTCTGTTTTGTGACCACTGACCACAAACTCATTCTCAGGCTGTGAAAAACAGATTTTTGTACAGTCTTACAAATGAACACGTCCATTAAGTTCAGAGTACTCAGACTTGATGCTACTCCAGTGATTTATATGCTAGTGGTCATCATTAGGCAAATAACCGCTAATTAACACTTATCCCAAAGTGTCATACAGTGTGTGCTTTTATTAGTGTGTTTATAGTTTATAGTGTGATACAGAAGATTTATATTATAACCACAGAATCAACCCTCTTAAAGCACAGATGACTTCCTCACACACTAATAGTAAACGTGCTTTGACTTCTCCTGTTTTATCCACCACTACATCTCTATTTACAGGGCTGTGTGTTGACAGCACGGCATCTCTCAGCCCTTCATCCTGCTGTATGGGAGCGTCACAGTCAATAACAGCAATAAAAGCTACTGCTGAACAACCTCGACCACCCCCGTCACTGCTGCGTGACACACACAAAGCTCCACAAAACTTCATGGTGCTGCAGCTCCACCAGGGCTCAGTGTTTCCCAAATCTACGCTCATATCTCTCAGTACATCCGTGGTGAAAACAAATTCAGCATGAGCATGTTGTGGGACTCAGGTGAGGTGAGACTATATACCAACAAGCCAGTGGGTTGTGTGTGCTCAGGCCATTGGTGTATGTGTGTGTGCAATTGTGAGCCACTGACTGACTTCACTATTAAATACAACAGACAGTGTCATTTTTTCTCCCTTTCCTTTTAAACTGTGTTTGTCCTGTCTGCCATCGAGCTAATGAGGACCATCAGTAAGTTTATGATATATTTAAAAACACTGTAAAACTCTCAGCCAGCACTGGATTATTAGAGGACCATAAAGGTGGTGCGAATTGTCTCAAATGAGCCAGTTATTGGAGCCTTGTATTACTGAAACTATTCCAAAGCAAAGTGATTTGGTGCTGAAAATCATAGAGGTGTGATGTGATTCTTTTTAAAAGCCATAAAATACAACATCGTCCCCATAAACGTACTATTAAGAGCCACATAAACACAAGCGATCTGCAAGAATCAGCGCATTATTTCATCCCAAAAAGAGGCTACAGAAGTAATAGACTGACAATATGGTGAGATTCTATGAGGGCTCCCTTAGTTTAGATGATGGGAGACTTTGGCAAAGTGGCAGACAAACAGTGGCCGTGGGCTGACATATTTATAGGAGTGGCTGATGAGGGAATGAGGTGCAGGTGGAGCGACAGGCAGGGAAGCTCAGGTGAGGACAATGAGGTGATTGAGAGGGGGAGGGAGGGACAGGATCTGAGATGACATCAGGTGGATGAAGGAGAATAAAAATGAAATGCAGTATGTATCAGAGTTCAAGCAGTAAGTCAGCCTATAAACCGTGACGGATGTTTACAACAGAGTTTTATCATCCGCCTTCTTTCTTTTCTCACCTGTGGGATTCTTTTAAACTGAACTAAACAACATTTTTTTTGTGTTCATAATGAACCAAATTACTCTGCAGCATGGTAGGGGTTGCTTTGAGTGAAAAATCCAAGGAAAATGATCACCTAACTCACCGTTTCTCTCTCCGCTCATTGTTTTGGTTTTAGGGCTCACGTTCATGTTTGGTTCAGTCTCGCTGCTCTCATTAACCTTGTTTCCAGCAGCTTTTTTTTGTAAAAAAATATCCAATAAACCCACTGTACACGGGATGAAATGAACTATTCTTCTGGTTATTCATTAATTTATGGATTTTGTGTTGAATTATTTATGATTTCATTTACAAAACGTCAAAAGTAATGAAAAGTTTTTGAGCTCACTGCGAGGAGGATTTAAACAGAAAACATTTTTGTATTTTTATATTTTAAAAGCTCTTTGTTAGTCACGGAGCATCAGCCACCTGAACACCAACCGTTAGCGGGCTGCGTGTTTCTGTTTTCTACAAAGAAAACCAGGTGGCAGGCGATGACAATTTGCACTATCCATTCAGTTGTTTTGGAGACGTGCCCGGGTTTGTTGTATCGGCCATTACCTAGTCCCCTTGATGCGGACAGCTCGGATCATGACAGCTCTCACTACCTGCTCCCCAGCCATCAGGCAGATATCTCTTACTGCACCTCTCCCTGCTTCTGTTTCTTCACTTTCTGGCTGTCATACCTGCTCCCTCACAACCCCAACACAAAAGACTCATCTCTCGCATCTGCGCTGATGTTTCTGCACAACCTGGGTTATCTCAGTCAGATGCTCCGTTCTGACAGCACAATGTGGGATTTATCAGAGGCAGAAATCTTTCCCGATCGTTTATATTTGTCTATCCAGGCTGGAAGTGGAGAGGCTGACAGGCTGAGATAAAGCCACTGAGACAGGGAGAAGGCTTGTACACGGTGAAAGAGACGAGGAACACGAGCTCTGACTGGAGCGGAGAGGAAGTTAGTACAGCGCAGCTCCTTTCAGCGTGTGCTGACAGTAAGGTCAGGTCAGACTAAGCAACATGTTGCCATGAATCCAACAGCTCATTCTCATCACAGCTCCCTTTATACTGTAAGATAATAAAAACTTTTCTGAAAGTCTGATGAATGTGCACAAATGACATCGAACATATAATACAGATTGATTGAACCCTGTGTATTTATGGCTGTTCTACCACCATTTTTATTTAATTTATTCATTTATTTTAATAATTTTTCTTGATATCATACATCAGGTGGCAGAAGGTACTGTATCCTTGGTATACAATGTGTAAAAAACTGTTGCAAGAAAAAAGTCAGCATTAACATTAAATGCTTTTAGTGCCTCATTTTAAAGGTACAACTTGTCAAGGTGGAATTAATTGGTCATTTAATTAATATCAATCATGTATGATAGCTTGGCATTATAGGTATTATAGGTATTATAGGTTTTCACAAGTTTTAGACCTTGCGTAATGCTGTGGAGGTATTAGTGGGTCTGTTGGGGGGGTCAGTAACAAGTTCTGCTGTCTTATAGACATGCAGACGTAGATTTACTGTTACACCACTGAATGAAATGAGAGTGAAGTCATCACACTTGTCTTTAACAAGTGCAAATATGGAGGTGTAATCAGAGTACAGAAGGTGTGTGGTGATAAGAGATCGTCAGGTAGTAAGACAGAGTCCTGTGTTGGTGGTGTTCAGAGCTATTTCCGTGCCAACCCTTGCAGTCTGCGCTCTGTCACTGAGGAAGTTGTGAGTCCAGAGGTGGGATGATGTTGAGGTGCTGGAGCTTCTTTGATGAAGCTAATGAAGAAGATTTTGACAGAGCTCCTCAGTTGTAGCAGTGGATGGAGACCCATCTTGGCCTTGTAGGCAAAGTGGTGGTCGTCCAAATGCAGACTGACTGGTGTGAGATCTGAGGGGAAGAACGTCTGTGGCACCACCACACTGGTATGATAGTGGATGTTTTCCAGAGGGTGGGAACAGTGGAAATGAAATATTAGCTGAACCCTGTTCTTAAGTACAAATGATTGTAGTTACATTCCCCCACAGAGGCAGAGACTTCATAATTTTTGGATTCATTATTTGCACAACCTCATGTATAGCTGTGAGTCACTGACTCCTATTGGAAATGACTCACTTATTTGCAGCTTTGTCATTGCAATCTGAATGTACTGCTGGAGTAAATGAACCTCTTTATACAGCAACTCATGCCCTCTTATCTCTTCTCTTTCTCTCTCAGACAAGACAGCTACAAAATTGGCCAGCCTCCTCACATTGCAGGTGCCAAATAACATCTTAAGTGCTTACAATAGGACAGGCAGTGGTGGTGCGTGGATAGGTACATATAAAAGACAACTTAGCAACTTCATCCTACTATCTACTGTACTAAACTCTCCATCCACCTCCTGGCCTCCAGTGGAGTACAGGGGAGCTGCTGGACTGGAGATAGCTATTAGTGCCCAATGTGGAGCCCTATGGCGTTCAGGGGGCCGGTAATGGCCCACTTTGAGGCATGGTGGGAGCTTGTCAGGGGGGCCTAATGAAGACAAAGGAAGGGTTTGTGGAGTAGAGAGGCATGGGTGAGGAGGGGCTAATGCTCCGTTAATGGAAACCTCTGCTGTCCTTGACAAATCGTTGGGTTGGAGATTGGGCATTTGCACAGTGGGTGTGTTAGCGCATGGATGCATATGCTCATACTTTAACTACAGCATGCTGCACATAATTTCTGCAAGGCCTTTCGAAGCCACACAGGCGTGCCTTTTAGCTTGCGTGATTCTAGCTGTAAGCCCGGCACACAAGTTGTTGTTGTTGGTTGTGCAGGATTCATGCATTACTTCTGCTAACTGCAATGTGTAGACAGAGTGCTATTCCCAGAGGTTTCATTAAAACAATTGCATAAATCACTATATAACCAGATGCAATGTTAATAAGTAGCAAGAGGACATTAAAAGTTTACAGCTGTCTAGAATGGGCCTCTACATTCTGTGTGGTCAATTAAAGGCTGGCAAATGGAGTTCTACACACCTACTTTCATGAATAGAAGATAGCACCAGGAAGATTGATATCAAGGGACGTGTAAAGCAAGATCAGTGGCTCCGCTTCCTGCTCGACTCACACAGCCAATTGTAAAGTAGCGGTAATGCAGCCTTCACCCTCAGGTCCAGTGAAATGGGCTGTAATGCCCAGGCATCAGCAAAGTGCTCCTAAAGATCTCAGAGATGTTGATCAATACTGAAAGCTGAAACTGATGGTGGTATATTAATGTGAACATGTCTGACCAGGAGAGTTCATCGTTTCTTAGAGGAGAAGAAAGTTTACTGATGCAAATGTGGGAGGGCTGAAGGTGAACGTATGTGAACCCCGTTAGGAATCAACACAGAGTCATCACAGGTTCTTTACTTCCTCTCACCTCTGATGAAGGTTTTGGCACCTTTCAGCTCAGTGGTTTGTTTTCTGGCCCATAAACTGCACAAATCTTATTTCCAGTATCAGCAGGCCCCTCTGATAATCCCACTGTGCATTGCTACCCTGAATTAACCAGTTAACTGTCAAAACCCGCCGGCGGGGGCACTGTAGTAACAAACTATGAAGGAACAGCACCTCCTAGTGGAGGCGAAGTGCAAAAACCACAAAAAACCCTAAAATCGCACCGAGGATTAAGCGGTTAAACAGTATACCGGAACAGCAATCTGTGCGCACACACTCCGCGCCACCCCTGCATATTTCAGCGCCACACTCAGACCACCTCAGTCGAACCCAAACCTCGACATGCCGCTACCCCTGTTACTCCGCATGCTCCACAGGCCACATGTCTGTCTGCCAAAGAAATCAGCAGATATAGTTGAGTTAAACCTTTTGATTTACTTCCTGTGCCAGGACAAGCAGCAGTGTGTCCTTTTAGCAGAAAGAGAGATTATAGAGGTTGGGGAGGTGAATGAAGTTCACATCTTGTCAAAGACATACAGTTAATCTTACAATTGTTATTGATACAATTGTTATTAAGCGTAACCGTAATCTTTCACTTACTGTAATTATACTGAAGATGAAAGTAATAAGTGGTTTGACAGAAATGTCTGGTGTTACTGTTTTTGTCTTGTGATGTGGTTGCTTGGCAGGATAGAGGTAAATAAGATTTCTTTGTTTTAATGGGATGGCTTGACCCTTTAAGTGAGATGTGGGTCTTTTTCTCAGTTATTGTTATTCGCTGCTAGTGATAGGAGTCAGGGATGGGAAGAGGCATCGCTACTAATAGCAGAACATTGATTTCTGACTGCCATGCCACACATCATTCAGATGGGACTTGCAGAAAAATAGTTGCACTCACACACACACACACACGGCAGGAAAAACAAACTACAGCTCCACCTATATCCAATCCCCCTGCTGTAGGCCCACAGAGCAGCAGAGTGATGGAGGGGTGGCTGTAAAAGACTTCAGACCATTAGCTCCATTGATACCTGCCAAAGGGGTAGGGAGGAAGGTGGGAGCAGTGGGGGATTGTGGGGGCGAGGGGGGGGGGGGTGCTGACAGTACAAGCCGAGTGTCACAACAAACATTATAGAGATGTTGCCAGGAAGCATGAGACACTGTCAGCTGACAGGATGGCATCCCTCACCCTGACCCCCCCCTCCCACCACCACCACCACTCCCCGGCTGGCGTCACAGCCAATAACCCCTGCTGCTCTGTCACTAATAACACAGTGGCAGCCAAGGACCCCTCCTGAAAGCAGCTAAAAACAGAGGTGGAAGTAAGGCTGCAGCAGAGAGGAAGCTGCTGGTTTCTCTGCAGACATGAATACACGAGTGATTTTACATTTGCTTTATCTTAATTTCATTAAACTAAAATGTAGTTATTTATTTCAGTACTCTTTCCATCCCTGCATTAAACCTCTTTCATCTCTCTTTGAGTGTTCTGCCTCTCTTTGTAGCCGGTGTGTGCATCTGTGTTGTCGTTTTGCGTCTCTTTGCGGTCGTTTTGCACTGCTTTGTGGCCATTTGGAGTCCCCCTGCGTAGGCCTGTTCAGCAGTCCTTCCGTGCCTAAAACACACACACACACACACACACACACACACTCACACATTGTTTACAGCCTTCACCTCAGGAGATTGGCGGAGCTGAGGGAAAAATTACAGCGATAAATACAGCTGTGATGCAGAGGCGACAAGACAGTGTCTACCTATTCCACTAAATCCTATCAGACAGGAGTCCTTACGTGTCTGCTACATCGCTGGATATTGTTCGGCGTGAGTATCATGTGAGTGGAAAATGACATTTTATCTTGTGCTATTGGGAGTTGTTCCCAGAAATCCACCTGAAACAGCACATCAGAGGCGAGGGGGGGTGGGGGAGTTGGGGGGGTGGGCATCATCTCGGCCTCATGAGGCTCCAACCTCTCTGGATGTGGATTCACTTTCAAAGGAAGCGCGACAAAAATTAATTTCAGGGTAGATCTGTCGCTGTAACAATTCATACACAGAACACAAGGTAGTGAACGTGTTGATGGCTCCTCGCGCCCGCTTTTTCTCCCAGACAGGAGAGGAGGGAGGCCGACTCAGGAGCTGTCTGACGTGTTGCCAGGCTGCCCCCTGGCGGTGGAGGATTGGAGCTGTCATGCTGAAGTTGGTTCCTTCGTGTGCCTCATCATCCACTGTGGTGTTGGCTGTGGGAAGGTGTGGCAAGTCTTTGTATTTTTGAGAGCAGAGTCCATATTGTATGTGTTTTGGTGAGGTGGTCAGTTATAACTTTTGGAGCAGAGTTTATAGTGATCCTCAGTGGACCAGCTCCCAAAACAGGACAGAAACTAAAAAAGAAATGATTTAGGCTGATAGGTTCAATCATTTTGTGTTTTGTATTTCCCACGGGCTTGAAATAAAGTGTCTAGTTTGAGAGGAAATTGTAGAAAATGTGTGTTGCTGAAATTTAAAAGGGTGGTCTGAGGCCTATATGAAGGCCAAGCATCTATAAAATGATATGAACACATTACAGTAAAGCCTTTAAGTCAAGTCTAAATTTATCTCTTTACCTCTCTTTAGTTATTATTAAAACATCAAATACACCTTTTCAAAAAGGTATTTTGCCACCTTGAGTTGTACTAAAGTCTTGTCTTGCCCATTGACCATGATGTTTGGTTTAACCCTGGTGATATTCTTCTTCATGTGGGAGAAGACAAAGCATGGTGTGTGTGTATGTGTGTGTGTGTGTGTGTGTGTGTGCTGGGAATGTTGTGATCTTGTTGTGATCTGCTAACAGATTTAATATTTAGTTACACATTTAGTGAACGTATGGGAGTTCATGAAGAGAACTGTGACAGCGATGATGGTAATGATTATCATTATAATTGTAATGTTATTCTAATTGTTGTTTTGTTGTATTTCACCTTGGCTGATGTGTGACTAGCACTATTTTGTCTTACACAGGAAAAAAGCTGTGGTGTAAACAGTAAAGTCTGATGGGGCACAAGATTGATAATGATTAGTTCATGGAGAATTTAAATTTTAAGGGAAAAGTAAAAATTGAAAATAAACAGATAATTATAGTACTCAGGATAATCAGAACCATAACCAAATGAAAAAAAGAAAGCTGGATATTTAATTTTTTCCTTTCCTTTCCTCCTTACTTTGTAATTAAACCCTGATTATTCTCAATATTCAGGACATAATACTCTCAAGTCTGAATACTAAAATATGAAAACAAGTTTCTGCCATTTTCTTTTTCAATATTTTATTTTCTTCTTTATTATTAGTTAGCATTATCCTCCACACAAAATTGTCCTATATATACACAATTCAGAAATGTTGTGAATACAAAAAATCTACAAATACAGAAAACCACAACTGAGGTGTTTCCAGAGGAAAGTCAAAAGAACAGAACAGACTGGACACAAGTTATTGAGGTCTGGTCCATGTATCACCTCTTTATGATGTTATGGATTCATGTTGGAAAAGACCACTACACACATGAATCAATCATGAATTTGTAAAAAACAGAGTCATCCTCACGCTCATTGGTGGAGGCTATTATTAAATAAAAGATATTTCTGTTCTAATAATGCTTATCTGATTATCAAACAGGCTCCTCAGGAATCAGAAATACGTTTCTGCTCTGTAGTGTCCTGGGAGAACACAGAGCAGAGGTCAGAAAGCTACAACATAAGCATGAAGCATGAAGAAGCGATGATACGGAGACCAGACTTCAGTAATATCATGAGTCACGCAAACAATCAAGCAACTAAAATGATCAAGCTGGGTTCAGCTCTTTTTGGGAGTCTCCTGGAAACACTTCTGTTGTCTTTTTCTGTATTGTACATCTACTAAAAGCTGCACATGTGATGTTGAATTTCATTAGATGTTGTCTTGTGTCTATTTACAGTGGGGCAAAAAAGTATTTAGTCAGCCACCAATTGTGCAAATTCTCCCACTTAAAAAGATGAGATCTCCAATTTTCATCATAGGTACACTTCAACTATGAGAGAAAATGAGACACAAAATCCAGAAAGTCACATTGTCTGATTTTTAAAGAATTTATTTGCAAATTATGGTGGAAAATAAGTATTTGGTCAATAACAAAAGTTCATCTCAATACTGTTATATACCTTTTGTTGGCAGTGACAGAGGTCAAACGTTTTCTGTAAGTCTTCACAAGGTTTTCACACACTGTTGCTGTATTTTGGCTCATTCCTCCAGCAGATCTCCTCTAGAGCAGTGATGTTTTGGGGCTGTCGCTTTCAACTCCCTCCAAAGATTTTCTGTGGGGTTGAGATCTGGAGACTGGCTTGGCCACTCCAGCACCTTGAAATGCTTCTTATGAAGTCCCTCCTTCGTTGCCCGGGCGATGTGTTTGGGATCATCGTCATGCTGAAGGACACAGCCATGTTTAATCTGCAATGCCTCTGCTGATGGAAGGAGGTTTTCACTCAAAATCTCACGATACATGGCCCCATTCATTCTTTCCTTTACACGGATCAGTCGTCCTGGTCCCTTTGCAGAAAAACAGCCCTAAAGCATGATGGTTAAACCACCATGCTTCACAGCAGGTTCGGTGTTCTTTGGATGCAAATCTGCATCCTTTCTCCTCCAAACACAACAAGTTGAGTTTTGACCAAAAAGTTCTATTTTGGTTTCATCTGACCATATGACATTCTCCCAAACTTCTTCTGGATCATCCAAATGCTCTCTAGCAAACTTCAGACCTGGACATGTCCTGGCTGAAGCAGGGGGACACGTCTG
>JBAJHX010000024.1:11054036-11075468 GCA_037176925.1 Amniataba percoides | reverse complement strand
GGTCTTTTTTCCTTTTCCTGAACGAGCTCAGTGTTTTGGACATACTGCTCACCATGAACACATGGTCGTAGAATGAAAGAAATCCATCACAGTGAGCGAGAACTTTAGTCACCTTAAATTCTCAAACCAGTCTGCCAGAGCTTGAACAGAGCAGCCGCTCAGAAAGAGAACAGGGTCGTATAAGAAAATCAAAATAATATCATAAAGGTTTAATCATTAAAGTGATCACGTTATGATAGATATTAAAGTATTAATGTAGTAAACCCATGAAGTTTGCTAAGTGTAGATAAAGATATTTATTCTGTGCCTTTTTATTAGACATCAACCTCATGTTCACGCATATATTGTCAGAAAAACAGACCTGAGGCATAAATAAACACTTTAAGGTCATGGCTACACCCATTAGGTGCCTCTGTGCTGTGAGACGTGTGATTAAAAAACTCTGGTACGACTGCGGTCGGGAGACGGGGTTAGAGTTACTTGATTTCTCCAAACTCACCGGATCGCTTGAAGCGGTGCCCGATGCTGCGTGACCAGCCTATATTATGGATGAGGGGGCTGTACATGTGGCACCAGAAGTCATCTGACCTGTCCTGGCTCTCCTCATAGACCAGCCTGAGGCGACCGCCGATTACCTGTTCCACCAACGCCACCCGTGTCCGGCACAGGTAGTTCTTATCCACCACCTCCACCCGCATCAGCTTCTTGAAGGGGAACTGCATGTTTTCATTTACCTGTGGGAAAATTATACATGAATTTAACAAAAGCAAAGAGGGTTACATCATTTCACTGATTAGTTGTTGTTTCCAGTTGTTTTTCTTTAAGGAAAAGGATCATTCATACATGTACACACATTTGTCCAAAACAGATTCATTTAAGTTAACTGTGATGGACTATTCTTTCAACGTTCATTTATATCAATGTTGAACAGAAGTATCAGCAAAACAGCAGCTAGAAACAAAAAACAAAGAAAGCTGACCAGTGTGATTAGCTGTCCACTTAATTTGCTTAAACAGGTCCTGCTGTGGCAGCTGAGGCAGCATAAAGGGGGTCAGGAAACAGTGAGTTTTCTTAAACTGGTGAGGCATCTGTATGTCTCACCTTGTCATTAAAGTCAGGTGGCAGTGTTTTAGCTCCAGTGAGACGCTTCACGAGAAAGGCTTTCCAGTTAGAGTACTTATGCTGTATGCCTGTAAGGACAAGTAGAAAACACAGCAAAGATTACCACCAGCCGACACAGAACACAGGTCTGCAAGAAAAAAAAAAAAAAAAACTGAAAACTGAAAAGTTTGGCACCAGACTCACTTTTTGGAGGTACGAGAGGTTTGCCACTGGTAGCGCACCATCCCACCGGATGCACCTCGGGGATGCAGAGGTTACACCAGAAGTCCTTACTGGAGTCGTTGTCAAAGCCCTCGTACCGCAGGAGAGCCTTGAACCCTGCACCACATAAAACACAGATGATGTGACGGCTCGTTCTTGGCCTTGGAAACAGTCATCAACACAACATGCTTGTTCTAGACTTTCACTCCATCACATGGTCTTCATGAGCAGCTGAGCTTTGCTCCGTTGTCATGGAACTGTGGACGTCATGTCATTGAGCATGTGAAGCTCTGCGTTTTATCATTCTGAGCGCTCTTTGGATGTCTCATCCATGTTCATGTAAAAACGGCTCCATTACAACAGGGCAAACTTCATGTGCTGATGAGGATTGGCTCTTATTGTTGGACGGCCCAGAACATGCAAACAAATGGACACTGAGTCGAGATCAACATTTTATATTTTTCCTCTGAAAACAAGACCAGTGAATCACTACAAAACAATTAATCTAGGAAGAAGCTCTTCAGCTAACACTTATGCAAAACCTGATTTTTAAAATAATAATAATAATAATAATAATAATAATAATAATAATAACTAATGTTCACTGGTCATACAACATGATAATATGTCAGATTGGCTTATCTGTTTACAAAACTTTAAAAGAAACTGAAATCTGGGCGTATAAGTAGCCGATAGAAGACTGAAAGAATTATTGGTTGTTGTGATTATTTCTCTTCTTCGTGTTGGCCATTGTGAACCCACACTAACACAACTACTCTTCATGGGACAAGGAACAAAACCCACAGACCTCAGACCTTCACCCCTTTCCAATAAAAATAATAAGAAGAAGAAACACACATTCTTGATTTTGCTAAATGAGGCTGCTGAAGCCTCATATTCATTTCAGCTGAATGTAAGAATGCATTTTTACACAGAGTGGGCTCTGACTCATTTTGTCTTTCAAACTCAAGACTTTGTCTTTGAACTCTTTCAGTGTAATTTCACTTCATGGCCAGTACATATATACAGGAGTAAAATAAAAATCCATACATCAGAATACTTCTTAATGTTGTGATATTGATCAGTTATTTACAGGAAAAACTGTAAACTCTCTGACATATCTAACAGGGTGTATGTGTTAACTACCTGTTGAAGGAGTCTTACCTGCTAGTTTAATGATTTCTGCTATCCAGTACACCTTGGTGGAGAGGTTGGTATCGGAGTTTAACACTTCGATCCTCACTCCTTCTTCTATGTCTCCCCAGCACATCCCCATAGGGGCCTGAAGCACACAGAAAGCAGTGAGCAAAGTCAGTCAAGACGGGAACTAATTAGTTGTCGCTACTTTCTCAACTCCAGTTTTTACTTACATGCTTGAAGCAGCTGACAGGAGCTCCGACCGTGTTATTGCTACAGATATACCGACCCCAGTCAAAGCTCTCTGCAGGGACCACTGACAGAAACAAAACACAGAGTAAAGCTGGAGTTTATGCGGACAGAGCAGCACTTTTACCCTCTTAGCCATCGCTGCTGCTTTCTGTTAACGTACCGGCTTTTGAT
This sequence comes from Amniataba percoides, assembly GCA_037176925.1. Taxonomy (NCBI): domain Eukaryota; kingdom Metazoa; phylum Chordata; class Actinopteri; order Centrarchiformes; family Terapontidae; genus Amniataba; species Amniataba percoides. Next base: position 11,072,585 of record JBAJHX010000024.1, on the reverse strand, counting down.
TTGGCCTGGTTCTGTTGACTTGCTTGGTACTGGGCATAAGCTGCCAGCTTTGCCATAAGAGGCTGTTTCTGTAAGACTTTTGCCTTTTTTGTTGGTGGTTTGCCCTGTCAAAGCCAAAGCAGACATCAATATTAGTGGATCAATAGGCTTCAATCACAGGCTTCACATTAATATTTGTTTTAGTGTGCGTGTATAATGCACTTACCTGGAGCCTTGCCAAGATGCTAGCTTTTTTGGAATTTGAAGAATAACTCCTTGAACAGGACACACTGCAGAAGCGCTTCGTTTTTGAGTAAAAAGCATCTCGTACTCCAACCATCCCACACATCTCACAAGTGGCTGTGAAAACAGAGACCACAAAGCAGACACATATAATCTGTCAAAACCATCAGAGCGCATCACACCACTCACATGAATATACTCCCCAAGAACAACACAAAGAACAACTTCCAAACGTATTGCTGTGCACTGACCCATTCCAGCCTTGCCGTCAGGGTAGGTGTAGACTTGACCATTGTTCTTGATGATGGGCAGGCTGGCGGGGATGGAGGGCACCACCTCATCCTCGCTGTCCTCTGAGCTGGAGCTGCTGGTGGACTCCTCGCTGCAGCTGTCGTAGCCATCAAACATCCCGAACGAGTCTCTCCGCTTGCGCTCTGAACGTGGGGTGCGTTCAGCCTTCACAGACAACACCAGAGTGTGAATTAATGTGCCTTAAAGACACTTGAAGACTGCAAATAAGTATTATCTTCTGTGACAATGAATCAGATGATCAGACGATCACGTTTTTATAAAGAAATGTATGGAAATGGCATATATTTACATTTGACAAACAGGGAGCAGTGACTTAAATCATTAGTTAGTGAGTGAAGTTACTGATAATTACTTATATGTTGAATAACTAATCAATTAGTTATTTAGTCCAGCTCTAAATTACTCTTAGAATACAATTGTTTGATTACATTTATTTGAAGTTTTATCGGTTAAGGACTGTGTATTTCCATATGTTCACTAAACAATATTTTACTTTCTCTTTAAAATGCCATCTGCCTCATAATCGGACCCGGAAACATGTTTGTGGAAGCCAAAGGTGAAACTGCAATGAAAAAAATGTTCAAAAGAGCCAAAGCTAGCTGTGCTCATCGCAGTAAAAGTGTGGAAACTCACTCCGTGCTGCTCATTATTTTCGGCACATTTTTAAAATACTTTCTGTTGTCACACTGTCTACTTCCTCCTCTGAGCATCACAGGTGACATCACGGCTGACTGCGCTAATGTTCAGTATTTAACCAACAACGCCGCTAAAAAACAGACCTGCCACTAAAGACACACTGAGGTAAATGTAAAATGCACTAAATAAAACAAACTAGCTACTAAAGAAGTTCAAATAAGGGGCGGCCTTAGTAGAGAGAGCCCTCAGTGCTAACAAGCGTTAGCACAGCTAGCTAGCGGAAATCTGTTTTTTTTCTATTTTTATTCACTAAAGCAAAGCACTCTTCACATTAGAGTATCAAACTTGCACCGAGACATATGCAGTTAAAATATGAGGGAGGTTATTATTTTTTAGCCACTGGGTGTTTTAGGAGAGCTTGTTAATATTTAAGGCTGGCTGACGGAGCTAGCTGCCATAAACTGATAACAACAAAGGAGGAGCGCTAGCCTCAACAAATCCTCTGTAATCGCAGGCTCGCGGCCCTAAAATGTTTCTAATTCACTCACCAAATCCCTTGTGTCTTCCATCAGCCCTTCATATAGATGACGTTCTTGGAGACTGTGCTGCCCGATCCAAATCAAACCCCTTCGCTGGGGATAAATTTAGCTTTGAAATACCAAAGTCTAAATGAATACTACCAAGCAGGATATCAACAAATTACTCTGCTGCTTCTGCGCATGTGCGATCGTAACCTACTTTCGTGTGATTGGTCGATCCGGAATGGAGGTCATCGACTCACACTGAAACAAAACAGTGGACTCTGCAATGGAAATGAATGAATGGCCTCTTCAGTTCAGCTAAAGAGAAGAAAACCTCAGTCCTCTGTCAAACCAGCACCAAGGAGCAACATTAACTGCACAAGAAGCTGTTCTTGTACATTTAAGTCACATGTTTGTTTCATTCTGAGTCTTACTTTGTCCTGGAGGAATTAAGATTAATGCCACATGTAGAATTAACTGCCCCATCAGTACTTGATTATGGCAATATTAGAGGTAACTAACTTTAATCTTTAAGACAGTGCTCTCCATTATATACACATTTACAGTATGGACAGTATTTCAAAGTAATGGACACGGATGATTCTTGTGACATAAAATAAATCTTTTATTATATATAGTGCAGTCTATTACACCTCTGAAGATAAATGACCTCTTTCATCTATCCTTAGTTAATTATAGAGTGGAAGCCACGTTTTATACTGAACACAATCTGAGGAGCACATCCAATAATAATGTATGGTTTCATTTCCAAAATATAATAACTTGGGCTGCCCCATATACAGGTCATTAAATAAACATACTTACAAGTACAGAAAAAATAGCTAACCAGCTGCCTTACTCATATCACAGTGCTTTTCAAAAATAATACTGGCATTCTGTTTTTGTTCCTCTCTTCATTTCCTGAACTGAAAATATAGTAATTGTATTTAGAAGCAAAGCAGCGGGAGAACAGAACAGCATGAAGGCAAAACACAAGAATAATTGTGTCATGAAGTAACGACAACAAAGTGAATATGGCTGGAAGAACTGCTGCACGCTTTCACATAGGTAAAGCTTCACGATGAGGATTTGTACGGTTGAGTTTGGGCCAGACAAGGAAACATCCGCTTCACCTTATTTGAACTGATGCAGAGGAGTGGATGGTCAGTGCTGGAGGAGAAGAGAGAGCGGTTATTACTTTAATAGACGTGATGGTTCATAAATCCATTCAGTCAATAAAGCACCAGACCACACCTTGACTTTTCCGTGTGTCTTTGGTGTCAGAGCAGCTCATCATCTATGACGTCATCAACGCTTCCTGAGATTGAGGCAGCTTCTGAGAAACAGAAACAACACATTCTAATTAATGGTCATCAACAGCAACGCCAACAATGACAACAAATGGACTTTCTTTCTTCTGCCACAAAATGCCACCAGAATCACAATGTAATCATGTCCACATAAAAATAACGTGTGACACCAAGGCCCTCTAATTTCATTCAAAACCTTATTTTTTCACAACATGCTGAAAATAACATATTTAACAAATTAAGACATTACAACAACTTGTCTAAAGTTCTGGCAAAGTATTGTCCAAACAACAAGCAGACATGAACAAACATTAGCGTTCATTCAGAGTGGTATAAACAATGTGACTCTGAATGAATGCTAATGTTTGTTCATGTCTGTCATCATAAGGCTGACATTCTCTGTCCTTTTAACTCCACGCCCCCTGGGAATATAGCAGACCATGGACAACAACATCCCCTGTTTGGGTCCAGCTGGGGACCTTTGTTACATCTCTCCTTCATTTTCTGCACAAATAAAACAAAAGTGCAATATGCAGGCTCATATCATGACTCAACTGGCAGCTCTGCTTTATTTTAAATATATTTAGAAGGGTTTACTTTTGACAAGTTCTCACATTATCCAGCAATTACTTCATTTACAGAGACCAGAGAGTCACTGTGAAGAATTAGAGGAAACACTGGGCTAAACTATGCCGGGATCATGCGTGTGACAGAAATATCCATTCCCACTAATGCATTTAGGTCTGGCAGAAGTCACACAAAGCAGGAGTATGTTAGGAGGAAGGAGTTCTAATTCAATTCTGACTTGTAGCTGTATAATTTGTTGTAAATAGGCATGGATTAATGTCCTGTTGGCCTCTCATCTGTAAAAGTTTTAGTTTCACACTTGTGTTGCACTTCTCCATTTGAGTGTTGGCAAAATATCATACTGAGGTGAACGGCCCATTTCCTCCTCTTCTGGTTTTATGTGAAGTCCTTCATCTGTTGTCAAAGCAGAGCAGCATCCTTCAATGTAGCAACGTGCCAATTCTCATATTTATTCAGTATTTTTCTTGCGAAGAATGGTTTCTCATTCATTCAGACCTACATTTAGCCCACGTTATGGTCTTCTCACCTCTGCTGTGAGTATACGTGACAGCAGTGGTCCATTATTAGTTCCCAGTTGATCTTCCTGTCTTTCATCATGCTGGAATGTCTCCACAAGGCTCAGCGAGTCCAGGGTAAGTAATATCTCTGCTGCAGCCACTGTCGTCGGTAAGGGAGCTGCTATCACTCAAAATAATCAAAGTTATCTGTGCTGTCCCCTCCTCATTTATCCTCTTCATCTCCTTCTCTCCACACTCATCCCTGTGACTGGAATCGAGGCTCGTGTGGGAGTGTGCAGATGTGGAGGCTGCGTCGATGCGGCTCCTCATTACACTGTCCTCCGTGTTTGAGGAAGTCTGACAGGAGTAAAAGCTCTTGGCGGTTCAATCTGCACTCTGCATTTCAATCTCCTGCTTCACAGCAACCTTTGTGTTGGGATGCATCTCATCACCGGTTAACTCCAAAATGCGTTAGCCAAAAAGGAAGTGGAGGTGGGAGATGAAAATGAGTTTTGCAAGCTGCAGTGTTGGCACAGAGACATCAGAATGAGAGCAGCTGGTCGTGTGGGTTAGTGTGAGCGATGACTGAACGTGAATCATTTCAGCTGGGAGTGGGCCAAGATGTGAGCGTGAAACAGTCACTCATTTACATTCACTCACATTGTAGTGCTCTACGGATCAATCCAAACCCCCCCAAAATAATGCACACAGTCATGATTAAAAAAAACTTTGATTAATTCACCCACATGTTTCCCTCAGCTGTACTCACCTGATAAGCTGATACAGGAGAGACTTAGCTCTGATGATGCTCCAATCACGTCATCCTATAGGAGGAGAAGAAATGAGGATAGATCAGTGTTAAAGAAACACAAAGACCAGTGACCAGTGATCTTGCAGTGACAAGAATATCACTTTCTGTTTATAAATGGTAACTGCAACGCTCATTGAGTGTAACATTTTATTACTGTAAGTGTTACAAATACTGCTCTCAAAACTGCAGATAGGATACACCCTTTAATTTTGATTTCGACTTCAAAATCCCCTGATTGATTTTCTCTTAGCTCATTAACATTGTGTTTCAAACCATCATCAATGAAAAACTGGATGACAAACTCTCCTCAGTATAGAGAAAATGATTAATAGCCTTCACATTGATGGATGTTGTATGAGGGTCTGCAGCCATTTGGTTACTCTAACTGTTCTTTTTAATAACATCAGTCATGACAGCCACCTAATTTCAAATGAAGCACAAACTAACTTTTCTGCCTCTTGGGATTAATTATGTACTCTGTTATTAGATTTTAGTTTGTAGCGGCATGACTCTGTGAGTAGCAATGTCGGTCTGTCGGTTGGGCTGCCACTGGTCAAGACTAAAATGTCCCAACAACTTTCTGATTGTTTGCCATGAAAATTTGCTAAGATATTCTTGGTCCCCAGAGAGGGACTGACTTTGGTGATCCTCTGATCTTTGCTCTAGTCTCACTAGAAAGTTGAAATATTGATTTTTTTTTCTTTTTCTTACACATCCTGACAACTATTTTGTGGATTTTCATTTAAGTTGGTACATGTGCCCAAGATGCTAAATTCTTATTACTCCAGTGAGCCCCTCACTTTTCGTCTAGCATAGTTTGACACGGTCAACATCTGAGGCACTGCAGACCATGAACCGTATGTATACATGGGCATCATGACAGCTCCCTGGAAGTAAAGTCAAAACATCTTGATTGCCCCCTGGTGGCTGGCTCCAGTTCAGGCCCACCCCATTCTATGTTAGCAGATAGGACATGGACAAACAAAACAAATATCACATGATATTTTGTTTCTGCCATTTAAAATACTTTTTATATAGCTGATGTTTGTTCAACTGTTCTCTGGCTCCAAATGATGTCAACACCTGCTTCGGAGATCTTTTGGCTTCATCTTTGCACAGTTGGAGGAAGTGAAGACTTTTCGTTAATCTTCATATGCAGTCTATGGATGACATTCATGCTCTCCCCAGAATGAATTGTAATAACTTTATGATGCCCCACTTTATCTAACATCAGATCAAAATTTAAATTCATCCAATACTTCAGTTTATGACCTGCAAAACTAATGAAATTCTACCATCCTGCTGTGTCCAACCTAAAACAACTGTCGGCATGACTGTATGCTATGTGCATATTTTAGCTCACACAAGAAACATATAAATATTTAGTTTACTGGAAGACTTAGTTTACTGGAGGATGTTTGCCACTTGAAAGTCTGTTGTGAAAATGAAGTTGTAGAAAACAGATTAAAATGTATCACAGCACTGTGACCATAGTAGCCAAATAATTTTCTGTCTATTTTCTTGGATTCCTGGACTTTATTTCTTCCCTTCTTTAACAGTGTCACACAAACAAACCTGTTCACCTGTTCACTATGGTAATTATTTACCACTGAAGAATCCATAGGCCATAAAATCAGGCCAGCTCATATATAATCCTATACTTCATGAGCTGTTGGGGACTTTTGGGGTAAAGCATTGGAATACTGATTTGGAAGTTGATTTTCATGACAGCAGTAGAAGTTTCAAAGCATTTAGTTTCAGCCTTAGTTTCAGCAGAAACAAGAAGTGTCCCTTAGACTTAAACCCCTTTTAATTCTGACAGGAATGAAAATCTGGTTTAAGATATGCAATGGGTATTAAATACTGGCCTCAGACAAAACTTCAGTCAACAGGTTTTTACTAAGCCTTTTCATCCCCACTGTTAATGAGGCCAATAGAAAATTCTGTGTGGTCTGTGACTCACCAGCATCCTCTGCAGACAGCCCAGATTGTCACCCTCAGGCTTCCCGTTAACCACCTCCTGTACGCTGACAGCATGGCCCAGCCGTATGAGCTCCTCACCAATATCAATAGTCTAGAATAGAACTGACAATTGTTAAGAGGTGTGAAAGACAACCACAGCCAGGATGAGACGTACAACAAACAGATAAATAAAAGTAAAAGGCTGGCTGACCTTGCCGTCACTGTTGCTGTAGAGCTTGACGCTGGGCCAGGAGGAGATCTCAGAGTGAGAGTAGCTGCAGAGTTTGGCCTGCAGGGGTCTCCAGGAGGCACAGTGGGTCAGCTGCTCAAAGTCATCCAGGGCTGCCTCAGTCCACACCTCACCTGATGAACATTAGGATCACAATGAATGGGAAATTCAAAAAGGCAGCAGTTGATATTTCAGAAAAATGCACAGTATTTCTTTTTTACTTTAACTTCATTATCTTTAAATTCCTGTGTGAATAAGTTATGAAGACAAGAGCTTTACCTTTTGGTCTTACTCCTGCTAAGTTGCATTCAATAGCTTGGAAAGGCAAGCTGAGGAAGTCGCTCCTGAAATTTTAATGCAGCAAAAGCAAAAGCTGTTAATATTTCAGCTGTGCCATTTGATAATGGATGCCACATACAGTAATGGGTAGCTGCAGCTGCATTATACCACATCAGTTTCCTGCCCAAGCTCCCTTAAGTGTGGCTAAACAAGTACGTGGTTTTATGAAGAGTAGAGAGAAGTACTCTCTTTCTCATCTACAGTCAGTGAAGGGGCTGAAAAGTACAAACCACAAGACACATTTTTATCCCACACTGCTGTCATGCTGATATGAAGCTGCTTAAATTCTGATTAAATGACACTAATGTTCAACAAAACTGCAAGAAATCACTGTGAGCAGAGTGTGCCCGGGTTTCAGGTGCAGATTATGTTCCATACACGTGGTGTGTACGTACCAAACAACAGACCAGGTGTCAAAGTATTACAGATGGGATTTACACAAGGCAGAAGGAAGTGGATCAAATCTTAATCTACAGCAGATTTAATGATGTCAGACAAAGTAAATGCAAATATCTAGAGAGCTACATCAACAAAAAATGGATAAACAACATAAATACTAGTCTCCTATATATAATATGCACCACATTGTTTCTTAATTTGGCAAGTCTTGGCAGAAGACCACCCAGTTTTTGACTGTGATCTTTATTGTCAGCTGTGGTAATTTTTTTAAGAAGAGGGTGATCAGACAGGGATGAGGAGAGCAGTGACCTACACATTACAAAAGACCAACTTTACGCTCCAAATCAGAAAGGTGTATCTGCAGATGCAGCCAGAGCAAATATCAGATACAGGCCAGCAGGCAGCATGACTGTGCAGAGTCTCTATAAACTGATGATTGTCCTGTTTGGATTATTGTCTCTTACCTCATACGGCGGAGGCTGTCCCTCGGCAGCTCCCCATTGTCCCCAAAGTCAACATAGTAAAGGTCCACCAGTCCAGAGCTTAGGACTCCCAGCACCCTGGCCCTGTTCCATGTGCCGTGGTCTCGGTATGGAGCAGCCACAATGTCCTCCACAACAATGGTCTCCACCCTGTGCTCCTGGAGAACACAGACAGGGATTTACACACTGCTCATGACTATTTTTTACTTACATTTGGGGTCCAAGAGGGACAGTGTGTTTATACATAATATGGTGGAGGGGGGTTTCAAACTCTGACACTGGTTTTCAGCACAGGGCAGATCTGCCCTCTGAACATGAAGAGAGTGCCATTGTTCAAGGAATACAAGAAAAATACAGGAAACGGAACATTCAGACCCTCAGTACTGTCAGAAAGTACTGAACATTACAGAAAATGATCAATATTAAGACTTGTACTGAATTTGTAACTCCTATTATTACCCCCTGTCTTGTTCTATCTGGAGAATAATGGTGCTCTAAGTTTTGAATCTCCAATTCCCATCATTCCCATTGTGGGCTCTGGAGGATGTTATGAGATGTTCCTATAACACTAGACAGTATATAGTTTACATTTGTTGGAGCTGTTCTTACAGAGGGGCTGGCGCTGCCGTAGAAGCGGTTCATCTCTTCTGTCAGTTTGTCCAGCTGCAGGGAACGGACCCCCAGAATCTGGATCCAGAAGTGGTTTGGGTTTTCATGAGCAGAAACATAAACCTCGAGATGTTCATCAGGCTGGAAGCTCAGATCTGGGCTGGGGACTGGAACACATGCAGGAAAATAAACCTATCAAATCTAGTCTTTGTTTAAAAGATTATGGCAGAGATGACAATGTTTTTGAGACTCTGTTGTAAAAAAGGTGAACTCACTCTCAAACTTGGAAATTTCAGAGATGGAGTCAGTGGAAATGCTCTCCTCCTCTGTGTTATCTGTGTTGGTGATTTTTAGCTCTTCCATCTTGTGAAAGACTTTTTCTGGTTCTCCCGTGGTCCCGTTAGCGTGGATGAGTCCATTCTTCTCTGTCCTCTCTGTCTGGGAGTATGGACTGTTGTTGTTGTTTAAGCCCACTAGTGCTTCAGTCTCTGTGCTGTCCGTCTTCCCATTCCCAGTATGGCCGCGTTTCTGCCGCAGGGCAGATGACTGGGAGATCTTCGCCCTCACCATCATGTCCTCTCTGACTTTTTCTAGAATGAGCTCCTGCAAACAGATCACACAAGTAAAACTCATGATTTTTGTCACCAGCTACAAGCTGGACTTAAGTCAGTTAAAATAAAACCAAAGGTTTCCTAACTATTGTTCAAAGCCATGGATCTGGAAAGGTTAGCTATACAATCATGTCAATCAGTCTGGGCTTCACACAGAGTGATAAGGCTGTTGCACAGCATTAACAGCTGTGTTTGTAACAATGAAATGGATCAGACTCCAGATGAGGTCATCCTCCTCACCGTAGCCTGTTTCACTTCCTGTCTGGTCCCAGTGACTGTCACACTGCCCTTTGCCCCGGGACCATGAGTCTTCTCTTTGGAACAAGACACTTTGGCCCCTGTGGTCCTGGTGATAAGTTTCAGACTCTCTCCACCACGGCCTGCATCACACACACACACACACACACACACACATACTTTGGTTAGTTAACAATATGTGTCAGTATGTGCCCTCCATGAAGAATCCAAGTTCATCTCTTCATTATATTGATCATTTCTACAATGTTATTTGGTAAAAATAACGGCAAAGTTATATTAAAACACTGACTGTTTGTGAGAATTGAGTAACTAACTAACATTCAGATCATGTGATTTTTTTTATATTGTTAACAAATCTTCAATGATGCAAACCATCAGTGAATATTTCCTACAAGCAAGTGCTGTGTGTGTGTTCAATGCCTGATATCTTCTTCCTCTATGCCAGCTCCATAGTTATCCAAAAACTATTTAAAAATATCCATGACTCACACAGCAAACTGAATCTTGAGGCTGCATGAATAGATGTTATATCACCACCTTATAAAGTCTGGACAAGATGTTACCAACAACTATTGAGAAGAAAACAAAAGGAGACAATAACTGTGAAAATGTATCTTCTCATTCTTATCTCATCATAAGTGGTTTTCTTGAATAAGTCATTACATTATTTGGTGAATAAAATATATTTTAACTGTAGTCTGCTGTTTAAACACACAGAATCCATACACTTTCCAGTGTACGTCCAATCCTAATTTGTTAATATGTCAATTGATCCGCTGTTCATATGAGATACTGATTAGTGCAGCTTTCAGAATCCAGTGGATACATGGCAATGGAAAGAGTCAAACAAATACATGAAAAGCCAGTCTTCAACATTATTTCAACAGCAGTGTTGAAAACAACAGCGTTGAATGAATAAACTCTATCAATGGGTCTGACTAATGTCAGTATTTGGTAACTACCTATTATACGTCCAAAGGCGGTCTGAGGAACCTCCAGAGCTTCAGTCACTGGTTCACAGTCAGTGACCAGGTTCTCCAGGACACAGCGGGCCAGCAGGACCTGCTCCTTAGAGCCTTGCAGCAGGAAACACACAGCCGTCTTACATCCAGCCTCCCCTGAATCTGACAAAACTCTCACATGAGCTCCAGACTTCTGGGTGACCTGAGAGAGCAAGAGACAGCAGGCAAGCAGAGTTAGGCTTGCTGAAATAATGTAGCACACGTATCACCAGCTGCACTCGGGACATACACACACAGGTGGTTTATAGATTGTAACGGATCGTTCTGAAATAAAAATAACTCTGACACACACAAATGAAACTAATAACATTTCTGTACTTTACACTATTCAAATCGTCAGAATCAGAATCACCTTTATTGGCCAGGTATGTGTGCACATACCCTCTCATACTTTAAAGGTCAAGCAAGTAGAAAGAAAGTAATAAACATAACATAACATAACAACATAACATAACTTCAAGTGTGACTATGGAGTGCAATAGAGTGAGTGCAATGATGCATCTGTATAGCTTGTGTACAGAATATACATATATCTGTACACTTTGTTATGTACAGCATATACAGTGTGTATACAGTATATACAGTATGTATTTAAATATATATTTATTGATCAGAGGAATGGTATATTGGTGAGGTCAATGAATAATTATCGATTCCAGTCATGTGAGTTTGTATCTCACAATCATTGTCTAGTAAAGTATACCTTTATTCTCAGTTTCATAATTCTGCAGATGAACTGATAATGAAAGTAATCATTAGTTCTGACCATCAGGCAAATACAATGCCAAAAAATGTTCTTTAGGTATTTATCTTTGTAAATCTCCTTTTACAGTATATCTAGTTTGGAGGCCACTGTAATGTTGTTCACTACTCTAATAACTACAAGCAGATTAAGTCATTGTATCTCTTCTTAATATTATCTGGCACTGAACTACTCACCATGTCCAGAAACCTGGCTTGGTATCTGGTAATGTTCCTATAAACCTCTACAGGGAGTGTCATCTTGGACTCCTCGGTGTTGGGCCCTTGACCTGATAACAGGCAGAGAATAAACACAAACTCTTACAATTTTTCATGTTTGTGCAAATATTCAACTTGAGTAAAAATGTTTGTTAACACCATCATAAGTGTCCAATGGCAGATACTCACTGTTGGTGCTGTTTATATGACGATAGACAATGTAACCCACTGTGGCCCCCACAGAGAGCCCCGCAGCCAGAGCCACCATTTTGCCTGAGCTCAGGCTGCTCTTATGACCCTCCTTCACTGCCTCCATGACACTACGTGCACCCAGCGGGATGCTCCACCTAAATGCAGACAAGACACACGTCACTTTTTACTGCTGCCGTCAGGTGACTGACTGTTGAGCAAGTTACTGCACATTTTCTTCCTTTTTCTGCTCCTGGTGAACAAATCCTGCATATGAAATGTCTTTAAAACAAATCAGGCTTCCATTGTCGCAAAAAAAAAGATCTTCACTGCAATCACAATGTATCAGCTGATGTCATGTGCAATCCTGTGTTTTGTTGGCTTGCAAATGTGTAGTCATGCAGCACAAAACTTAAAGCAGAAGCCAGCCTGACTCAAAGACATAGCACGAAGAAATTTCTCTCTCCCCAATCTACTGGCTGTTTTATTATTTAGTAATCCTGCTTAGTGTAATTATTTGATAACAACAGAGTTCAATTCCTCAGCTGCAGAGACAGTTTCAACAAATAGCCAATTAGGTGGCTGTTCCAGGGCTTTTCATATCACATGATCTGTTTTTTTCTTGAGCATTTCGAGAACTTCACATCTTTGCAGGGGTTCAAAGTTCATTCATGATTTGGGGAAAAAGCAGTTGAGATGCCAAAACAAACAAACATCTTCTGCTGGTGAAGATCATGTGATATACTGAAAGCTACAGAATGACGACCTTTTGGTGAGGTTGCTCTCTTAACTGCATGATCATGATGGCAACTCGCTACAGTAATAATGCTATAACTGAGATCACTTCCACGTGAGTAAATGATTGTGAACAGGAAGTGTGTCTCGCTCTTTGTTAGAGACCTCCCTGAAGGTCCTCAAAAGGACCCCCGGGAGGCTCCAACACCCTACTTTGAGAACCACTGCAGGAGATCCTAACAATGTAGCCTCTCACCATCACAGACTACATTAAATCATTAGCCTGCAAACACATGCACAAGCAGTCACATACACACAATTAAGTCCCCTAAATGATCAAACATTTAGTTTACTGTACACACACACACACAGCACTACATTTCTTATCAGTGCCAAGCCAAACTGCAGCGTCCTGCCCGTCTGCAGGAAGTAATGCACCGCAAGCTGCTGCTACACACAATGAACACCGTTTACATTGTTGGGTGACCTCCAGCCATTCCAGTGATAACTGAGCACTTGCATCCAATGCGTTTTGAGGCTTTTTACGTCACGCTGCTACAACTACGACTCACACACAGAACAGAATGCACTGGAGGTAAGCCAACGGTGGACCGGAGGAGGGGGCACACAGCGGCACCATGCAGGTGTCTCACTGGGAGAAGAGAGCTCGGGGGCTGTAGTTGAGAAACACATGGGACTTGGACACTCCAACGTCCATCTCGGAAGAATCGTGACACTATGACACAAATCTTCTCCAAATCTGGCTCTGTTTTTTTTTTTGTTTACATCCGAGTTCAAGACTACAGACAGACAGGCAGAAGGGGAGGAAAGTTTCAGCATCACAACATGACAGCAGACGGTCAGTGACTTTGGTACTGTTATGAGGAGAGCACTTCTTTACAGATCATTGTACACTTACTTTATACAGTCCTCTGTGGTGAGAGCATGCAAACCAACATAAAGTAATCCTGACAGGACTTCTTTATCCAGTTATTTAGTGTTTTCTTCTAAAGAGAACACATCCTCGCTTCAAAATACACTTTGATTACAATCAGGATAAACTTTATTGATCAAGTATGTGAAATACTTTCAAGGAATTTGACTCCAGTTTTCACAACACTCACTGTACCTACACTGAAATACAAGACAACAGCTGGGCATGGTCAAAATAAACAGTAACATAAACTACTATATGTGTGTGTGGATATATATATATATTTACACACATATATACACACACACTGTAAATACATAGACACATAGCAGCAGTAACATGTAGACAGATACAAATGTCACAGTAGTTGGATAGTAGTAGCTGGATAGTTCATGTGTGGCATGTTTGCAGAACAGAAATGAAACTGACGATTAAATATATGGTAAGATGTCACAGACGACTTTCCTCCCAACTAATAACAATAAGTTGAATCATGTAATTCAAAGAAAAGCCTCTTTAAACGCGCAGCTTCTTGAACGCAGTCACGTCTGTCGGCAGAGAGGAAACAAGCTGCGTGACAGTGAGGATAACCTTGGCTGTCTCTTTCCTACACAGCACGTTACTGTGACACACTCACTTTGTCAGCGCAAACACAGTCAGCATTAACTCCACATGGGCACGTAAATATTTTCTATTCCTCTCTAATCTGTTTTCTGACACTCTTTCTGCTCCGAGCTGGCCAAGCTAACATTAGCTGTGATTGACGCGCAGGGCAAGCAAACGTGCTGAGGCTTCCTGAGCCCGCCTCACGTCTCATGGCACAGTCTCTGAGTGTTTTCCGAGAACAACGCAGGTACAAACCACGAGTAACGACACGTTATAACGGTTGACACTTACACACACCGGGGCTGTCTGTCCTGTCGACACACACTGCAGCGGCTCACAGCTTTCTGTGCTTTCCCCCCTCAGTCACGACAAGTCCCGCCCCACTGTGCTGCGATTGGCTGGTTGTTTGATCCTCCTCCTCCTTCTTCTTCCTCTCTTACCGCCCCCTCCTGCTGCGGAGTGTGCACAGGTTTCATTCCACTGCACGATATCCACTATGTCATCTATATTAAAACAGCTGGCCCCAGCCCTCATGAGATCTTGCCTTTCTTACTGACACTAAATACACCATGACTCCAGCAGAGTCCTCTCACAGAGCAGCTGATGTTTTCCTGTTTCTTTAGTATGTGTTTTTAATGAAATGACCAAGTCTTATTCTTTTTAAGGTGACCTCTTCTTTTCTTCACCTATCATTGTTTCTAAATGATGAATGGACTTGCATACAGAAGTGATCCTCTTATTTCAATGTTCCTCCACTTTTCCTGCACATGTATTGTTCATTCCAAACTATTCCCTCAACCTCTGCTTTGCTTCATGCTTTGTACAATCTAGTGTAATTCTAGTGGTATCTCTCCCGTCAGGGCTCACAGGGCACAGATGGGAGTGGACTTTACTGCTCCACAACACTGTCTTAAAGTTTGGACTTCAAATCTTTCAACCTTTCCCTGCAAAGCTTTGGAGGCTGAACCAGCTACTATCATCAGACAGAACCAACGCCACACAGACTGCTGATAGTGTGGCATGGCATGCTGAGAAAAGACCTATTTTGAAAATATGTAAACACTATGTAACACATTTTGTTTTTTTTTCCTGGAGATGTACTAACTGATTTCGATATATAGCTCTTTACATTTATTCAAACTGAATTAGTCCTACATCCAGTAATTTTTCAATTGCTAATTTACCATTTCAAGTGGTTTACTCAAAATGATCCCAATCTGATTTTTCAAACACTAATCTTCCCTCTTTTTTGTTCTGACACTACTGCTTCACCCACTGTTGTAATCACTGGACAGTGACCACTCCCAATACAAGATTCTTCCTGAATTGGTGAATTACACAGCAAAACAATATTTCAAGACAACAATCTCATAAATAAAAGAGCATATTTATTAACATGACTGAATCAATACACAAACAATCTTGTCAAAAGTCCTGAACACAGACATTTTAAAAAATACAAAATATACATTTATGTATCTTGTGAACAGTTATATCATAGTCCATCACCCCCAACCCCACCTTACAAATCAGCTGACGGAGGGTTCAGCTGCGAGCATGTGTATGATAATGTTTTCAAAGCATCCATCCAGCATCCACTTTACAGGCTGTACTAGAGGCCTGCTGACAGAGAGAATGAAGTCCACGCCTGACTGAGTCCATCTGTGTTGTGAACCAAACAGTAGATCTACAAATAACATGTACATTGATCATTCACTGGATCTTATTCATGCAGCATAGTCCATATGTTAATCGTGATATAAAACAAAGTAAAAAAAAAACAACAAAAAAACAGGCCCAACAAAAAATGAATTCAAAGATGTTTTCTTGCATTGTGGTGTTTCTTTTAAAACCATCTTCAGTAGTTTCACGTAGACTCTTTTGTCCATTCAGAAAGTGATCACAAGTACTTTTGTGCGGAAAAAAAATCAGAGGACCACATTGTGCCTTTGCACTTCTGCACTTGTACCTAATCACATAAACCCACACTTTAGAATGTGAAACTTAAGAGGATTTGTAACTATGGAATAAAACAGGCACACATATAAAAGCGAGCAGAGATTAAACAGGAAAGTAGCCAGGACACTGAGATACTGAACTCATGAGTTCCCCTCTCCAACTATTAAAAAATGTCCATAAAATGTAATGAGGTTTTTTCCTATTTGCACTATTATGGTAACTTCCATGCTATTTTCCAAATGCCATTTAGATTTCATTTTAAAGCTCCTTTCTCCATGCTACCAGAAATAAACATCTGATAAACCTCTAGCGGGCAAATGCTGAATTATTTGTTCATCTACTTTTTGTTGGTCTAAAAGCAGTCAAATTTAAATATACTTAGAGCTGAAATCAGCCTGTTTCAGGTTAGACTTCAAATTGTAAAAGCTGCTGAGACTGGTAAAACCTCCATATTCCCCAAAAAATGACAAGAGAGCATGACTTCAGTGTCCTCGGTGGTGGCTACAGAGCCGAGGTTAAACCCCAGATGCCATGTTTGACGCCATCTTTAGATTAAGACTACAGGTGGGAAAGTATCAAGGCCTTCCTACAGACCTCAGAACTTCAGGGTTCCCAAATTTATTATTGACGTGTTCAGAGTAGGTTGTAATGGATAAATTCTCTATCACAATCATTCTTCTCACAGAAAAGAATTAAAAAAATACCATCTAAAAAAAAAAACAACTTCATATTACAGAATGTATCATTTTCCATCATAATTTTGTTATATATGGGGATATAATACATTTGATGGAAATAAAGAGAAATGGATCACTTGGGGCATAACAACATGGGACTTGGCATTCGTTGTTCCATATTTATGTGAAGTTTCAATGAATGATATAAAAGCATGGTTTTCAGTTGTTAAGTAAGGTATTACTAGTAGACGCCATTCGCTCACGTGTACAGTAGAAATATTAAAATAATGTCTATCTGAAATAATGACAGCACCACACAGAAGGCTGGTGTGATTGAAAAAGACCAACAGTGATACAAACATCTGCTGATGATGCTGCACATTAACTGCAGGATTTGAAAGGCCTGAACACGGGATCTTAACAGGACAGCTGAGGACGAAAGAAAGAAATCTAAATATCTGGAACATGCTGGTCAGCAGATCAAATATGAAATCTGGGGTTCTCTTGAATCTTCTTTTTTTTTTTACTTTAAAACTAAACAGTATCCTGAGCTCCTGTCTGTTGAGGTGTTGAGAGCTGAAGGCAGACAGGCTGAGGAAGGCAACTGAATGATATGAAGCACCTTTCTGAAGACTGATATGTTACAATACCAGAATAAACATCATTACATATTCAGTAAATCTATCCCTTAGGGAGATCGATGCACAGCCAGCTGGGTGAGTTCATGCTGGCACATTCTTAGATAAATGAGTTTACAGTATATATTTAAATGTAGATATAAGGGTAAAGTACAGGACTGATCCAATACAATCCTTAATAATCATTCCTTATTGTGTTACAGCAGGTCTTGCCTTGGCTTAGCTCAGGAATTCAATAACAACAAAGACCCTTTGTTGCAAAATACAACAAACTAATGGAGAGGTCTGAATGGCAGGCTAACACAGTGAAGATTAAAATGTGGCTCAACAATAGACTGGTTCAGGAAGACAGCTCAGGGAAGCTTCTTTGTCACATTTAGTCACAAGCAGTGTTACAACGTGTCCTCGTCAAACACCTTGTTCCATTTGGTGCCCCAAAGTTTTCTGTATCATCTACCATAAACAGAAATAGTTTATTTCATGTCACTTCATGACAGCGGCTTTATTGCTGCCCTCTGACCTTTCACCTCCCCCTGCAAAGTTCAGCCACTTAGCTCATGTTAGCTAGAGCAACAAATGCTACAGTAAGTGTGAAGCATCCACTAAGAGGGCGCTGTTGTACATACTGCATACACAGTGCACAGATACAGTAACCAAACCTCTTTTAAGCCTGAACTTTAAAAGGCTGTTAAACCAGCTCAGACTGCAGATCAGATTATTACTCAGCATCAAGCAAAGAGCCAGAACCTAGCTAGTTAGCCAGCAGCACCGCTAAGCTAAATATATAAAAGGATGTTAGTTTCTCAGTTTGTGCAGTTTATCTACAGCAGCGGCTGTTTAAGAATGATTTAAACTTTATTCTTTCTCTTGCTAACTGGCTAAATCTGGAAGTAGTTGTTGAGATTACGATCTAAAGTGGCAGGGGGCTCGTGATTGGCTGATAGGCTCTGGGGCGGGGACTGTTCACAAGGCCACAGTCATGAAAAGTTTAATTAGGAAAAATGCCAAAATATTATAAAAACAAATTAATTCAATGATTGTTC
>JBAJHX010000024.1:11031110-11054026 GCA_037176925.1 Amniataba percoides | reverse complement strand
TATATATACATGTATATATACACACATATATATTTCAAAATCTGTGAAATGTGAATCATCATTACTTATTTCATTAATACTGAAAACTTTGGGGGTTCATGGACATTACACACTAGCTTGTATTTTCTATGCATTTTTCCTTTTAATAAAAACACACATATCACATCAAGTTTAATCCCAGGCTGGACTGGTCTGATGATATGACACTATCTAATGCATTTCTCCAGATAACATTAAAATGAAATCATAAAAACAAGTTTTGAAAGTGAAGCAGCTTTTAGTGGATTGTTTGGGGGGTGGGGCATTCCTGGAGATGACAGCAACCATGCACACGCATTTCAGACATGGATGTGATAGTGAGGAAGCATAAACCTCTTCAGAAAACATTCCTCATGCCTTTAAAACTAAAACTAAACAATAAATAGTTGCCAACTTTTGGCTTTTTTTATATTCAATGGAAATGACTGCTTTGGAATTTTCCTTTTCCCTGCCCTTTGGATAATTGATAGAATATCAAACATGAGTGTAATTAAGCCCCCACCATCACATTGGGTAGATATCCACTTGGCTTGATTGCTGGAGTGCTGTTGGGCTCTATCAACAGGGTTCTTCAGGGTAGAAAGCCCTGCTTTCCAGAACTGACTGGTTCCCAGTATTGCCACGGCATCAATATCCTCAGGGGGAACACGTCAGAATGGAGAGTTCATTCCCAGCTTAGTTTCAAACTGCAGCTTCTGTCTTTTCTGGTAGCGAACTCGCACCCTGAAATGGACAGAGGAGAGAAATCAGAGCTCATGATCCAGACAGGAATCTGTCACATTTTTCCAGCTTCACATCCAATCCCAACTCTGCATAAAATGAGGAAAACCTTTGTCTCACTTGGATGTGTCAGAGTTATTAATAAAATAATTGTTATCTTTTATTACAACAGCTACGCTATCATTTTAAAAAACACCATGTATTTTGACCCTTATCATACCATATGTGGGTGGTTCTTATTTGCATTGTTCTCCAGCATTTCCACATATATAATTTAAATGATCAGTATTTAATCCTGACTTTAGGGACTGTTTCAAAGTCAAAGTCCTGTGTGTGGTTTTATACCGTATTTCGTGAAGCTTCACCACTTCATTGATGACCACCACCAGCAGCGGGGACAGAGATACCAACAGCCAGGCTAGAAGCGGTATGTCACCCAGGTTAAAGGTCAGGAAGCTGGCCTGGTCTCGCCATAACTGGTAATCCACCGTTGCCTGAACAATCTGGCTGAGCAGACTGAAAGAGAAAACGGGCTTGCTTAACATAGTGTGGCATTCATATGGGGAGGCTTAAAAAACACAGCTGAAGACAACATGAAGTATGTCAAATTAAGGCAATTAAGGCAACAAAATGCATCTTCAATGTAAACGTCCTACCCACGACAACCATCACTCTGTCACAGTGAATTAAACAATTAAAAAATGGAGATGCTTACACCACAGGTACAGTGAGACACCACCAGGTGTTGCTGAAGGGGCTCTTTTTCCACAGAGGCTGCGAGCGGTGGACGTAGCTGAGGGAGATCACCACTGAGAAAATGACAAACAAGAGGAGGGGACTGATTAAAATAATGAAAACACAAATGGGTTTAACCATCGTTTATGCTACTTGTTAAAGTGATCTCCTACCTGTGTGTAAGGAGAGGAACCCTGCCATGACCTTCTGAGTCAGCAGCAGTCCGTTTGACAGCTCACTGAACCAGCGAGGGGCGTCATCGGAAGAGCTGCAGTCACCCAGAAAGACAACTTGATAAATAAAATGTGCATTTTCTCCACTACTTTCAGCATGCATTATACTGTTATAACATGAACTAGCCAAAGGAGTCTATAAATGGAACAGCCGGTGGTGTTTCTGATGGTGGGACTGATAGCGGAAGTGCTTTCCTACCTGGCTGTGAGTATGTGAAGGCAGGTGAGAGTGGTGTTGTCAGATAAGGTGAAGTTGTTGCTCCTGAAGCAGACCTCCTGCAGGGTGAATCCAAAAGCCAACAGGTACGCACACACCGTCAGGCCAAACTTCAACAGGAAACAGCCAAGGAAGTAGTTCTGAGTCTGGTCAAAGAGGACAAGTCAGACATAATTGAAATGGCAGGTTTTCAGATGTTTTAAGCCATTACAACATGCATCAGTTTATTTCAAGAACACAAATATGTTCTTTACAGCATATACACACTTCTCCAAACAAATAAGCACAGCAATGGGGTACTTCAGATGGATGCATATATAATTTATCTTTATTGAAGCTGGAAAGAGGAGAAGAAAATACACAAAGTACAGAAAGAGTCACTGTGCCATTTATTATTACCACTATTGTTATTAGGAAAGTGCTTTTCTGCAAGAGTTGAGCACATTTGGCTAGACAAGGTTTCCAGTATCAATTCACGGACAAGGATATGACACTGGTTTACATTATGTAAGTATGTGTCCAAAACTTTGTGGTAATCAACACGAAAGCTTGTAGATTTGAAAAGGTCACCTGATACATGATCATACCTTCTTTGGAATGGCATCTAGGTTCTTCCCTGTGGCAACCGTCATGACTGAGTTGTCCGGTGGCTTCCCCAAAAGTGACACACTGTTAACCCAGAACAAAGGGAGCATTAATATGATGCTGTGTAGCAGCAAAACAACATTAGATTAGATTTCTATTAGGTGCAGTATACGTGTACCTTAGCAGTGGGCAGCTGAAGCAGGACAGCCACAGGATGTCAGTGATGTTCATGGGGGGAGGAAGCTGAGCCAGACAGGCTAAGAACTGAAGACAAATAGCATGGCACTTCATTTAGCTATATATTATAATGTCTTTATGGTGCATATTTGCATAAGGTCTAGAGCAGCGCAGCATAAACATCTGTTCTGAGGTTGTCAGGTCTCCTCTCTCACCTGGATGATGACCAGGCTGAGCTGACACTGCAGCAGGAAAAGGAAGCACTTGCGGATGCCGTAGGTTGTGTGTCGCGCCTGGAACAGATTCACTTAGTTAATGAAACATGACACCTTTTTCTCCCCTTGGGTGTGCGCGAGCGCTCGTGTGTGTCTTACCTGCTCTATGAGCTTGACCATGCTGACGCTCTCTCCTTGGTGGAAGGTGACTGAACAGCCCAGACTGTTGAGCTGTCCAGAGAGCCTCAGAGGAGACAGACCCTCAGCATCTCCGTTAAATCCTCCTCTGGTGGCATAGCCGAATGTCTCCCACGAACACTGAGAGGGATACAGAGGGTCCAGGGCGATGCTGAGGAGGGAGGAGGTTAAAAATAATAAATGACCCAATCAGGAAGATACTGGTCTGATGTGGAGAACACCAACCTGTTTGTCTGATCATATAATTGTTTTATGATGAGTGTCTACAATACTGGTTGTCTACAGAAGATCTTAAAGGTTCAGTACAGCCAAACTATGGGAAAACTCATCAAGCAATATCTAGCCTTTGCAGATAGTTTTGGTTTTATTGCTGCAGGTTTTGAGATTCTTGTCTTGACACGAGTACAATGGAGAGAGAATGGAATTTTATTTGCACTGAAATATTAAACTTAAGGTTTTCAAAAGCAACATCAAGGCTACACGTCTGAAAAACACTAGTTGTACTGTTCCGCTGACTTTCAGAGGTTTTTAGTTGTGAAATCTGACTTTCTGTCCTTAGCAAACATCCAAATGAAGTGAAGTCAGGTCAGGTATGGGAGTATGGATCTGCACTCTCCATCCAACACAAATATTTCAGATTTCAGATGGATTCCACAAATGTATGCAGGAACATTAAGCAGTGTAATTAACTTTACAATGAGTTTTAAAGGGGAACTTTGTTTTTTTTTTTAAATACAGCAGTTGTTCGTCCTCATGTTTTGTGATCAACATCAACAAACCAACACTGGCTAAACTCTAATAATCATAATAACATGAATGTACACATTTTGAAACCATTTAGGGGTGTAATATATTAAATGCTGCATTGTGTATACCTGACATCACTCTGTAGAAACAGGCGGCTGTTGCGGAAATTGGCGGAGCTTCCCAGACAGCATGTAACCTCCCTGTTCTCCTGCATGATCTTCATCATCTCACACATGGCTGTGAAGAAAAATACCACTTCAAGTGTCAAATTTCCTCTAAACCAAACAACGGGAATACCTTGAATGGAGATCTTATTTTTTCTATGGAATATTACAAATAGTTTCTTTATCATTATTTTTCCTAATTCTACTTCACTCTTGAGGGGTAGATAAAGACAATGGGGAAAAGGGACGGGTGTGCAGAAAAGTCCAATTACAAATAAAAGAAGGTGAATTTGTAAAAATTAAAACTAAAACACATAGAGAAGACTCACTGTCAGGGGTGCAGTCAGTGAAGAGTGGCACCAAAAGAGGCACATTATCAATGTTCTTCAAATGAGGACGAACCTGGTGGATACCACGAGGTAGCTTGGCCTGAGAAAGAGCAGGGGCAGATAAAACAGACATGCTCAGACTAAACCCATGTAAAAACTATGAGCAGTACTAACAACTGACCCACTTAAAAAGGAAATGCAGAGTTAAAACAAAAGACACAGAAAAAAAACTTAGCTGCATCTCCACTTCCTCCACTGTAGTGAGAACTGTGCAGAAGCTTCAGTGCCATTATTAAAACATATTGTTACCCTGTTGCAGTCCTCCAGAAAGCTGGGCACATCGCTGTCTGTGGGCTGGAAACTGGCCAGATCAGAGTGGGCTTCCTCCTCTGGCAGCAGTGGACCTTCTGCTTCATCCCGAGAATCTGTCACATGTGAAGAGAGATGTCTGAAGTGAAACATATTCTCTAAAATTCACATTCTGGGACAAGCTTTCAAAGATTTACACTTGTTTATACAAACATGAAGATGAGGATTTTTTTTCATGATTTAGTTTCTTTTGGCACTAAACAACAGGTCTATACACTTTAAATGAATTGAGGGGATGCTAAAAGTTGCACATCTTCAACAGTGTGTATAGTTTTACACTTTTCAACAACAATGAATAAAATATGTTTAATTGCAAATGGTAACAGATTAAATTGATTTCATTAAATGGAAGGTGGACCAGTTTTCCTCCGAACTGTAGATTTAAAGATGTTTCCAGTGGACTGGCATTTCCACCATCTACAGCTTGTGAAAAGACATCAGTCTTGGTACCTTGGTTTAGGTCTTCATGCAGGGAGCCCTGACTTGGGCTGGATGGAGCTCCGTCACAGGGACTGTCTCCATTGGGAGTCAAAGAGATGTGACAGTTCCAGCCTGTCTCCAAGCCCATCTTTTCTGCAAAAACCTGCATAGAAACAAACAGGCTAAATAAACTTGCAATGACACTTTTTCATATGCGTAATATGCTGCTTCTGACATTACATACAGATTTTTTTGTATGTGTATGTATGTATTTATGTATTTATGTTCTACTTATGATTTCTACATGACATCTGCAGAGATATTGTCAGTTTCCCACTTAAAACACCTTTTTTAACCAGCAATGTATAGTCTTTTCTAAAAAGCGGGACGTTAGATATATAGTTTTGTTTTTTAGTAATAACTGCAATGACAATGCAATGCTGTATCACAGATTTATTCTAGTGAACGGTGGAATAATAAGTGATCAGCAGAGACAACGAGAGACAAGAGATGAAGGGGACTATTTCACATCCAGAGGATCAAAAGTTCATATGGGCTTGTGTGCTCACCTTGCTGCGGAGCTCATCCTCCATGGAAAAGTAAACAAAGCGAATACAAGCAGTGACCAGAGCATCAATGAGCCGGACTGTGTCCAGCCTCGCCTGGAACTGGGAGGATACCATGCCCATGAAGATCTGCCCGCTGAGGGCCTGAACACAGTCCTCACGCTCCACACCCTCACCTATACCCTCTGTAGAAAATCATAGGAAAATGAGAAAAGCAGCACTACGACTACGTGATCACTTCAACTATGCGCCGCTCTATAACTAACTCGTACCGTCGGAGCTCCAGCTGTTCCTGCAGGAGTTATGTTTAATGGGTGTGGTCGAGGGCAGCTCCACTCCAGAGAAGAGACAGGGACCTGGGGCGAGCTCCACACACTTCCCATTCAGTTGGCTGGACAAAGACACCTGCATGGGTTTGTAGGCAAATGCTGAGCAGTAACCTGACAGACAGGCACGCTGGTAAAAGTCCAGAACCTTCTTCCTGTTATATTTGCGACAAAAAGTAAGAGTTAGAAGGACCGTTAGAAATATCAACAATATGAAGAGAAAAACATTACTGTGACAGAGATGCACCTGTCTGAGCCTGAGAGGGGATAGATATCAGTTCCATCCCAGAAGTCACTGCAAGCCTCCAGGATGAGGTCGGCCGAGCCATGTGACAGCATCTGGACGTTATCTACAACAGAAAGGTGAAGGGGAGCGTCAGGCAGAGTGAATGAAATTAGCAGTAAAAGCAACTTTCACCTTTCTCAGCTATTCTCAGAAAGAAGGACAATGAATAAAGCAAAATGCAACAAGTTAAAAACTTTCAAATAAAATAACTGAAATTAAGTGAAATTATGTGCAGACTTACTGGAGGAAGAGTCTCGTACAAACAGGGAGATAAGATGGGAGATGGGAGGCTGGCGTTTGGTGAAGTAATGAAGGCGGCGGGAAGTGAACTCCTTGGTCTTCTCTCCCGATGGCAGCTGGTACAGAGCCAAGTGGTTCTCCTGTTTAAACAGCTCCCTTGCACCTGGAGTGAACCCTGCAACACACACAAGAGACAAGACCTGTTGTACAACAGAACTTCTTTGCTTAAACATCATAAAGCTCAATTGTTACTCAACTTTTTGTAACTATGGACATTCTGAGTACTGAGTCTTTTCACTGACTCCATCTGGTGCAGAATGTTTCATGAACACAGGCATCACAAATGCACATTACTCTTGTGTTTGCCAGCTTGTTCCTTGATGACGCCTTGTGACC
Source organism: Amniataba percoides (assembly GCA_037176925.1). Classification (NCBI taxonomy): domain Eukaryota; kingdom Metazoa; phylum Chordata; class Actinopteri; order Centrarchiformes; family Terapontidae; genus Amniataba; species Amniataba percoides. The sequence continues at coordinate 11,047,064 of JBAJHX010000024.1, read as the reverse complement.
AAAGGTGATCAGGCCCCCAGACTGTGGACACTGCTATTTATTTAATACACTACCACTGTTTTAACACATTTTCTAACTGAATTTTTATCCCCCTGTGTTTTATTATCCTTTTGTTTTTGCAACAACTTCAACTTTACCATCATAATCATGTTCTGTTCTAATCCGACACATGTAAAAGCAGCTCTGCATAATCTCATGCTTACCTATGAGCCTGGAGAGCTCGCAGAGCCCCCAGGGGACATAGACAGGTAGCACAGTGCCGTGACTCTCCTGCAGTGCCAGGTTGGAGAGGTGGTCGGAGAAGCGGCAGAGCTGCTGGGTGACGCTGGCATTGCAGAGGTTTAGCATGATGTTGAGGCCCAGCGGCTTGAGGGAGGGCAGGTGGCACTGCCAGGAGAGGTCATCGAACTGGATGCTGGCCGGGTTCTGCTGGTCCTGCGACAGGCTCAGCATCTCCAGGTGGTAGTCACACACAAAGTCCTCAGCCTCCATGTCAGGGCAGCTCATGGCAAAGTCCTGGGAACGTATGGGACAGAGATGAAAAAACAAGTCGCAACATAAATCCAAAAGTCATTTCGAACATTTCCTACTTTCGTAAGTATTTTTCTTAAAAAGCTACAGTTCCAGGTTCTTACCGGAGCCTGGTCATCCTCCCCTCCCTCAGTGTCGTGGCTGAAGCTTACGTTGGATCCAGAGTGGTGTTTGGTGCGAGTGTGTGCAGGCTGGCAGGAGCGCAGGAGCCGGAGATTGTCAGCCGAGCGAGCGGCGTCATGTGACATCTCGCTCTGCTCGGATGCCTCTCCCTGCTGGGCAGAGGACTCTGCAGGCAGACAGAGCAGAGCCTCCGCCTCCTGGGCCTGTACAGCAGTCACAATTGGTCAGTGTGGATACTCTGCAGGAATTCTTGAATTTCACTTGGCTCCAGTCACTTTCTACAAAATGCACACACAGACACACACCTCATCCCTGTCATCATCCGTCTCCAGTCGGCAGTAGGAGTTGACAGACAGGTCATCTCTGAGATCGTCCTGGCTGTTGTGAGGTGGCTCCACCCGTCCACTGAAGAACAGCACGGTCTCTGGACTTGGGTTAGGCCATGACAGGATGCCCTGCTTGTCCACACAACACAGCACCTACATAGACATAAACAATTTATAACTCACACACTTACAGACCTACAGCGATTTTAGATTTAGTTTCTGGTGGTGTCAGCGATTTCAGTTTACTACTGACACAGAAATACAACCAAAAGCTACTTAAGTATTTATTTCCAATGCAAAAAAAAAATCTTTGAATTTGGTCAAAAAGCACATTGGCAAGCTATGACTATTTTCCACACCACACTTGAGTGAGTTTGGTAGCAGGTCACTACACCTGACTTAAAACTCATGCACTGACAAAAATGCCAAAAATGTCTTGGTTTTGATGAGTCCTTGTCAGTTTTAAGTTCTGTGGCAATTATATCATGTTATCTGTTAATAAAAATCACCTTATGAATTGCCAGTTGAATACTTTTAATTGAAAGCAACAATACAATTTGTAATATTAAAATCATTATTTTTTATATTTTCTAACCCATGTTATGAAAATCTTCAGTGTAATACATTTAAAATTAGTCTGGTGTTAACCATACTGAGTTTGTTAATTATTCAGAGGGACATTGTTTCTGGAAAGAATGGTGGTGTTGACTTATGCTCATGTAATTTTCCAGTTCCATGTGTACAAGGAAAATTCTATTCACCTCACCTCTACGACTGGAACAAACACATAATATTAATTATTTTGTGCTGCTGATTAGCTTCTGCTTCAATTGCAGCTGGCCCTAACCCTTTATCCTGGTGTGATGACAGGAATGAATTTATGAATGAATTAATAGCTATGACTTACAAACTGTGTTCCACCCCGTGTCAATAGGCGGTGCTGCAGCATAAGTGTGCACTGACAGAGTATACAGATAACTGACCAACTGAAGGAAAAAAACAAGACACATTTACGTCTATTATATGTCTTTATAAGGCGTTGGTCCTCTGCATGCCTCCAGAACAGCACTGATTCTCCAAGTCTGAACTCTACAGGAGGAATGAACACCATTCTTCAAAAGATATTCCATCATTTGGTGTTCTGATGATGGTGAGAGCTCTGATCTATGGGAGAGAACACCGTCATCCTGGAAGAGACCACTCCCATCAGGACGGAAATGTTTGATCAGAGGGTAATCAGAGGTGATCACTAACAACAACTTTGGATACATCTACAGTCAGCCTTCATTCTACGAAGACAAGTGGACCCAAATCATGCCAGCTCAATGACTTAATGATGAGGCTGAAAAACACACACACCTTAAATTGGGTACGGCTTACACTGGATTTCAAGACTCTTCTGGGAAGATGGTGAAAAAAGTTCATTGAGAGCCCTGACGTGACCTTTTAAGCTGAACATCTTAAAGCTCTGAATGGAGATCAGTCTGTGGAGCTAATGAAGCAGCTTTGGTATAGAGATGTCAACAGTGTGGCTCAGGGTCACCAGTCAGATATCAAAGCTTTTATGTCTGTCTTTATGGAAAGCTACAGTAAGTTTAACAGCTCGTCTGAACTTGTGGCTTGGAAAAAAAAACTTAATAACAACATGCAGCACCATTTTATCAGACTCTCTTCATGTGAAAGAACATGCTTGTGTGACTACATAGTACAAGTTGTTGACATTGGTTGTTCAGCGTAGTTGCTAGACAATTCAGGTGGAGTTAAATTTGATCACAGTAAAATTAAAATTCCACCTTGTAATACTCACAGTGACAGATCCCAGAGTGTGTAAAAGGCTGGAAGTGTAACAGAGTGTCTGAGATTCTCCCTTCAGGACGCCAACCAGGTGTCGCCACACACAACGCAGCATCTCCTGCACACACGAGCAAACACACAAGCACGCACACACACATAAAAGTTAAGGAACTGATTTCTCCTATAAGTGACTATTATAGCAGCTTAGCTTTCAGTAACAAGGAAAAAGCAAACTGACAGCTCAGCCTAAAAGCCCCAAACCAGCTACAAAACAAGTAAGCCTTAATCAGCTCTGTGATTGGACTATAAAGACAGGAAGAGGACAAAGCTTTTATACTACAGTTCTAGTGGCACAAGGCAAGGAGGTGGAGCCTAGTGCAAGCTGCAACATTTTGTGAGTGGTCCAAAACACAACCCTTCAGATTCTTTCCAATGGGATCCATGATGAATGGTTCAGCAAGGGAGAAACCTGAAGCAATCACAACTTGCCCTTCCTTGCCTCCTCTTTTGTTAGGGGCTGCATCCAAATGAACTCCAGGGCTGCTAAACTGAAGAGACTTGTACATCAGGGGTGTAACAGAAAGCTACCACCTGTATCCAACCCTTACAGGATATAGAAACAGCAATTACCTTGATTGTTCTGATTGTGACAAATGCCTGAATCTGATGGTTTTCTTTTCATTTCATGCTTATCCTCGATGTACAATGGATATAAGACTGCAGTCTGCTTTTAATTGAGCTGAATAAGGGTGTGAGGCAAAATTGTCAGAAGGGAAAAATGATATTACTGCAGAAACATTAGCATATCTGTCTGTTATCTGTTCACATCCAAAAAGTTTAGTTTAGTTACATCCCCAATGTACACACAACAGGCTAAGAAGACGTTCTTTACCAAATAAAATAATCAATCACACAGAAATATAACACAGCAACATTGTTCAAGTGTTCAAGTTTTCATTGATTCATCTGTTACTATGATTTATCTTATAAATAATTAAGGTAAAGTAAGCATCCAAGCAGTGGAAAAAAAATGTTGCACACTACAGCCAAGTGAAGAGCAATGCGACAGGCACAAATATGTTGCAGTGTAATTGGAGTTCACGTGAGGGAGGACAAAGATTTAACATGCGTCAAGGTCTTTTTTTTTAAGAACCAAAAGCATTCATACAATACTGGCAATGTAAAAATGCTTATCTGCCAATTGATCAAGAACCTAATCGATCTGCCAAGCACAGATTTTAATCAGCATTTGATGCAAAAGTATTTTCAGTGTAATTCTAGAGGTAAGGATACAAGCAGAGGAAACCCAAGAAAATTACCAGCATGGGGGGGCTGACTTCCAGTCATGCAGTGCAAGCAGGCAAGCAGAGGTCAGGCACAGACTCAAGGGAAAGTCCCTCTCAGGATCAAACCTTCCCTACATTCAACACTCGCTAGCTGGAGCCATGCTAAAGCCAGCAACAAATCACTGATTATTTTAGAAGGAAAGTTTGGTGTAAATCTACTGATGACTGGGAATTTGCTCTGTTTCCCTTCGAGTACTACAGCCTGCCGACAATGGAGGACAATGCCTGGGTCTGCTCAGGAAGTGCGAGAGGTCGTGGGAACAGAACTTGTACCCATGAGAAAATGGCTGTTGAGATAACATGTCAAAGATGACTGGAGGCATCTGAGCATAAACTTACATCCAGAGGCGCTCAGTCAAGACATGCTGTCTGATAATCCATAGATGAGGAGTGACCAAACCAAAGAGTCAAGGGAGAGAAAATAACACGTAGTGCATGATGCATGATGGACAAAAAACAGAAAACAGAAAGTTCTTGAATTAAAACAAAAAAAAAAAAGAGAAGACGAGGTATTGAACCCATGGAGAATCAGAGACGTGGTCTGAATCGGAAGATGTCCATGAAAAATTTTGTGGTGAAGAAATCAAAGAGGCAATGGAGACTGCGGGTGAGTGGGTGGAAGAGGGAGGGTAGCGAGAGCTGTGCACAGGGACTCCAGAGAGGGAATTGCAAAGTGCGAGGACAGCGAGCAAGTGAAGACAGACAGGTTCAAGTGGAGCTGGTAGCCAAGCGAGTGGAGGAGGGGAGGGGAAGCGAGACAGTGAGAGGTTATACCTGGGAGGAAACCACTTCGGTGTAGCTGCTTAGAGTGTCCTCAGAGAACTTAGCAAGCTGGGGCAAGAGAAGAATCTAGTTAAAACACAGAGGGAGGCCCTTGCTGCATCTCCTCTGTGCATGTGTGTGTGTGTTAGGGTTAGACTGATTTGTACAGAACTATCACTATCTTGGAATTGAAGGTGCCAATAGCCAGCATGGAAACACCTCTGAAACAGGGTACAGGCGGTTTATGGCATCCCAAAGACAGCTCAGTGTGGCGGGGCTCTGAACAGTGCTCACATTCATACTGACTGAACAGTGGAGGAATTGTAGTCCATTTAATACACAGCACCGATTTTAGGGGAGCAAAGGTGATTGTCAAACTCGGATAAACCCATCAGGGACACCGCGACGCTCATCATGAGGACTTCTACTCAGCCAAAGAAAACAGCTGTATGATGTCTTCTGAGGCTTTATCAAATCTAAGACCATAACCAAGATGATGTTATCAGGGTTATCTCAGCCTGGTCGGAAGGTTCAAATAACAAATACTTCCAACCTACATGATGCAAATTAGAGATGAGTTTGAATGAGAGATGCAGTGACTTACATCCACTATGTGTCAGAAACAGTGTTATAAGAGCCTGGACAAGTAAATTCAATTAAACTCAGAGCCAATGCTATGAAACCACATTCACAACAATTACTCAAATAAATCAAATTAACTTATCAAATTAGTTAATTAACTGAATTAAATTAATTCAGGCTCATATGCAATGTGTTTAATTTCATACTTATCACCATTTACACAGTAAACTTTATTGGTTTAGAGGTCTGTTACCATGTCATTAGGTAGTGTAAACCATAAATGGAAGAAAACTCTGTCCATCCTTTTAATTATCTTGAAAACAAATGGCCTTTGTGCTGTGCAGTGAACAGTGGTTGTGTGTATTGCTGTGAATGCACACGCATGTAGAGTTGAGTGTGAAGTTGTCTGGATTCCTGAGAAAGCTGCAGGTCATGCGAACTGAAGAGCAGGATGCAAACCGGCACTGCACTAATGCTTAAAACCTGGGACTGCGTACAAAAAACGTCCAACACTGTTCACTGAATACGGATGTAAACACTGTCAAACACCTTGAGACTTTACATTTTACCTTTCTCTATTAATACAAATTCAAATGTCCAGAGTTGAATGTGGTACTGTCCAAAAGCATCCAGATCACACTGTATGTAGAATATGACCTCACCTGCTGCCCATCAGACAAGGCTCAGTTGGCCTGCATGTGGTCAAGGGAAATAAAATGACAAAAAGGAAGAGAAAGAAACAGGCAAGAGCTGAGCTGTCTCTGCCAGTTCTTCTCTGTAAAATACATTTGATATTTCCATAGACCACCTGTCATGAAGTCAGGTCTATAAACTGGATGTTTAATGTCACATGAATACTCTACTGCTGGCAATGAGCTTTTAATATGGGGTCAACCTGAGAAATCAGTCTAACCCTACAGTGTGTGTCTGTTAGTTAAAACATAGAACATGATACTCTGTGTTAGTACCTGAAGCTGTCTTTTCTGTGCATTTGTGAGTGCATCTGTGTGTCTGTGTGTATGCGTGTGTCTCACCAGACCAGCTGGTGATGCACGGCTGAACTCAGCGAGGACCCTGGCCTCTCCAAAGGCATTCAACAACACCCACATGACAGGGAAGAGCAACGGCAAGATGGGAAGAACGCCCATCAACTGCAAATACAATGTAAGACACTTACACTTCTGTCACAGAATTGTGTGTGCATCCTATCATAATTCAAATATCAGCTAGTTGAATGTACTGATGCACATTAATTAGGTAAAAAGTACAGGCAAATGCAAGCAAAATACTGCTACACAATTACAGTTTTTAATGTTTGTACCTGAAGTTGAAAGAAATGGTAGCAGGCGAAGGTGAGGCTGGGTGCGTCCCAAAAGTAGCGGATGGTGTTCACTAGCAGGAACATCACCTAAAAGGGAGAGATCATGAGGATACCAGTGAGGGGGAGGTGGCACACATTACATTTGAGTTGATTAAAGCAGAGAACTAGTCATTCTAAATACAGAAACTATTTAAAAACTTTACCTTAAATACTTACCAGCACAACAGGACAGACAAGCTTGGTAATAACAGATTGCACTGTAAACCTCTCATTGTCTAGCACTGTGATTGGTCGAGCTAATGCCAACTCCAAACTGTTCCTGTTGGAAAAAAAAGAGAAGACAAGAGACAGAAACATAACACATTGACCTAATTTTGGAAGAACTAGAGCCTCGTTTATGCAGAGGACATAAAATGTGTTCTGATCATGCACTTGTGCAGCATTCTCTACCTGGAAGAAAATCGTGTATTTTTGTATGACTCCACTGTAGTTGCATTATATCAACATACTCTCTCTGGTCTCAGAGCAAATGTCTGTATATGTGAAATCCATGTAGAGACTTCTGAAAAGCCTTCAGTGTGTTGTCTCTGTAAACCCCAACTTTGATAATGTTAGGCGTCAAGGTCTATAGTACATAGACATAGGCCTAGGCAGCAATGTGCAGTGGGCACAGAAGGAAAACCAAACATCTTTTAAATGATCACTTGGCGCTAACACCCAGAAAAGACAAAAAAAACATTTCCCAACACCCAGCAAGTTCTCTACCTGACTGTGTCCAGCACAGGAGTCCGGACCACTCTGAAGAGACGGTGTTGCTGGGGGATCTGGGGTCCTCTCTTTTCACTGGCCCGTGGGGAAGGAGGGGGAGAAAATGGGGGAAATAGATCTCCTGGCTCCAACACAATGTGCTCATCATCCTGAGGGAAGAAACACAGATTCAGCTGGTCACATGATCCTGTTTCAATGTAGCAACAAAGGCTGAGCATGCAAGTTTAGACGACGCTGTTTGTCTATTCTGTTCTTTACACAATGAAGTCCTGCATCATTGTGTAAAGCAGTGCACTGCATCCATAAACATATTTATCACTGTCTTTTTTATATGTCAGTTATTAGACAGGGCCACACACTAATCACCTACCTTAAGTTCTAAAGAGCCTGAAAGATAACATGGTGAATACATATATGTTATGAATATATGGTACCTGCTCAGGTGATTATATGCCTAAAAATAAGCAGCATACTGAGTTATGAAATATGGAAGTCATCCTTTATAACATTATTAGTTCAACTCTTTGTTAACCCTGAACCTGTAGCTATTTACCATAGCCAGCAGTACTCGATATTTGCGTGCTAGCAGGACCCCAAATAGCATGTTTCCTGCCCGCCAGCTGTGACATCAGCTGAAGAACCAGTCGTACATGTGTGCTGTGTATGGACCAATAAATAAATATTGGCCTCCTGTGCCAAAACCAGTTCTGGTATTTTCTATATTGATATGAATCCCAAAAGAACATCTAGAGCAAATAACTGATAACTTTATTTGGAAAATTAAAAGTATTTCACAAAAGCACAGCACACAGCATTGCACTGCCAAAGTGACTGTTGTATTTACATTTTATAAATAAGAGAAAGTGAAAGTGAAATTTAAATGAATGACAATATTGAATTATGTATATTCAATTACCGCATTTTTCTGACTATAAGGCACACGTAAAATCCTTAAATTTTCTCAAAAATCGACAGTGCTCTTTATAATCCGGTGCGCCTTATGTATGAATTCTGGTTGTGCTTACTGACCTCGAACAGATTTTCTGTGGTACACGGCGCTCAAAAACCTGTCAAAATGTTTTAGTACGACTTTGGTAAGATACGAAGCTGCGCTGCTTGATGGATTGTTGGAGCATTACGGCCACCGTAGTCAGGAGCCTCGCAGAGTAATACACACTGTGTGTAATGCACCTTATAGTCCGGTGCGCCATATATATGAAGAAAGATCGAAAAATAGACCATTCATTGACAGTGCGCCCTATAGAGCAGAAAATACGGTAACAGATACTGACTATCAGTATTCAACATTCATTTACAGGTCATTCTAAAACAGAGCGTCTTACAACAAACTGTACATTTCAATATACTCAATATGACTAGAGGAGTATTTGTTTGGTGACACTGTGGCAGAGGGAGAAGCTTATGAGTTGCTGAAGTGGAGTCAAATTAAGTTAATCCAATAGAAAAACTACTTCCATTTTCTTCATGTATGAAACTAGACTTTCTCTGCATCTAAAAACAAGTGTGAACGTTCAGGTAATGTATGTATATCGACACACAGACTAACCTTAATGCCTCTGAGCGATGCAAACGCCTCTTGGCCAGGTCTAAGAGCGATGATGTCTCCTTCTACTAGCAGACTGACAGGCAGGTTAATCAGCTGGGAATCGCGGTAGGTCCAGTGAAGAGACCATGATGGGGACGAGGGTGTGTACAGATCAGGGTACAGAGATGGAGACCACCGCACTTCACCCACACACCCTGACAGATAGTCTGGAGAAACAAGCAATGAAAGAAAGTTAATATATACCCATTAATCCATTTTCTAACTTGCTTTATCCTGCACTCAGGGTCACGGTGGTGCTGGAGCCTGTCCCAGCTGTCTTAGGGCGAAGGCGGGGTTACAACCTGAACTGGACGCCTAATGGACGCCATTATAATTTATATCTAAATAGATATAAATTATAATTGTATACGCGCACGCATGCACACACACACACACATATATATATATGAGTGTGTACATGTGTGTTGTAAATGGGCCAAAATGCAGTACAAGGTACAGTGATCAATGATGGTCTGCAGCTTGGTACAACTCATGCATCAATACTTTGTGTTCTTTTTGGTGGAGCTTTTCACCACCGCTTCATGTCATAAAGTAAGTCAGTAAGTCAGTAAAAGGAGGGCACAATTTAGTTTTAATCCTGTTTTTCTTTTTTCTTTTCTTCAACAGCAGTTGGCAGGATGGATATCGATGAGGCACCTTTTGTGGCTTAATAACTGGAATATGAAGATGGTGAAAGAAAGCCAGTTAGCAGCTGGTTCTTTCTGTTGCTTCTTCCTCATGTAAAAAGCCAACACCAAATCATGTTACACTGTGAGACAGCTGCCTCACAGTAAGACACTGTGACCTGACTTTATATAACAGTAAAACCCCATCTGTATTTCCTAAATAACATAGCCATATTACAGATCAACGGATCTACTAGAAACTAATAGAAATAGACAACAGTCTCACTGTTATCTTGTTTGCTTATGTAAGTCATATAGAGGCATCAGTTAAATATGCCTGGTTAATCTCCCCACATTTGGCTCAGAGTTTTTCTGATGTTGACATGAATTCAGAGACAAACACGGAGATTATCGTGCTTTTCTCTGTGATCAGGGTCGAAGTTGGTGTTTAATTTAAATGTTTTGTTTTAATCTAGTCAAAATCAAAAATGCTTGTTGAGATATGCTGTTGTTTTTATACTGGTCAAATTAATAAAAAAGAGGGGGGGGTATTTTAAAAAGTGCAGCATCTGAGAAAATACTAGCAATTCATCACACCACTGTTGAATAACCACAAAATAAATCTGGGAGATGCTATGACTGCTGCCTTTTTACAGCCATACTGAATGTATCTGGCTAATAAAAAGATCCTTGACTCACCGCTGAGCTGTGTGATGATGCTCTTGAGGCGCCGGACCATCTCACTCCTCTTCAGCCTCTCCTGACGTCCGACCAGTAGCAGATTCAGCAGGAAGAGGAGAAGGAGGGCTGCAGCATTCACCAGTTCTATGCCAGAACTGTGGAGATGAAAAGGATTTGTTACTTTGTACTGCACTTAAAAATCTATTTGATGTAATGTCAAATACTTTTTACTTTTTTTATTATAGCAAATACATCCTAGTTTAAATAAAAAGAAACTTTTGGTCAGTCACTCATCACATCTAATTAAATGGTGTTTGTTCAAGAGAAAGCGGAGCAGTTTAGGCATGCATCAGATCGCTGTGGAACACAGCACAAGAAATGACAGCTGGTGTTTGTGTGGCTGGTGATTAATTACAATTTCTCACTTGTGTTCATCTTGAACATGTTGATTATTTTTCATGAAAACAATACAGTTAAGTGGACAAGTAAATGAACAGCAAAACCCATACTGAGTAAGACACAGAAACCTCCTTAACTTAGCTAGAATCTGATATGCAACATCTAATAAATTATAAGATTTACACATTAAGCCTTCTATAAAACTAGTTTCCCTTAAATAACTAACAAAACCTATAACCTTTTTATTGATGCTGCTCGTAAAGTATCACAGATGTTTCAGAAGAGGACAGTTCAGTGAAAAGGGGGCACCTACCTGCCCTTTGGCTGGCTGCCATGGCAACAGAAGAGTCCCAGCACCACCAGTAAAGTGAGAGCCGCTCCCGGCCAATGGAGACAGGAGTGACGGTTGCCATGGTAAAGAAAGCTATTCACCCACTGTTCCTATGAAAACATGACAAAACAACAAGGCATAAGCAGAAGAATAAGCAGTGTCTTATGTAAGGCTTTCAACACGTGATGAGTGATCAAGGAACTGTGTTGCTATAAGTAGATGGGATCAAGGCCGTGTGGATAACGTAGCTCTCTCTCTGTGTCTTGTATTTTTGTGTTTACATGTTTATCAGGACCAAACATCCTCACATGGATGTGATGATGTAATTATTTTTCCAGTCCTCACTTTACTAATTCAGGTTAAGGGGGAGGTTTACTTAAACACCATCTCAGGTCAGGATAGTCACTGTCACTGTCCTTAATCAAAGACCACTCATAATGAATGAGTATTTATAAACTTCAGTGTACCTGTGCAGAAGCCCGTCGACGTGCAGTCCTTTGGTGCTGCTCCAACAGGCTGCTGAGCTGGTCCCGGAGCTTCACAAGAGCCTGGCCGGTTGACAGGCCCAGAGTCACAGCATCCTCCTCCTGGAACATCACACAGAACCACCCTTTCATTCACTGGTTGACTCTTCGTCCAAAAAGGAGGCATGAATAATTTGGCTTCGCTAAATACATTTATTATGACTGCTAGCCTTGCTTAACTTATAATAACAGTTTCAATAGGACAAAATTTTGTAAAATTGTAAAATCAAATTTTACTTCGGCCATTTATACAGACCATTTCTGTAGAAGTGGAGTGTCTTTATTCAAGTTTTAATTCAAGAGTTATAAAACCTTTTAATACCATACCTAATGCAGTGTAATACTTGTTCCATGATCATAACAGCTATAGTGTGAAAGTCAGTGTGGCCTAGAATTTTTCATTATTTTTTTCACTACATCACAGTCATATATATAACAAGAATTCCCAATGGCATAGGGGACTTCTGCTTTTTGCAGATGATGTGGTGTTGTTGGTTTCATTGGACCATGCAATCTAAAACACACTGAGACCTCACATTGAGATTTGCTCTCAAAATAGGATGAAACTCTGAGGCCATGGTACTCCAGAAAACAGGACTAGAAGCAGGCCGCTGCCCTATTACAGCAAATGTGACAGTCACATTTTAACTGCAATATTGAAAACAGGTAACCTTTATGTGAGAATGCACATTAAGAGAGTTTCAACCTCCAGTATTGCTGTGAAGTTTTTTATGTGGGTCCACTCTGATGTATATAAATTACACTACAGTACTCAGCATTAATCATAGTACCTAACAAGCAGGGAAGCCTCAACACACATTACTGAGACTGATTATGTGAAGGTTGGAATTCATCTAATCAGCAACACCGTGACCCCACCCCACCACTGGCCCACTTCCACTTACAAAGGCAGGAAAGGTAAATACATATACAGCAATAAGATGGTTTAAAAGAGAGGGAGGCAGAAAATATCCAGACTGAAAAGCTGATGCCAGGAACAGTTTGGCATTTCTTCCTGAAAAATGGCTAAAACCTTAAATTGTTTAGCAAAACTGCTGTCAATCAGGAAAAAATACATTAATAACAGAGAATTGGAGACAGCCATATCTAATGTCAGCGGGAAACAAAACCTTTCCAAGTCTCCCTGTCACTGAGAGGGTGTGTGAGTCCTGTGCAGACACGCTCAGAAAGACATGTACAAATATGACTATATAATATCTCACACACAAATCACACACATATACACAAAGGGCTCAGCTTTCAAGCTCCACATACCACGGAGCCAGGCTATAAATATCTTTCCATTTCCCTGAGGAACAAAGCCTTAACAAAAATCATCCAGACAAAGTCAACACACGAGGAGCCTAAACAGCCTCAGTAAAGCAGAGCATGCCTGGATCAATCTTTGATGCTCACCAACAAATCAAGTGCAGTATACAAACATGTAAAGACTGCAACTGACACCAAAAGCAATGCCATATATCTAAAGGATATTTGAATGACATTGTCACCCACCCAAACAGGCAACTAACAGTTTTGTGTTTAGCTACAGACAGACATCAAGATGCAAAAGACAACTTACACTGCTCTTCTTCCTGAGGCAGATCCCTTCTCTCATCTTCAAAACCATGACTGCTCTGCTTCTCTAAAATCTCTATTACCACCGGTGATTTACAAGGGCAATGTCTAACGACTGCTGTACCGCGTTACGCAAATCGTTACATTTCAGAAACCGGCTTTCAACATGTGAACGAAGCCCTGACAGGACAGAGAGCCTGCTCATGTCTACAGTCAGGAGGGAGCCGGAGATGCTGCAAAACCTCACCCAAATTTCTCTCGTCACTGGGCTGCAGACAACAGAGCCCAGCGTCAGTGCGCGCTGCCAGCTGGACTTTAATTCAGAAACACAAAGTCTGGCTGCCTCTCTGGCATGGGCCGAGCCTCATTCAGTTCAGCAGCTGGCTGGGACACCAAGCAACAAAACCCAGACTACATCAAGAGGGGGAGGTAGGGGGGTGAGGCAGACATAGTGGGGTCGGGGGGGCTCTTTTGATGTGACGAACAATACCAATCTGGCATGTAGAACCCTGCTGAGGCTATTTTCCACTCTTGCCAGCTTGGCATATTTTGCAATGATAGAGAGACGCATTTAGAGAAGCTGCAGAGAAAACTGATGAAACTGGTAACAAAAAGTTAAAGACGATTTACTAACGATGATGCTATTAGTATTAACTGAGATTGGAATTGACATGTCAAATAAATATAGTGACTTAACATCTACATTTTCACGGTAACTGAGAAACTCCCTCTCCTGAAGAAGACTTGTGTGATGCAATCAAAAGCACTAAGCTTGACTTCATGACGAGACTGTTTTTGCCAATTTGGAGTATTTTTCTGATATAGTAAATGGATTGAAATGGCAAATAAAATCCTCAAATATAGTGAACTTCTTTCCACAGACCAAACTCTTCACAAAGTATCAACTCATTTTGTTGGTTTTTAACTATAATCTTCTTGGAATGATTATCTTTAACAACTGCATTTTGTATGGCATTGGCATGATACAGCACAATCACATCATTACAGTCTTTATTTGCACAAATGACCAAAACTAAAATATTTCTTTTCTGCACTGTCGATCACCTGTTCTTTTTTTCTAAGGGCATACATTGTTGATTCTGACTGGTACTGTGATTTGTTAGGGGCTGAGGCTGTGTGGGTGAGCACTTAAAAAAATATGTGTTAAAGTTTGTCAGTTCACTTGAATTGCCAAAGTACAACTGCCAAACAGGCAATTAACATCTGTGATCTCAGCATTATAATGGCAGAAAATATAGCAGAAAATAATGAAAAAATAACCACAATGCCAAAGGTGATGTATTCAAATGAACAAAAACACAGACATATCAAACATATTATATCTTAAGACCTTGAAAGAAGCTAATTGGAATATTTGCGAGGAGAACTATCAAAATACATTATCCTTGAAAAAGGAAAAACAATTTGGATTATCCATTCAGCTGCCAGTTAATTAATAACTCTAACCGATGTTTTAGCATTAAAACTTATATAGTCTTACACAAAAGGTGAATAGAATTTGAACTTTTGCTTATGACTTCGTACATCATATAAAATATGGGTTAGGGTCATTTTCCGATCCAGCAAGCCCAAGTCAGCAAAAATGTTTGTAGTGCAAAGTCACTCGTCGAGGGCTGACAACGCTTTATTCATCACATCTGAAATTAGACAGTTGCTGTGTATGGCTTCACTGGTGAGAGCACCAATCTCTTGGGAAAGTAAATGGCATGACACGGATGGGCGCAAACTCCAGGCCAGGTGATGCAAACAGACGCCAATCCATGTCCATGCAAGTTGAAATGTTTCAGCTTGCATGAGAAATTCACAGCAGCTTCTGATGATGTTCAGTCATGTCCCCTTTAGAAAGAGGC
This sequence comes from Amniataba percoides, assembly GCA_037176925.1. Classification (NCBI taxonomy): domain Eukaryota; kingdom Metazoa; phylum Chordata; class Actinopteri; order Centrarchiformes; family Terapontidae; genus Amniataba; species Amniataba percoides. Next base: position 11,031,895 of record JBAJHX010000024.1, on the reverse strand, counting down.
GGGTACGTGATTCTGACTTTAATGTCGAGTTCAGATTTCAAATTCAAATGTCAAATTCTACGATGGCTTGTTCTCAAAAGTCAAATTAAAGCAGTCATTTGTGATAAAGTAAGTAAAAAGAGAAATAAGATATCAGATATCTAAACAGAAAATAAATCTAAAGATCAAACATGGGAACAGAACAGAATATCTGTCTAATAAAATGAAATTGAAAATATCAATGTGATACTGTGGGCATGTGTACAATGTGCTAGTTAATGATTATGTAACAGAAACACAGCACATAGGTGGGAACACAGAGATAGGAGAGGAAGAAAGCTCCTCTTTGAGTCTGTTGTGCAATAGGTCAGCAGCAGCCATGTTTCCATTCCTACGTATGTTATGTTGACCCAGCCATGCCTGGTTGTGAAATGCCACTCCTACACGTCTATGTTTAACTAAAGAGGTTTGATCTTTTGGCCCTTCAGATGGGTTTAACTTAAATGACACCAAAATTGATCAAAGGCAATGAGTGTTCATGTGAAAAGGTGAATATGGGAGAATGTGAGTTAAAACTATTGATGTATTTAACAATGTGTAGCAAAAAGAAATAAATAAAATGGTTTGGATAACCTGAAGAGACACTTGGCTTGTTTTAACATGTCTGACTGTTTCACTGTCACACCTACAAATAAAAAAAAAAAATCACCATTATCAAATCAAAAAATCAAATGTATTTATTTAAAGCCCAAAATCACAAACATTGTTTGCCTCAGAGGGCTTTACAATCTGTACAGTTGTGACAC
>JBAJHX010000024.1:10973680-10992054 GCA_037176925.1 Amniataba percoides | reverse complement strand
CAATTGCATTAAGCATGTTTTTTGGTGAAATGGAAGCTGATATCATAATGATATTGACTTGTATGATTCCATACCAAATAACCAGCTCCATGGAAATAAGCCCAAAAGATGGGACTAAGCTCTCCAAAAAAAAAAAAAAAAAAAAAAATCACTGCATTAGACAGGCATTGTGGAGAGAGACAGGAAACATAGGAAGGGAGCATAAATAAGCAAACACACTTCAGAAACAAACCACCAAAAATGCAGTCACCAGTATCTGTAAGCATCTTTACAGATAAACATGAGATCTTGGTGGCTTGATGTTGACTAGTGTTGTTGAACTGACATGTGACGCATCATAAAATCTTTTTTCTCCCCACTGCAGATATAAAAATATAACGCAGTATTTTGAAGCATTTTCACTTTTAGTTGTAACATTACTTTTACTTAGGTATAATATAATCGTAGTTACCTGTCGCAGGTTGTCGTTTCTGCCCTGATACATGGAGCTGAGGTAGTGGACTATTAGCTTGGTAGCTTCAGTCTTCCCTGATCCACTCTGACCACTACACGAGAGAAATGTCATCAAACAAAGGTGTGCCCACTGATGCTTAGATCTACATGCTACTGTGCTCACACTGACAAAGTTAACATGCAGGAGTTTAAAAGGCTTCTTGATCTCTGCCTTTAAAAGGTTAATCTTTTCTTTTTCTTCTTTATTTTCCTGAAATTGCAGTTCTTGTACCTGATGATGATGCACTGCTCATGGGTGGAGGCTTGAGACTGACTGAAAGCAGCGTCGGCTATGGCGTAGACATGGCTGAAGCAGAGAACAAAAAACACTCATCATGAAGAACATAAGAGGGAGCAGATGTTTGAGGGGACTCTTTAGCAAGACACATGCTGCCACCTGTTATACTGATGTTTTTTAAGATCAAGCAGAGTAATGGATCAGTGTGGGAGGTGTTTACTCACGGTGGGTTCCTCTGCTGCTCTTTGCCCTGGTATTTCTGTCTCAGGTCCTCTGTGTAGATGTTCAGGGGCTTGAAGGGGTTAATGGACAGCAGCATGTTTCCAATGTAAGTCTGGGTGGAAAGAAGTGTTCAGAGAAAAAGCCATGCTGAAAAAAAAGAAGGTATCACCATGTGTGTGTTGCACTGTTGTGCACTTACATAAATGCAGTCTCGGTGGAACCTCTTCTTTAGATTCAGAAGCACAGAACTCTCACACACCTCTCTAAAACATTAGAAAAACATATTGTAAAGTATGCACATTTATACTGTATTACATCTGTATGTGTGTGTGTGTGTGTGTGTGTGTGTGTGTGTGTGAAAGAGAGTGAGAACTCACTCTAGCTGAGACAGGTCCTCCACCTCATCCACCTCTATAGCTCTTCTGCTGCCAGGCATCACCACCTGAAAAAGGCAGAGACATGAGCAGATGACCCTCGTTTAAAACATCCTTCAAGTCAGGACCACAAACTCTGACAACTTCTGATGCCCACATGTTCTCTCCACAGCCATCTTCTAGTCTGTTTAAAATGAAATATATTTAGCCTTTCAAAGGCAACAAGGCCTCACCAAAGCCGTATACAGTCTGTAGATATATTTTGTTTCAGCACGCTAATGCTCCACTCCACTCATAACCTTTCCACGGCAGGTAAAACTATCTGCTCGCAGTGGTGGAGCAGTGTGTCAGCTGATAGCAGTGCGCTGCAGTGTGCTGTATGCTCTATTGTATCTGAATAGTCCAGGAAATAAATAAACCAACAGCAAGTCTCTTATGCTGTATTGTTTTGCGTGCACACCAGCACACCAACGCCAAGATGAGAAACAACCACAATTACCACATTCTGAACTGACCAACGTGCAAGGCGAGGTTTCCTGGTGATTGCTGGGTGAAAACATCGGGACATTGCATTCCACATGAAAGTTTTTTGGACAACTGCTGGCCATTTATGGTAGCTGTGAACTATGACATGGATTTTGATGAAAATGATCATTCTCTGAGTCTTGCACCTCCATCAGGTCGTCATGAGGATACCAAATGTTAGTTCTAGGCACGTGGTACCGTGCAGCTAGTCAGTCATGACTAGTCAAATAGCTGGATTGTCTTATGACAGCAAGATAGACAACAACAGAGAAATACAGCAACTGTCTGTATCAGTCAGGACTACTGACACACAAGGGCCTACACACTCACAGTCCACCAATGCAGGTATTTTTGTTTATTTCACTGCATCAAACCTGTGTGGGCAAAAACACTCCATACTTAATGTGAAAACCTCATGTTTAATTCCAACATAATTGCATCAAACTTCGACCAAAGCAGAAGTCTAGTCTACCACAAACAAAATAAGATATTTTGGGGAGAGGATGGAATTTAGAGGGAGCTAGGGTCCGAGGTTAGAAGACTTTTAACAACTGAGATCAGTGGGTGTATCACACAGATAAATGTATAGTGAAACAATTCAAAAGGCAAACCAAGATTATAAAAAGACTCACAAAGTTCTTTCTTCTAATTCAAATTATTGTTACTTAGAACCACCCTCAGGTAAAAATGAACAACAAACAAACAAACAAGACCAACAGTGATTACTATTGGTTCCAACAGATATTCTTAATGCATGCCACCGGGTTAAATTTTTAATAATAATGCAGTATCAGTACCTGTGTGCTGACTAGTCGACTCTCCAGCATCTCCTGGGTGGGATCCTCAGATTCCCAGGGGCCCCTGCCATTGTGGACAGGAACAGTCCTGGCCTGGCCTGCATCATCATAGACTGTCCACTTGGATAACTTCTCCACTGTCTGGTGTGGCAGCAGGTTCTCAGCACGCAGCCAGTCCTGAACCACAGCACAGCAGAGATAATGACCTTAAAAGAAGAGGGACTCCCTCCATTTTTTCCTAGTACAAGTGGCAGAGTGCCTTTTATACTCATAATGTCTAGTCCAACACCAAACATGTAATACACACCTGAGGGTCTCCACTCATCCGTGGATTCCCAGCCCAATGTACCTCTGGTTGGGTGATAGTATATATACCCCCCTCCCCCATCAACTGGGCCACTTCTCTGTCTGCCTCTTCTTCATACAAGGACCGGACACCTGACGTCACCACGTTTGCCTCTCCATTTGACAAGGGCTGAGAGGTGGACTTGGGTATTTCAGCTGTAGCATCTTTCTCTGGGTGTGGTCCCCTGGCCCGAGCCAGTCCACCACCTTTAGTTCCTCCTGATATGGACATCTTGGTCAGGTTGATCTGGGTTGGGTCAAGTTTTCCTCTTGCGGCCTGTAGCATGCTGACTCCATTTTGACTATCTACAGCAGCTCTGTTGTTTTTATCTTCAGTGCTGGATGATAATTTAGGTGTACCATTTGCCCCAGTGCTCCTCTCTGTCACGTGGGTGCGGGTCGTTAACCCTCCTAACAAGGGCTTCTTGATGGACTTCAAGCTGCAGAGATCTGGTTTGACAGGGAGCACAAGCCTGGCACCTGGTTTTGGGGGTCTGGGCTCTGATGCAGTGGGCTCTCCAGGTAATCCAGCGGTACTTGATGGAGTAGATGGTCCAGGAGCTGCCTGGGGAGCCTCAGTTGTCTTTGCCTTGTCCAACTTGTTCATCCTGGGGAGCACCACGGCATATTTGGCCTCTACCTCTTTCTCCCCAGCTTGGGCCACTTCGTCCCCTCTGTCCCCAGCTTTTACAGGCACCTGCAGGTCAGCTTTCTCTTTGGCCATTTTGTCTTCAGAGGAGCCTCCTCTTTTCTTACTGGCCAGGCTGGTTTTACTGGCAACTCTCATGGCCATTCTGTGTTTGAGGATGTTGCCCTTCGATTTTTTAAGACCCTGTTTCTGTTTTATTGCCCTAAGGGAGAGCCAGCGGGAGACCCCAATTGCTTTGGTCCAAGCAGAGAGCTTCTTTCGTAAGTTTAACCCCCGTGGCATGTTCTTCTGAATCCAACCCGACACTCTGCGAAGCGTGGTCATACCTTTTCTCCGCGCTATCAGACGTTCGTTGGGTTTGCCACAGCCCTTATCCACAGCGTCAGGCTCTGACGTTTCCTCGTCGGCATTTGCTAACATCTTTTTGTCTTTGTGTTTGTTAGATGCCTTCTTGACCTTTCCTAAGAGCAGTCTTTGTGGCAGCCCTTTGGGGACACTTTCAGCATCCTGCTGCTCCTCAGTGTCCAGAATGGCTTTAAAGTCTTTACCTTTGGCTTTGAGAAGCATGATTCTGTTTTGGCCTTTGATGGCTTTGGTCAGTGTTGGTTCCTCCTCCTCCTCCTCCTCCTCCTCTTCCTCTTCCTCCTCATCTGGATCAGCTTCTAGGGGAGCTTCTTTCTCGTCAATATTTTTTCTTTTGTTTGCTAACTTGCCTTTTGCTGTGTCATCCTTATCAAAGGAAAGACCTGTTGATGGTTGACTCTCCTCTGTTGCAGAACTGGGCTTGTCCTCTTTTTGTGGCTTCTTTTTGTTCTTTTTTAGTTCCTTGGCTTTTTGTTTGGCTTCCTTTTCTAACCTCTGCTTCTCAGCTTTGGCCCTCTGTTTCTCAGCCTTCTCTGCTTGCTTCTCTGCCTTTGTTTTTTTAAACATCTTGCGTTTCGGCCCTTGTGTAGACTTCGTGGGACGAGGAGGTTGCCCGCGTCTTCTGCAGGTTTTATCAGCCACTGGCTCTCCAGGAGCGTCTTCCTGGGTTATCTCCTTCTCATCACCCCCATCACTGACGGCCGCTTCAGATTCTTCTACCTCCTTCTCGTTTTCCTCTTCGCTTGATGTAGCTGCTTTAACCTCTGAGTTACTTCCGGATTCGGTGACCTCTTTGTCAGATTCCCTGTTCGCCGTCCGTTCTGTGTCTTTAGCGTCTGATTCCTCAGCCTCCCCGCTGCTCTCCTCACTCCCCTGTGTCTCAACTGGCTCTTCGTTACTGCTTGGCTCCTCCTCCTTCTCATCGTTACTAGTTCTCTCTTGTGTCACCTCTGCTGAGCTTCCTGCATCACTCTCTGATTCCTCATTGTCCTCCTTCTCTTCCTCCTCCTCCTCTTCCTCACTCTCTGACATTTGGACATGTCTCTTTTCAGGCTTGGTGGGGAGCTGGTTGTTGATCCTCCCTTGTATAGTTTGGGTTGTTTTGGGGGGAGGTTTGAGTTTTGTCTTGTTTATGCCCCCTGCAGTCTTTCCATCTTTCCTTTGTCGTGGTTGTGATCTATCATTTGCAGTTGCTCCATTTTCGAATGTGTTCTCTGCTTGTTTCTGTCGTTCTTTTTGTTCTGTACCTCTCTTTTTACTTAGATTTGCTTTATTCCTCCTGTTATTCTTCACTTCATTTGTCTTTCCATCCTCCGGAGTTGGTGAATTCCCTCTATGCTTTTGTTTCCCATGAGACACTTTGGAACCGTTCTGTCTCCCACTTTTGGGTCGATTTTCTTTTTTGCCTGCCTCTGCTCTCTGCTTTGTTGCATTTGTTCTGCCTTGGGACTTTACCGGCGGCATGGCTGTCAGTTCCCCGGAGTTAAAATTAACTGAAAAAAACACAACAGCACATAAATTTTGTAATTTAACTGCATATATTGTCAAGAAAAATGGAATGACGTGCACATAAAGAAGCATCAATCAATAACAGACTCTGAAAAATGAGTTAGCCTCTCAATAGAATGAACAATTAAGGGGCGTAAACTGAATATATTTGTAAAAACTGGTTCAATCTGACAGCATATAGGCCAGGTTTTACACTTTAAGTCTCTCATTCTTGTTTTAAGGTAAAGACATCCAGATCTGATTTTGCAACAGTCATTGCTAGGCTGAGCTGGAGGGCTGTGATGCATCTCCACCGAGACAAAATTGACAATATATCATATAGTGAAAAAAGGCAAACAGCACAACAGAGCAAAGTTCATGCAAAGTGACTATTAATCTCTTCCATTAACAACTCTCCTTTTCCTTTTGTAACAGCACACAAGAGCTATTATCTGTAGGTTAAATATAAATCGCAGTGAAAGGCTATCTTTAGATCAGTCTAAATGTAGTTGTATAGCCTGTGCGCCCTGGGGGGAAAGCAGTGAGAGCTCATTTCAGTGTAACGTAGCTTACCAGGCTTCTCAGGTGAAACCCAGGCATGGCTGGGGGGCTGCAAAGTGCTCCGGCCTGTCCTCGAGAGCTGGTGTCACTGATACAAACGTGCACCCACGCTCAGGAGGAGAACTGAAGGGACGTTAAACACCAATATCCCACCCACTAACATCATACAGGAGGGCACGCTGCCACATATGCAACACACACCCGACAAAAGTTTGCGTGTGCAGTTTAGACAGACACGCAACGTTGACAAAGGTGAGCTGGGGTGCAGACACACGCACGCACAAACACAAAGTGCCTTCTGAATAATACAGCTCTATCTGGCAGGTCACGTCTCTCCGCTGCCGTTCATGTGGCCAGCTGGTGAATGCTCTGGAGGAAAGGGGAGAGGTGCTGCTTGGGTGATCAACAATAGGTGCTGATGGGTGAGAGAGGGAGAGAAAAAGAGAGGAGGAAAAAAAAGGAGTTCTTTACCCGTCTTTTTCCTCTGGGAGAGGGAGATTCTGTCAGTGTGTGCTGAAATACTGGCCTCATTTCAAAACCGTCACTATCCCAGGTCATAAGAACTTAAACAGTTTTTTCTTGGAGTTCCACCAGCATTCGACAGCGTGTGTATGCTGTCACTTAACACTTCTCTTTGTCTTTTTTCTTCTCTGTTCTCATTTTTATTTGAGATTTATTCTAAATAGAAAATAAAAATGAGATGAAAGATTTAAATTATTGCATTTTACATTTAAATTTCCCCCTCTACACCTCTGCGTTTACTCCCTGTACAGTGATATATTAGTATTTTAAGTATTCTCAGAATATCACCTATTACAATACAAGTCACATCCCAGTAAAACAGTTGGGTCTTATCAAATGAAGTGTCTGAAAAAGTGGATCATGGTTGGGTTTGCAGTAGGAGGAGAATATTTCTTCAGGTCTCACAAATGACAATTAATGAATCAGAAGCATAATAAAGGTCAGATATTGCTGCACTCTCTTTCAGGTAGTCACAGATGGAAACATACCATTGCTGAACTAAGTAAATGTCTCAACTACAGTTTGAAGAAGAATGTAATTGCAGTTTATAATTTATGGGTTTAGTTTCTGTTTTGCACTTTTAAAGACTAAGGTTTGAGTTTACATCAGGCCATGCCCTGCATATATGAGACCAGACAGGTCACTCACTCATCACAGTAGAAGCAACAGCAGAGTAAATTCATCTGTATAACTTTGCTAAAGTAGATGCAAATCAAATAAAGACTTTGAAGATTGAAATGAATAATTCAATAGTAAGGAAATACACTATCTCATTTTACCACATAATAAGATGAGAACGTTTATTTCAATGCTGCATACTTTGTCTTTCTGCCTGCAGAGGACAAGCAGTCTAGTTCTGCTCTCAGTCTCGACTGATAAACTGATCTACCAAACAAAACTGATCACTACAATTTGAACAAACCACATTCCAACTTTTCAGGCTTGAATTCAATAAATGGTCGACCTGTGACCTGAACATAAAGCACATTACGCTCACGATGAAAGGCCAGGTATCCGGGCATCATTTTCTAGCCAATTTAACATCTTCAGGTTGCAAATGACAGTGACTCATCTCGCAGGGTCATCTTCTAACAGTCGTGCTGCTGTTAGCTGGCCCCTCCTGAGCCAGGTCCTTAGAGAGCTCAGGTTGCAGTAAAGCCACCACGGCTTGAGGCAATTAGTGGACAAAGCGCCTCATTCTATAATGGATGATCAAAACTCTTGGCTGTGCATGTATGACAACTGATCCCTCTTTTATCCACTTCACCAGAGATGACTGTGCTGCTGCTGCGGCTCACAAAGACCAAAATTATAGCTCGGCCTTCAGGACAAAACCGAGAAAATGAAAAAGAAAACTGAGTTTTGGAATATACGCAGACAGGCCAAAATGACGGTTTGGAGTCTAAATGTTGGAGCTTTTTTCAAGCTTCAGTGAATACAGAACTTCTGAAACAGCATCCATGTCATCATTCATTCATGTGAAGGATACTTCGGAGCAAGGAAGGTAGATTATAAAGTCATAAGAAGGATAAGAAGTCCGCACAGTAAATAAGAAGTCGGTGTTCTGAGAGAATAAAGACATACACGGTCCTTCTGGTAAAAACACATGTAATAATTATAAACAAGAAAACTGTAGTGTGAAGTTACAAATCAAAAAAATTAGGGTTCTTAAATCAGTTCACTACAAAAATATATTCTAGGCTGATGCTAAAATACCCAGCATTCTGAGACACAGTACCAAAATATTTTCTTGTACGATCTACATAGCAGCCAACCCCGTTACAACAGGCCCACAGGTACAGACTGAGTCACTTACATACTGTATATATTAAAACATTTCACTACAATAGCTTACAATTACATTCCTAAATTACATTATTCATTGCTGAAATAAAAAAATGGTTTACATAAAAAAATAATTAAAAACCAAACCCCATAGAAAGCTGTTTCCCCAAAAAAGTACAGCATGGTGAGCTCCGCAGTAGTGGAGAAGTACCTATGGTCGGTTATAAAGTTACAGAGTGGACGGGAGGGTACTTTGTTAGCAGTATACAGGGAACAATACAGTTTGTGAAACTAACTAATTCTGATAAAGAAAAATTTTAAAAACAAATTAACATCAGTGTTGTTCAACATACATGAAAACTTTTTTCTCTCTTCTCGGGTACCGGACAGATTTTCCCTTGATGTTTATCTGAACGATATCCCCGAAAAAATGCTAAAATAAAAAGGATGACAAAAACCAAATTACACATTTTTTTTCTTTTCACCTGGCAGAAAAGGGCTTCTCTAGATTAACTCTGAGGTGTCTTCAAATATAAAAGTCAGGCACAAATTTCCTAAAATTTAAGCTACAAAATATTTTCATCAATATTATTCAAATCATCCCCCACATTCCTTCCAGTTGTACATCCATACGGGGCGATGAAGGCCAGAGGGACTGCACAGCAGAGAGCGTGTTGATTGGATGAACCCTTTCCACTGACAGAATCCACATGAGAAGGCTTGTGGTGACGGAGGCTTTCACAATGCAGTGGGTATGGTTGCTATGGAAGTCAAACTGCTTCGAGAAGCGGTGTGGATGGCAGGGTGGATGCTGGCGTGGATCTGGGTGTGATGGATTATGGCATTGGTCACATCAGGAATGTGCTTCATGTGGCTTTGGGTTAAATGGTTGTGACCACTGTGATCATTTGTGTACAGCGTGTGGTCTTTAGGCACAGGTGGTGTCTCTTCCTCCACCCTTCCTTCTGCACCGGTAGTGAGCCTTCACACAGCCTTTGGGTGCTCATAAAGCACGACTGCCAAGAGCCCTTTGGTGTCTCTCTATGCAGGGCCATTGTGAGGTGAAAGTGGGGCGGTCAGTCACTGAGGCGAGGGGTCAGGGGTCAGTAGTGGTGGTGTCAGCCGAGCAGGAGGAGAGTCCTGGTGCAGGACTGCAGGACGCTTCATACATAGCAACATGTCAGTTCACTCTACGAGGAGAAGGAGAGACAACGTAGAGACACTGTCAGCCACAGGCCAGGTCGCTGACTGTTTTTAGGACAAAGAAAGTAATAATGTGATGGATGTGATGCTGCCTCAGTCTCACCTCAACTGTCCAGAGATGTCTGTCAAGCTACAGCGCTCTTCACATTATTCTCCAGGAATGACCTGTAGCAAACACAACAGCTTCCATCAACATGACCAGTTCGAGCTATAAGGCAGCTCGATAGTTTCCGTGTTTACCTTTAGATTAGAGTTTGACTAAAATAGATTTTTTCTTCTTTGTGAATTGAATGCAGAGTTCCACACATGTGGGTGTTACTGTGATTACAATTTTGGATGCTTCATGTCAGCCCAGGTCTGTTGTTTAAGGAACACAAAGGCTCATTTCATGAATACAGAGCTATCTTACATTTCATTTATCCTTCTGACTTGTAGTACTTAGTTTCCTATTTTTCTGCTTTCTTTGCACTAACATAGCAAGACAAATTCCTTGTACATGAAAACCCTCTTGGAACTAAAACGTTATTTTGATTGGTAGCTAAACTTAAAGCCATATTAAAGAGTTAATAAAGTACAGAGTAAAGAGCTTTAAATGTCACAAAGGTAACTCTCTTTTAACCTAAGTAAACCACCATGGTAAATCATGCTGCACATCTAACCTGCTCCAGATTTTCAGATATAAATCGGCCATTTATTATTAAAGAACAGCAAACTTTCACCAAACAAGTCATCTTTCTTACAAATCCTGTAGATAGCTTTACACAGCATATCATTCACACACTAAAAAAATTACAAAGGCACAGCAGCCACACAGCACTGATTATGTTTTTACGTTTGCTCTTGTTTGTCTGAGTCTAATTTTAAATGTAAGAGATCTATGATGTGCTCTTGCCACGTTAGAAACCAACGGGAGGCACTGACAGTGTATCGAGAGGTAAAATAAGTGTAATTTTTCTATCAACATCTCTCTCTTGCCTACAGAGCTTGGAAAAGGATTTTTAACCATGCGCACACAAGTTATCCTGCCCCTCAGGTCTGAATAAACTTGAGGGGCTCCATACTTGCCAAATTTACAACAACAGTGTTGCAACAGCTCCACATCAGTGCTAATCAAAAGCTTAAATGTAAAAACAGCATTTGTATAAAAAAATCTGAGAGTCCATATGAACCGTTTCATGATCTGTACAACCCAAAGACTATCTCTGGTCATGTGATAACAGGTGGGCGTGTATGGAACAAGATTCTGACTCTGTTCAGTCCCATCTTTGTGTCTCGTAATGATAACTGGAGCATGAAGCTCCAGCTCCAGAACCTGACTTATGATAAAATACTTTCTCTTTATTTATTTTCTAAAACTGTATATACTTGATGACATCACACAGCAAAATAAATATCTGTGCAGCCTTTCTATGCATTTAAAATGAAGTGGAGACAGCGGCGCTATCGATTGAATCAATAGTGGCAGATACTTACGTCTGATCTCCTTCTAGTGACTTCTGGATCTCCTGAAGCACTTCTGTAAGATAACAAAACATGTCTGTAACTAACCCATGTTCGCACTAGGAGACTGCACACTTCATGAGACCTGTGGCAGCAGGTTAGCCTCAGCAGGACACAGCTTGCCGAGATCAAAGCCAAGTTACGGGAGTCATGCGATGGGATGATGTTTGGTAAACTCTGCTGTGACACAACCTGCTGAGGCACTGATGACAAGGGGAGCAGAATGCTGACATACCAGTTAGGAAAGGCAGCACATGGTGCTGTTACAGCTGAAGCTAGACTTTAAGGCTCAAGTACAGTAACAGAGGGGCCTCACATATCATACAGAGAGTATGATATTTCTACCTCATAGTTCAAATACTTTCTCTCCTCGCTCTCTTTCTCTCAAGTACTCACTCTCGTCATTCAGCAAAGCATGCTCCATAACACGTCTAGCTGCTTTTTCTGGAACACACAGGCAGCAGGCAGAGGACACGTGAGTACAGTCAGCCACAAACAAGTTGTGTGTGTAAAAAACAGACAGACAGCACAAGCATAGAGTACAGAACATCAAGAACATCAAACAGAAAACTACATCTGGACGTGTTCCCTCAGCCAGTGCAGGTTTATGTATGATGCCGTTTGTTTCGCATTGGGAGGTCTCTGGGAGACACTTTACCTGCATCTTCACTGTCGTGCCTGGTGTTTCTAGAAGAACAGAGAACAAAAACTCATCAGCGCTGACATAAACCGAGTTTCCAGTGTGCAATAGAGAAAGTGTGCGTGTGCGTACCTATGAGCAGATAAAGCTCCATCAGTCTGTGGCCTGTGCTGGGTGGAGGCGCCTGAATGAAGAGGAACTTCCACCAGACAACGAGGCTCCACCACGCAGCGGGTGGATAGAGAGAAGCGCTCAAACTCCGATGGAGAAATCAGGTAGAAGCCTGAAAGAAGACAAAACTACACAGTGAGCTGAGGGGCCAACCAATCAGATTGATAACATATGCAGACACATCAGCGTGCCTCTAGCTTCACTGCAGTGCTGGTGGTAACAATATTGTGATTTGTAACTGACATCATGAACCTCATCACAGCTTAAAAGAACCTTATCAATACAAGTCTCCAAAGAAATGAATCTTTACCTTCTGTTGCTGACATAAACCTGAGGTCAAACATTTTGCTCATAAAGAAAATGAAGAAAATGTGTTTTACAATCTACTTTTATCTTAACATGTTGTGTATTCAGCATGACTACAAAACCAGCTAACAGATCTAGAATTTTTATTTATTTCTGGAAAGATGGCCACTGTGATCCCCACTTCTTCAAAGGGCTGTCTGAGGCTTAATCATGAGGTCGAATTAAGTTTAGACTGCATTAGCTACAAGCCTGTAGCTGTGCGTGTAGGTACATCTTTACCCTGGCCGTGCTTGGTGAAGACACAGGAGGCGATGCCGCTGACGTCCTCTCGGCGGATGCAGGGGTACTGAACCTGCATCTTGACAGTCGGCAGTGACACCACGTGGAGGTCGCCCTGGTTGGTCAGAACCACCAGGCCGCTCTCGCTGTAGTCGTCGGACCGACTGCCGAACCAGGCCACTCCAACCCTCCGTACTCTGGAGCCATCTACGGCCGTCAGCTTCAGCTTCATCTTAGCGCTCACTTTTGGCAGGGTAAACACCTGAACACACACACAAACAGTCAGCTGAATGAGTACCTGGGTGTAGTGTTGATGGTACTTTAGAGTAATACCATTCAAGTTTGGTGACAGAACATGTTTTTACAAGTGAAATATGTTTTAAACCAGACAGAGATCTCTAGCCGTTGTAGGCTGTTTGTAATAAACCGAAACATTTAAAAACTGCTGGTGAATGTGCTTGCACATCACTATGTGCACTAGAGTGACTCTGCACTTGTTCATGCCAAAAAGTTAAGTGCAGTTTTCATTTCATTTTATTCCCATCAAGGTGGACTGAACTGCAGAGAGTTGTGAACAAACTTGAACAACTAAGCTATAAAAGGTCATCAATAATTTATATCTTCCTGTTCGTATTTTAAAGTTGTAGCTTCAGGTTGCCAACACCAATCAGGCTGCCAGTCAAAAACCCACGTTCTTGCTGATAAAAGATGATGGCAGTGTTTTAAGTACTCTTGTTTCATTTATTTTTAATGTTAGTTACATACAAATGTTAAAGGCTGAACCTGATAACATTCAACAGGGGATTTGAATTCGACAAGATTCGATGAGTGAATTAAAAGCACATTTTTAAAACAGACCACACTGCATCAAACTGGATGTGGATTAACAATGACTGGTATCTGATCTTTACTTTGGCAAACTGATGTATTGCTATAACTATATGTTCTATCTCTATTCTCCTGAGTTTAACCCTTGTGTCTGTGTTCGTACGAGCCTGACCTTAAACTGCTCCTCCGATATGACCAGGAGGTGGTGTGAGCCCTGCATGTCCGGTGAGCGAGCCAGGTCATGGGCCACCTCCAGGGGCTCAGGGAGAGGAGTCCCGTGGCCGTCCAGCACCACTATACCGACAACAGGAGCCCGGTGCATCAGCTGGATTTCTTTAGCTGGAGCAGAGAAAAAGAAAAGGGGGAAGGAATGTTAACAACAAGATGGCGATGGATGGTGAAAACAGTCGGTCTAAACTCTGTTTCTCACCCGGCTGTGCGGTGACTGGTTCATCTGCTCGGTGCTCTACAGAAGGAAGGCGGAGCATGTATGCAAACACACAGCCGCCATTGGTCCCTGCCCATAGGGAGGGTGTGTTATGTGAACCTACAAAAACAAATGAGGAGATGTGTGAAAAACCTGAGTTGCAGTTAAAAAAAAAAAGGGGTATGAGCTACATTAAGCAATAGATGGGGTAACTCACTGTCTGAGAGGAAAGTGTCAGCGAAGTAGAGCGTTCGTACAAGACCCGTGAAGGAGTCATCGGAGGAGCGTGCTTCAATTTTCCGCTGAACAGGAGCCAGCTCCATCTCTGCTAGTTCAGCCTCCAGACGAGCGTTCGCCTCTTGGAGCTGCAGACACAGAAGTAATGAAGGATCAAAAGTAATATCAGAAACATTTAAGGGGCTGACAGGAAGGTGGGAGCCCCACTGAACACTGGAGCCAAGAGCTGTTCATTTACCTTGGCAGCGTTGTTGACGTGATGTTTCCTCAGCGAGACTCTGCTGCGTCTGATTCTCCTGAAGGACTGTCGCAGGGATTTCTTTATGCTCTTCACCCTGGACAGAGGACCCTCCATGGCCAGCTGGTCACTGGGGTTTAGCGTGCACCTACAGAGTTCACACATACAGAAATAAATACTGGCTCTGTGCATGTACTAAATAACTGGAAAATCTCATGTATTTTAGGGACTCGCGCTCTCTCTCTCATAACTGATGACTCAACTGATCAAACAGGTCACTGAATCAGATGCTGCATTTCATGCAGCGACATGACACTCGACATTTGACTTCTCAGAACCGCATGTGTCATTTCTGCCTCTTTTTTACTGTGGGGCTACAATACGATTGATTTACTCACTACAATGATGTTATTACCATGCAGTATGTATGTCTGTCCCTGTCTGTATGTTGATACCTGTGCAAGTCTGCTAAAAATCAAAAAGTCAAACAGCTGTTTAACAGTCCAGATTAAATGAGGAATGCAGATATTTAAGTGTCAATATTTGCCTCGCCCATATAATGTGAACTATATTCAAACCTGGCTAAAAAAAAATCATAATAAACAACAAAGAAAACCTGCATGGATGAAATGCCTGTAAAAGGAAAATCAGATGCAAATGCGCAACTGGTGAAAACATGAAGCACAAGACTCCTGCCTCTCCTTACTTGACGAGAACGTTGTTCCTCTGTTGGTAGTCGTATAGGCCAAAGCCGTGGCTGGTGCCAAAGGCTACCAGCTTCCATTCAGAGTGCAGGGTGAGGGCGGTGACAACAGCAGGAGGCTGGCACTGGACCAGAGCAAAAGGCTGGAAGCCTGGAGGAAACTGTACGGGCTCTTCTCGCACATCCAGTCGAGTATGGCCCTGAGGAGCAAGAGATGAAACAATAAACCACTCTGAGGTGCTGGCATAGTTCTATTGTTGGGTGGCACAGTAAGTTCAGATATACTGATAAAGGGGATAAAAGGGGCAGCAGTAGCTAAGTGGGGGCACAAATCTCTTTGTTAAGAACAATAACAGAACATAAACACTGAATTTTCCCCAATAAGGGATTAATGAAGTACAGTAATCAGGAAGGCAACATACTGTAACAAGCACCGTAAGCTTTGAGGGAGTGAGGAGTGCAGCATTAACATAGTGAACTTATGAGTAATGTATTTGTTTTTGCGGTGACCAGTCCAACACTGCTGACTACCTTCCAGCGGAAGCCCTCTTGGCCCTGCAACAAATCCACAACTTTAGCCTCCACTGTCTGCTCCGCTGCCTCGTCATTCAGTTCCAGCACCAGGATCTGAAATGGCAAACACAAGACACACTTCAGTAAAAGTGAATAAGCAGAACAATGCCTCTGTCAAACTGATATTAAGAAGAAAAGGATACGAGCTCAGTCCCATTCTGGTCACCATACCCTCAAAAACTTCCAATATTCTTCACCAGACTGACTCTCATACTGTATTCATTTCCAAACAGAAGTGTGCATGCAGGGGAATTAAAGAAACATCAAACATAACTTGCTCATGCACACAAAGATCCCTCATCCCTCAAACTCTGTACATGATGAATTTAGACAAATCATAGAACAGGTAGTATACATCAGGTCTTATCTTCATGGTTTTAGCCACCCAAAGTTATTTTAAGACTAAACCAAAGACAGTAAACTGTGAAATGATTTCCTTTTCCTGTCTGATTGTCTGAGTGCTGGTGTTTATTTCCCAGTTGAACTTTGTTGCAGCAATGTCACTGTGTTAAGTAAGCTCAGCAATTAACTTGGTAAGTCCAGTGTTATAATACAGAGCCATGACAGACAGAACCAAGTTGTAAAAACTTGAATTATCCTTTAAAATAATAATTTTCTTCTTTCTGTAACCATTAACATTCCCCCTTAATGTGGTGCGCAATTCACAGCTGTGAACAGGATGGCATGCTCACACTGACACTGCTACAGTGTTTCATTGCCACTTCTGTAGCAACCCTTAGTATGATGCTTTTGTTCAAAAATGACAGTTTGTGTTAACAAATGTTCAGCGTCATCTCACCTGCCCAGCAGTGCCAGCCACAGTCAGATAACCACTGTATTTACAAAGGTGGATCTTCTGAATGCCGAGCCTGGGGTCATCGCTGTAGGGGTCAAAACAGCCAACCTGGACAACAGTAACAAATGTTATATGCTCAGTATACAGTATATGTAGCGTTGTACCTCTATTGTTAGGATAGCTATAAGACTAAAATAAAAAAAAGACTAATAAAAATTATTCAACAGGTTGAGCAGTAGTACTATGAAGGGTAAACAAGATTTCCTTGTTTTTTTTACTTGATGTTTCATTGACTGTTTACTCTTGACTAGAGAAACAGTAATTTGAGGAAAATCTTAATAGTTTAGGAAGGAGCTTTTTGCAACTGTAAGATATGATTGAAATCTTCAGAAAGTTTTTGTAGGAGACCCTTGGAATTAACACTTTTTTTCAGACCACTTCAGTTTGAGTTACCACAACAACGGTTTGGTTTATAAACGCCTTTTCAAAGTCCACTCGCAAACAAAATCCTTCTGTAATTTTCACACCTTTCTGAACGGTGGCCACTCTCCTTCAGTGCCTTGGTTCATGTTGTCGTTGGGATCGGCGTCTGTGTGAAACACTCCAGCTGTGCTCAGCTTATACATGGGATACAAACAGACTCCCGATGCATCCCAGAAACGCACTGTCCCATCTTCATGCCTACACACACACACAGATAAACATGATATTATTAAAGCTGTCATAGAGAAGGAATTCTGGGAAGTATTTCTCAAGTTCAGCTGAACTGACCCTGTGAGCAGCAGGTCTCTCTGTGGAGGCTCCGGGGCCAAGCTTTGGCCTCCTGTTATTGGCCATGGCTGCAGGGAGAAGGGAAATGAAAGTTTAACAATAAAACCAGCTTAATGCCATCTGTTCAACCAGAGAGAAAGAATGTATCCATATTCAGAATACAGCATACCATATATGATGAACACCTTCAGAGTTTGATTGGATTCTGTGTCACAAACAGCTTCTGTATGTGTAGATATCTCTCAATAATCTACATGTACAGTCATTATCTTAAAACCACCAAAAGATTTGCTCAATAAATGTGAAAATACAAACCACCTTGACGAATAATTGTGAATTATCAGCAGTTCAATATTCTCTACACAACACAATTCTGTTCTGTTAATTATCAGAGTCCCTCATCCGTACCATTTAATCCCATGGAGCAAACCAAATCATGACAAATCACATACTTTTTATAAAATAAAATAAAAATAAATTAATAAATCACTGAATACAAGGCATTTCAACAATATTCTTTACCAATGTGAAATGTTGAAATGACTGATGATGTTAAATGAATGACATCGAACAGAAAGGGATGGCTGGAAATGAGCAAAAATGATAAACTTTGGTAACATCTGACTGAAGTGTACCTCTTTGGAGTAGTGTGTCTTCTGCACGTCTCCAGCAGCAATGACCCTCTCCCACAGTTTGAGGGGGATGGCAGAGACGTGGTGGGAGCAGGTGATGGCTGAACTGTGGAGGGGAACCAGGTACGGTGTCTGAATGACCGGCCAGCCTTCTGTCTGCAGGTCAATCACCACCAGCTCCTCCTCTACCAGGACCACGAGCGCACTGGGGTCTCCTGCAGATGGACAGGACACAATGATAAGAGTAATAAGATATACAGTTTACACTGTGCACTCTGATCTGGATGAGGTTTCTCTTTGTCAGAAAAGAATCCTTGGTTGTAAATATCTCTAGTAAACGCAACACCTCACCACCCCACCTCACTCTAAACTTTGTTGAATTTGGTTCAAGACCCTGATACCTGCCTAATGTGTTGACTTATTCATCCAGTTTTATATCTAGTACTTCCACAGTTATTAGATTCTGACTCTGGGAAGGTGGCAAAACTGTGAAATTCCCAAAAATTCTCTGTCTGAACTATCTTTGTAACCAATCCACACATTTGGCTCATTCCGTGTGATGTCCTTTTGATGATTCATATAATAAATAGCATATTATTTCATTTCCACACTCTGAAACGGTTTGGAGGGCCCCTGGGGAAGTCCCCTCTGATAGAGAGATAAATAACTGAATGCTTGACTCCCTTGAACCAACAACTACTATGTGCTA
>JBAJHX010000024.1:10952055-10966637 GCA_037176925.1 Amniataba percoides | reverse complement strand
GAGAGAGAGAGAGAGAGAGAGAGAGAGAGAGAGAGAGAGAGAGAGAGAGAGAGAGAGAGAGAGAGAGAGAGAGAGTCCCAGGAGGAGCAGCAGAGCAGAAAGAGGGAGCTCACAGCCATAAGCTGTGCTGACAATGGCAGGGTGGGAGGTCTGCTTCACAAATACAGCAGCTTCTCAGGACTGCGAGAGGAATCTGCTGTTGGAAAACATGCACACGTGTTAAGAGTGAAGCCAACCACCAGTATGGAAAGCATGGGCTCATCTGGTAAAAACAGCCATCACACATGCGACACGTCAGGTGTGAGTTTCTCTCTGCAGTCTTCAGACATCCTAATCCCACAGTTGTTTCCCTCCAACCAGATTAATTGTGGCCTGTCACATTAGCTGACAGACACTGGAGCACAAATTACCCATTCATTAAACGCACTCAAGTGTTATTTCTACACCAGCTACTTATCAAGGGCCAGCACTGAGAGAGAATGTCACAATTATGTGAACTGCAGTGATGTTTAAGGCCATTTAATTTCAGGCAGTGAGTTTAACCTCCTCCTCAGCTTCCTCACAAAATCTTGTCATGTCTGGGTGTGACTGAAAAGAAACAACCGAACATTAAAACAGACCGAGCTATCAACTCCTTCATTATACATCTATTTCTGGAATAGGTGTCTTTACTGAGCCTTTATCAGCAACCAGGAGAGGTGCCTCTGGAGCAGGAAGAACACCTTTGTTTGTGCTCAGGGGCTCGTGGACCGAGATGGACACACTTGTTGTGTGACCTTACTTGCTTTAGGAAATGACCTAGTTGTGACCTGACCACGGTTGGGTATCCTAACCTCAGTCCTCCTGGTACTGACTGAAATGTGTCTGTGGATCTGCAGTCTGCAGCACAGACTATCAGTTGTTAAAGGCTGACATCAAGTTTCTGGTCTGGTCCATACCATTTTATACTGGTATTTTACTTGTGCAAAGTCTTCATTCTTGTATGTTTTTAGAAAACATTTAATGGACAAAGCTGGTGAGGTCCCATCATCAACAACTTGTCAACTTTCAATGTTTCATTTATACAATATAATGTACATGAGAGAGGCTCCTGGTCTTTGTGCTAAGCTAAGTTAACCATCTGTTGGCTGTAGCATGCAGATCTGTTATCTGTATAAATCCAATCATTCAGCTCTCAGTGAGACAGCACAAAGTATAATCGTACTGAGATACTGACAAGACACTGTTGATCATGTTATCTGCAGAAGAAATACATAACAGCAGAATCATTCTTTAACATGATGTCACAACTTCTTTTGTTAAAAAGAAAAAGGTGAGTTTAAAAAACAAAAAAACTAACCCTAAGCCCACAACAAACCTGTGCTTGCTGTGAGAGTAAAAGTAGGTTTTCATTTCTAAATGCATCGTGTATCCATATTAGCTTAATCTGACAGAAATATATACACATTTACCAAAAACAAAAGTTGTGCTGTCCCACAGCTTTGGATGACCAGAACAATACAACCCTTAACTCATCTACAACTTCAATGTCTTCATAAAAAAAAATGTTTTCCTCCAAGTGCTTAATGTTTCCACTTAAGCTTATATCGAATACAAAAAAAATTCCCAAATGATGGCAGAGTGATTCGTGGGTATTTTTACATTTTAAAAGTTTGTCATACTGTAGGAGGGGGAAGGTCAGTCTGAAAACAATTAACATTTTCACAGGGAGAACAATGAGAATCAATAGACAGAGAGAACACATACAAAGGTTCATTTACATTGCACCACACAGGGACTGCTCTCTCTCATGTGGACTTTCCCAGGAATTTCACAACACGAGCAATGAACTTGGATGGGGCACAAACAGGTAAATTACAGTGAAGCCTCTCTGCGTCACTGTTTGATCTGGAGTGAGGTCATCCCTCAGTGAGATATGCTAACACACAGTAAACCTTTGATAGCAAATTCAATTGGCTTATTGACTCTGCTCACAAAGTCACATTCAGCGACGCAGGCTGCCGTAAATGTGGCGGCTCGCTGGTGCAATGTACAATCCCAACTGTCCTTCACTTAAAATGTGCTCACTCTCACTTAAGGAATGCCAATCCTTATCTTGCATCCCACAGTTCAGTGGTGTCATCAAATTCCCAGCATATCAGCCCTGCCATCTCAGTTGAGAGGGAAATCTATGGAGGAAAACAAATGCGCACAAAACACGCCCAGGCACGTCGATAACAAGCTCAAGAGAAGGCGGCTCAACCAGCTGCTACACGGACAGCGTCTCTTGACAACATAGCTAGCATAGTGCTTCTGAGTAAGCATGAATGACCAGGAAATGTCTGGCATCCAAAACACTCTACTTATGGAATTATGTCATCAACAGCTACTCTGATACTTGCTGTGAGACGGGAAAAAAATGTCAATATTCTCAGCCCCTCTCTAATTGACATCTGACCAGGTCATAAACGTGAACTACGCAGTGCCACATTCATACGCACAGTGTGAAAAATGCAGCCATAAAATAAATCAGGTCGCACAGGCGGAGCAGAACCTGTTTGACAGCTGCAGTTAGACTCCACAGCCTCCGAGAACTGGCTCGCACACATGGACTGATCACAAAAACTCTTGTGACTACACCTACTCTCTCTCTCTCTCTCACACACACACACACACACACAGTTGATAAGGTGCCAAATAAAACTGAAAGTGTACAGGCTGACACCTCTCTGTGATCTTGAGCTGGACATCACTGAGCTATTCTTGGTTGCGGTGATGGAAACGGGTTGTCTCGAGTCAGCGTTGGCTGGTGCGCTGTGTGTTACTGTGTGATGGGTGTCAGGAAGGTGCAGTGAGAGGGGAGGGACGGGGGCGTCTGAGCGGTGTGAAACAGAAACTATCAGGTGTGCCATGCTGACTCTTGGCTAACGACAAGCACTGGTGAATACACGTGAAACAGAAATGTTTTTCTTGTGTATTTAGCCTGAAGAACGCGGCTAAGGAGAGTGAGCTGTAGGAGGAGTATCGTACCTACAACACAAACATTACAGCGATGCTTCGCTCCTCTGTCCCGAACAAAACACAAATGAGATCTTGTCAGTTTTGGGTGTGGCTGACAGGATATCATATCTCCCACCAACTCACTCCCTCTTTCCTGTAATCAGAACCAGGGAGACACGGAGAAGAGGGGGAGTGACCAGGAGTGCACTGTTTACACGAGTCAAGCTAAAATTGTCAGTGTTGAGTGTCACGCCATCAGCAAGACGTGGTACACAGAATACACGACAACTGATGGTGAGCAGAAAGTCCGGGCACGGATGTTATGAATCAGTTATTGTGCCAGTTAACTGGTGACACGTCGAATGTGGCAGCGTTTGCTCATGGTGATGAAATACTGAAAACACTAGGGTGACATTTGGCTGTTCATGTGAATATGGTTCATTAAAATGCAATCACCTGCCCATAACTGGAGTGTACCATCAAAAGAGAAACATACATGCATATTCAGTCACATTTTCAATGTTGAATGTGGTTCAATTAAAGAACACATTTGAAGGCCACTGTTTATGAGATAAAATATGAGAAACATTTCTGAAGTAGTGCGGTTCAGTTGAACAATACAGCAGCACACAAACTGACGGTCCAGAGAATCAACACATCTCCAACAGAGACAACAAAAACTCCACATGCTAATCTTAATAGAATTCCCTGAGGTTGTTGTAATGGGCAGCATAAGATTACATCTGAAACAAAATATTGTAAATTATTTAAACAACTAAGAGTGTCTATAAAAAAAGTGTATCTGTAATATTTTCATTTGGCTGCTCTGCATTTCCTTAATCGCCAGGGCCAAATCACTGTCATTTAACTAATACTGTCCAGCTCATGCAGCAGAGCTGTCAACAGCAGCATTGGGTGTATAGTCAGACATTAAAACACTGTCATACATGACAGCAGCTTGTCATTATTACAGTAACGGGTCAACAACTATAAGCATAACACCACTTTTGAAAACCATGATTACATTTAAATGCTGTAACATCATGTCGTGTTTTCTGTCTGACTTTTTTGAAAATACCTCTTCATCAATTACTGGTTCTAAGTACTTTTACACACAACATACCCTGCTGTAAAGCTTGGGGAGACAGAGGACATTTTTTATTACCCTTCGACTTCCTGTGCCATCTCATTAGCAAACCACAGAAAAGGCTTATTCTCCTGCCAGCTAATGTGTTGCGCATTAAAACAGGTTTCAAGTTAACAGTTAACAGCGCTAAACACAGTGTGACAGGCTGAGCCGAACGCTCTGAAGTCTGCAGGCAGAGGACACTTCTTGGACACCGCCTCACCCATGTATGGTTTGATAAATCAGATCTTCCTCTTCAGCCTTTGGTGACAACACTGACAGTCATGTCAAGTTCATGTAATTTGAGAGAAAACAAATGACTGGAAGGTTCCTGCTTTTGTTCAAGCCTTCTCTAAAATGTACTGGAAGCTCAGCAGGTGAGATCGTCCATGTGGCTTGCCCTACATTTGGGAGGGGCCTTTTATTTTGCCTCCATAATAATTTGGCTCATTTCCACTGCATGGATGACCTGCAGACACCCGAGTAGTTTCAGGTGGACTTCGCCATGCAGGTGGCAGGTCTACGGAAAACAAAAGGCTTTTTGTTTGGCTAGTCCTGCCCTGATGCAGGTGGAGATTGGAGGGACGCCGTCTGTTTGTCCGTCAGCAGTGTCCTGTCCACATTGTGGGACTGTTTCTGCTGCCTGAGCTCAGCTACCTGCTACACAATGTTTTTCTGTCAAAGTTAATCAAACTATCATCTAAACTTTTAAAAGGACTAAGTTTTATTTGTAGAGGTCAGGCTGCTGTTGACACAAGCAGGCCCACAGCTGGTACAAACCAAAGTCTGCTCAGACTGGACACAAGGTGTGCAGGCCTGTTTATCAAATCTATTGTTTTAGTCTCCATGCTGTCGTTTTGTTGTGAATTTTCCTGAAACTAACCAAACCGGTGAAACGCCTCTTCCTCACCCCCCCCCCCTCCTCCTCCTCCTCCTCTTCCTCTCCCTCTCACATGAAACCAGACCGTTGCCTCAAAGGGCTTAGTAATAGACCTGCTGGGAGGACACACCTTTCTGAGGTTATACGTTTCCGTAATTATGCAACACTACCTGCGACTGCTGCTCACCTGGCTCCACACTCACCAGCACGGCTGACACGAGTTACAGCACTAATCAGAGTCCTGCTGGGCCTCTGGATCTCACTAATGATCGTCCTCAGGTTAACATCATAGTGTTCAGGTGTGTGTTAGCACCTGTTGGAGCTGGTTATTCCAGCCCGGATGCTTTGTTTACTATAAATTCACTGTTCACAACAAACCAATCAGCGAGGGGCCAGCCGGAGACTCATGCGCCGATCTCCGTACGGAAAAATAATGATTTAATGCCGATTTCGTTCGAGACAATCCCACGTATTTCACAGAACATGGCTGACCAGTTTTTATGAGTCTCTCGGGTGATGTGGTACTTTCGGCATGAAAACAATTCCCAACACAAACTAGTGGAGCTCAGTGCAAAGTGGAGCTCCAACATGAATGAGCAGAGTTGGTGACCACAGAGGGAACACGGGCGGAGCTGGAGAGGTGGCAGCTGCTGCTCACAGTTTAACAAAAAGGTAAAGAGCCTTTTGAAGGTTAGTATCAAAACAAACAAGAATAATTTATGTGGAGAAATATTTCACTCCAGTTCTTCGAAATGTGCTCATTTATCTGGTCCAAGAGGCGACAGCACTAAAGTGAGTGAACTCGGGGTGAAATCAGTTGTAGCCAGTTAGCCAGAGAGAAATGAGAGCGCTCAGCAACTTTAGCTAGCCTGAGCTGGAGTCGTTCAGGTGCTCTACAGAAAACAGGTGGCTGCGACGACCCGGCTGCTTTAATTGTTCCCCGAGTGAAGCTCAGGCGGACACCTGTGGGGCAGCAGCCGCCTGCAGACGGTGAGTGCGGGCCCACCTCCCAAACAACCCAAACCAAACCCACCTGATTCAAAGCGGCCGTAGCTCCGCCGATGTCCGCCGTTTACAGCCGCTGGATAAGAGTCCTCCCCCGGCCAGTGTCCGGCGTTTTATCCGGCCTCATACAAAGTAAAGAGAGCGCGACCGGGCCGAAAGCGAGTACAGGCTCCAAGCGACAGCGTGTTAGCCGAGGAAATATCGGGTCTGGGCAGCAGTGAGACACTAAAGACTGCTCCTTCTTTTTCCGCCGCTGCAGCGGTAGCCTCGGTATTTCCTGCTAGCGTTAGGCTAAACTTCACCGCTCGGCTAACTCCTCCCTGTGATGCCTTCATGTGCACCGAGTAAACCCGGACACTTTAAACCCCGCCCAACTTCCGCCTGCACTTCGGAAACCTCTCTCTCTCACCGCACTGATACTCCGTTTGTTGGCAAATACTTTTTATCATGCTAAACTAAGACTAGTGCAGTCTTCTTGTTTATTAAACTGCCACGTGCAGCCACATATTACATATCTGTTACTCGGTCCTTGTGAAAAAGTGAATAATTACACTTGGCAGTCATATTTGATTTCCATAACGTCATTATTTGCGAATATGTGACAGCTGCATTGTGTCATGTCAACATTCTAAATGTATACATCCGTCATGACATTTTTAGTTGTCATAAAGTATTAGTAGGAATATTCCAAACTACACTATGGTACTCTGAAATGCTTTTTTTTCTCTTTGAATATCTGATGTTAATATTATTACGACTAAAAATTAGATTTCACAATGTTCAATCTGCGTATAAAAATGTTTCTATGGATATCTGAAATGAATCACATTGCGTATATTTGAAATATATGTCAGATGCTAAATGTTAAAACAACTACTTGAACTTTTTCAGTTTTTAAAATATCTTACATTTAGTTTAGAATGCACAATCAGAGTTGTAGATATTGTGAAATGCGTATTCTACTTCTAAGAATGATACTGATATCTTTCATTACCATTCTGACAAGTGTGAATATGGTTTTGACAAGATGAAAAGCTGTTACGAATATGTGAAATGTAGTGACAGATAGAGGTGTGATTCTTACCATCGCAGTAAACAGCCAATAGCTGCATACAAACATTCACTCCACTACAGCATTATATGCACAGGAGAATAAGTAAATAAGGATAATGTAGAAAATCACACAATGTTTAATTTAGATAGCACCCTTCAAGAGCAGAGACATCACAAAGTGCTTCACAAGTGAAATAAGGAAGCCAACATATATACAGACATTAACATCATGCATTAGGAACTGAAATAAAGAAAATATAAAGATGCTAAAGAACAAAGGGGTCCACAGTTTAGGAGCTACAACCTGAAAAGCACAGTCCCCTTTAGTTCTAAGCTTGCATCAAGGAGCAATGAGCACACCTTCACCTGGTAAGGTAGAACTGCAGCAGGTCGCTAACTTACTCACTAGTGTGGATGCAGATAACTTATATCATGCGTTTGACAGTGCAGAGTTTTAGAAGTGATCACAAGACCCTTAAATTGAATTTTGTATTTGACGGGAAACCAGAGAAGAGAAATAGAGGTGGCTGTCACATAAAACTTGGTCAAAAGCCTTGCAGAAGCCTGTAAGGTGTTCCAGTGACAGTAACACCCAAAACCCATTTAACAAGTACCTTATCAGTGATCACATTTCTCTCCTCCAGTTTGAATATATGAATTTATACTACTGGTAACATTAGACAGGAATGCTATTCGATAGAAACCTCATTTATAAAACCAAGATTTTTAACTGATCTTTCCTTTCAGTAAAAAGGTCTGTGAAAAGTTTGCAATCTTTACGGTATAAAATAAAAAAGACTGTTTTTATTATTATTTTCAAATCAAGAAGCCCAAAGAAAAGTTTGTTTTTTTATAAATCTTGTTTATTCTTACAAATCCAAAGTACAGTATACCTTAATTATATTTGATTCTGAACTGGGGTAAATTAAGACAATCAGTGTAAGTTAAAAATAAGACTTCCCTTTTATAAGAAAAGTAAACCTTGGAAACAAGGTTAATAATAGCACTGAGACTGAAAAATGTGCTGTTAAAACAAAACAAGAGCTTGATGAGGCAAAAAAGCTCCGTAGAGTTGGAGTTGATATTTATCTGTGTGTTCATCACTACCAGAAACCTCTTTCACATTATCACACATTGGATGTTAACATGTAGCAAAATGAAAAATAGCCATTTCAAAAAAGCTTCATATTTTCTGAACAACATAATTTACTCTATGTAATCCATGAGGAATTCAAATTAAAAGAAGCTAAATGTTATCTCAGTGATTAAGTAATGCATGACCAAAACAGATAATAAAAAAAAAAAAAATTGTTACCAGAAACCAATGTTTTACTGTGAAGGCACTTTATCACATTAGCAGGAGCTTTTCAATCAGTCCCAGTCTGCATGACAACATATAATTTTTCATTTTCATTTTAATAGTGAAAATTGAGAAAAATCACAATAATAAAGTCTGGAAACAGGAATGAATCTGTTGTGCTCATATAGCAGGTCAGCTCGAGCTCCCTCTGAAGGAGTTGTCACATAGAAAGTCGGGGTTCCACTGTATCGCTCCTATAAAAAAGAAGAAAGAAACATGCAAACACACATACAGACAATGAGTGCATGAAACCATGGTAACCATCAACCAATAATGAATCTGACATAAATCACCAATTCTGTGAGTTAGGTTTTATAGCTGTAATTGAGAATGTCTATTTTGCTAATGTGAATAATGACAAAGCCAGACAGTCGACCCACAAGGGGCTGCAGACACGTTCATCACATCTCTCACAGTCAGAGGAAGGAAGTTTAGAGAGGGAGCGAGAACAAAGACCCACTGGGTTTGTTTTCGCAGAGAGACACCTTTCCTCTTGGGCCGAGACATATCTTTTCCTCCTCCAAACTTCCTCCACTAATGCTTCTCCAGGCTAAAATTACACCCTTGGTCCATAACTCATCTGACTCTATGGAAGTCATTCAAAGGGCAAGCAGATACAGCCCTCCGACAAGGAAATGCAGTCAGTTTGTTTATGAAGAACCCTTTAAATCAAAACTATGTCAGTAAAATTGGAACTAAATAGGAAATGAAAATGTTACTTTGACTTATACCCTATGTTTTAAGTCTAAGGCTTCATTTGTCGGTGTAAAAGAGGTGACAGCACAGCTACTGAGTCTATGCACGTTACTACACATCCAAGAAGACTACATATTGTGGCAGTGGCAGCTTCAGACATGACATGTGGGGACTTCAAGAACTGTAGTCATTTTTGGCTGCTTGTGTCTTCCTTTGTCTTAATAGTAATACAAGGGAAGAAACTGTAAAATCAGGTTTGGGAGTAGTTTTAGGAAGGTTATATGCTGTGTTAATGACAGTGCGATGAGAAGATCGACACCCATGTAACTGGAGTAGAGCCTAGAAACAAGGTGAAGCAGCTAGCCTCGTTCGACAAACTTCAGACTACTCCTTGGCAACACGCCGGTTCACTGGTTGCCTGGCTACGTGGCGACGACTAGACAACCAGGAAGTCATGGTGTCCAGAGAGAGAAAACCTGTGATATCACATACTTTAAGCCTTTATGCTACAGTAAGATAATCAACTCCTGTCTCTAGCTCTGTAGTTAAAGGTACCTGGTGGATGTTTTGAGCACTAGAATGTCTATGGAGCGACACTTCTTGTGCACACCTTTACAGGATTAATAGCTAGCAGCAATAATGTGCCAAGAAATGTAGCAAAATGCCAATAAACACAGTGGTGAGGAAGACAGCTGGTGAGCAAAAATGAATGATAATAATGCACATTTCAAGTTCTTCTAAAATCTGACTCGATTAAATGACCAAATGGTTATTGTGATAGGAAATGCACACTACACAATGCATTTTGGTAAAAATATAAACTTAAGGTTTTTCCTCATCAAACACTTCTCTACAAAAAAGGACTAATGCTGACTTCTTATTTAAACAGAAGAAAGCCTATTCAGAGTTGCCAATGGCTGCAGACAAACATTCATTAAACTACCAACTACAAGTTTCATTCCTTCATTGAATTATATTGAATTATAACAATCCTTGCTGTTTGCCAGTCCTGTAAACATAGACAACACAGCCAATAATAATTGCCTTACTTAAATGACTCATTTAAACTCACTTAAATGAAGATATGAAACCTGCTATGTTTTAGAGTTCATGTTTGAGATGTTACAATGTATCAAGTAAATCGCCAACCTCTGTCGTGTCAGCATCAGTTAAAAAAAAATTAACAAAGCTTATTATTAACTATTATTAGTTACTGTTTTGGTAAACTTTATGAGGTGAACAGGTAAAGAGCCCATAGATACAAAACCTTTCCTCCCAGTCACAATCTGTTCCATTTGATTTCCATATTACAGAGTTAACCCTCACTAATAAAAATCAGATGATCAAGCAACTGAAATCCCTCGGAGAGAAAACCGTCCTTGGTTTATCAGCTTGGCAGGTTCTGGCGCCTTTATGCTCTTTGCCTGGAGCTCAGGACTTGACAAGCCGAAGCGAAGTGCAGTTAAGAATTTCTGCTGGGTCAGGGGTCACCAGATCAACCTTGAAACCTTCGGCCAGAGCCACCTTCAGCAGCTCCTCCACGAAGCCCTGCATGTCGGTGATTTCACAGGGGCTCCGGTGCATGTTCATGATGTCATCCGACTGTGTGACCTCGGGTTTAGAGACCGTGAGCCCCCGGTAACACTGTTTGTCGTACTGGTCCTGCGGGAGTTCGTTAGGCCTCGGCACCCACTCCAGTTTCAGCCTGTTCTGCCTCGGGTTGCATGGATGGAGGCTAGTGAGTCCCTGGGATGTTCTGTAGGAGAAATGCTCACAAAGCAGAGCCAGGAATGCTCTCCAGGTACAAAAGAGGTCAACTGTAAAGGCTCGCACAGAGCATGTGCAAAGCTCATAGTTTTCTGGCCCATGGCGTAAATTAAAGTGGAGAACACGGACCTGGAAAGACAAGGTGGAAAATGCTGACTACACATTGTCAAAGGTGTACACAAACAAAGAACCAGTCTTTCCGTCTGAATATGCAAACAGCTGCACGCAACCATCCTCTGCACACTTACTGTGTGTATAGTAAATATTAGCTCAAAAGGTTAGGTTTTCTGTTGTTCTAGAATGCCCCACGGAAACTGATTAGATGAAAATACTACATACAATAACCATTTTAATTCTGGTAAAAGGAAATGTGCTAACTGACTGTCTTACTAAAAGGTAGATGAGAAAACTGATGCCACTTTCATGTGTGCACACTAAATATGAAGCTACAGTCAGCATAGTCAAAGAGTGAAACGGGTGAACAGGTTTACCCGCCTCTGTCCAAGGCTGACATCTACATAACAACACGTTAAAACACATTTTACATGTGTTAATTTCTTCAGTGCTGTTATTTGTTAAAAGTTCACTAAGTAACTAATTAGTTCTCATTTGTTTACTCTGTACAAAACCTGAAGGGTACAAATGTCCAGTCACCATTTCACAGGGGATTATGTGCCGGATAAGGAAATAAAGAGAGATATCATATCTTCTCATCTTATTCTGCGTAACAAAATTTCCAAAATGTCAGACCTTTCCTTTTTAGCCTCGCAGGACTGAACCAAATCTATCATACCACTATGCTGTACATATAGCTTAGTGCAGAGCCTCCACATCTCTAATTGACTGTCCACAATGAAACAAAAATAATTTGTAAAAATTGAGATAATTTAATTGAGAAATGTATCAAGACACGTTCAGAAAGAGAGCAGTTGCTGCCGTTGCCTCATTTGTCTCTAATGGGTGTCATCCGTGATCCTCCTGACTCAGTGGTAGTTAATGTGGGTTGAGAGAAGTTTCCCTCCATTTCAGTTCAGCACATGCCAGACTTTTCTCAAACTGAATCTAAGGCATCATGCAGCTTGTACCACGTACCAACAGCACTTTAAACTAAATAAAAACATATCTCACATTGAATACTGTGACTAAATCTGAGCTGAGAAGGCGCTGTGCTATATCTAAAAACTGTGAAAAGATAACCACAGCATGTCCTCCACCTCCTGCTGTTTGATAATTAGAGGGTATATATTCAACCACCTTAGTTTAAAAAGCTCTCCCCGCCTTTACCATGATGTAACAAAGCAGTATGCTGGAGCGCAGCCACTGTAAACACAACCCTCCTGTGAATACTAACGTCTGTTTGCTGCTGCCGTAATGATGGATGAACTTTTTTTTCGATTTCCTGCTGTGGGTCGCCGTGTGACCATGGCAACCAAAGAAACCACACAGAGGACAACGCTGCAGAAAGCTTTGTTCCCTCCCGTAGTTCCCCACTGCAGTGGGGTGGCACCCTACTGCAGTCCACTTTAAATACAGATGACCAACTTCGCAGCTGTGACTGCTCACTGTCTGAAAGCACCTTTAGATAAAATGAGAGATATAGCTATCACATCTTCCTGCATGGATGTACTGCTTTTTACCTCAATATGTCTGATGAAGGCAAGCTAACCCACTGATTTTACAAGAAGTGTGAAAACCTGCATCTTAATAATTGTGTTCATGGTGGACTGTCAATATATGATCTCAGTTAAACTCAAACAATGGGCCTTTTGCAAGAACATATTCTCATTCTTATTCCAAATCGATCTCGTTCTATCTACTGTCTATCTATCTACTTTACTTCTACAATCAAGTATTTACTTTTTTCTTTTAGGTTTTGCTCATATGAGTCTTCTGAGACCTTAATTGGTTCCCCTAATTTGCTACCTGTTCGCCCCCATTTGTGGTCAAATTCTGTTCACAAAAGTACCAAACAGCAATAATAAAAACTTCACACTGCAAAGCTTCAAGAGCTGCTGTCAGAAATCAGCAGATGAATGCACGTTTAGCAGTGCCAGCTGTTATATTAGAGGACCAAAACACATAAAGTACTACATTATTAATGTAGCTGCCAAGATTGTGCACACACTTGCGCAGTGCCACACAGCGACAGGCACACAGAGAATAATACACAGAAGGTGATCGCTCTGATCGCTGTTATGTTCCCTGGACCACAACCTGCTTAAAGACCCTGAGACAGCCGTCAGAGTGAGAGAAAGTTCTTTAACAGCTAGAAAACATAGCTTTTAAGTTGCAGTGCCACCGTGTTTCAGAAAGTCTACAAAAGCTCTCAGTGATTTGGCAAGTCATGGTGATAGATCTTTGTTGCTAAACATTTCACTTTACTAGATTTTCACATCTATCCCCTTTAAAACTTCATTCACACTAAGGCATTAAAATGAATTCTAAGTCAAGTGTTTCCTCCTGTCATGTGCAGACAGAGGCAGACTGGCTATAATGTATGACAGATCTGGATCACTCATAAATTTTTAACAGGCTTGTACCAAGATTTAGTTCTCTTAAATCACTCCTACGTTCCACTTAAGAACAAATTTCTTGACATAAGTGGTTCTTGCAGCAGGCCCATTGACTGACATATTGAACTAACTTTAAAACATGTACCTTGGACTCAACATGAATCATAATCATAGCTCCTAGTGGCCCCCCTCTGAGGCTGAGAGGCACTGATGCCTCGTAGCGGCGAATCTCCTCCAGCAGGGGGCGTATCTGGAAGAAATCAGCCTCACGCTGCAGCAGCGCAAGTTCTGAAAAGCCATCGGGCAGGTCCAGGGAGCTGGAGCGCAGGTAATTCAGGATGTACCTGAACACTTTTCCATCGCGGTCGATGAAAACGTTTCCTCTGTTATCTCTAAGCACAGGGATTTGTCCAGTGAACATGGCGCCCAGCATCGAGTCGCGGCAGCGTGTCAGGGTGTCCAGGGTTGTAGTGTAGAATTCTCCACCCACGTTCAAGGACACCGGGTCCTGGAGAGAGTTCCTGTTGCTGTTGTCGTCCGGTGAATTGAGGTTCAGCATCTTAGAAGTAAAACGGCGATTTCTATGATCCCGTGAAGCTTTCGCAGATGTTGTTTTTGAGAGGACAAGGATCGTTCTGCTCTGGTCAGAAACACTGTGGACTGACGGATGTGGAAGTTAGGGGTTAGGACTTTTGTTTCCAAGAAAGACTGGTTTCCTTTCACAGTTAGCAAGCCACGGTAGTACGGCCAAGTTAAAAAAGATGCAAGGAAATCTGCCAAGTCTGTTTCCAAAGCTGAAGATTTATAAAACTGGAGTTTCAAACCCATAAAAAGGCTGCTGTTGTTTTCACTCTCACAGTTGCTTCAATGCCAAAGTGTCATCCTCGTAAGATGTTCCCCGTGATGTTCTGTGGTCATATTTACATCTTTGCTGATGTTTCTCCTGTAGGATACTGAGTGGTGTCAGCCAACAGCAGGCCTACAGTCTGACCGTGTCAAAGCAGAAAGGCAGCAGGGCCACAGTGACCAGACCAGCATGCTAATAACTGGACACTTCTGGCTCTGTCTCTGCAAAGCTCGCTTTTATTCTCAGCCCATACCCCCTGATCTCTCACTCACACACATATTCTCTCTCTCACACACACACACACACACACACACACACACACACACACACACACACACACACACACACACACACAC